>JAOPHQ010000856.1:315000-451929 GCA_030340625.1 Merluccius polli | reverse complement strand
GGTGGTGGTAGTGTAGTCATAGTGGTAGTAGTGTAGTCATAGTGGTGGTAGTGGTGTAGTCATAGTGGTGGTAGTAGTGTAGTCATAGTGGTGGTGGTAGTGTAGTCATAGTGGTAGTAGTGTAGTCATAGTGGTGGTAGTAGTGTAGTCATAGTGGTGGTAGTGTAGTCATAGTGGTGGTAAAGTGTAGTCATAGTGGTGGTAGTGTAGTCATAGTGGTAGTAGTGTAGTCATAGTGGTAGTAGTGTAGTCATAGTGGTGGTGGTAGTGTAGTCATAGTGGTGGTGGTAGTGTAGTCATAGTGGTGGTGGTAGTGTAGTCATAGTGGTGGTGGTAGTGTAGTCATAGTGGTGGTAGTAGTGTAGTCATAGTGGTGGTGGTAGTGTAGTCATAGTGGTGGTGGTAGTGTAGTCAAAGTGGTGGTGGTAGTGTAGTCATAGTGGTGGTGGTAGTGTAGTCATAGTGGTGGTGGTAGTGTAGTCATAGTGGTGGTAGTAGTGTAGTCAAAGTGGTGGTGGTAGTGTAGTCATAGTGGTGGTAGTAGTGTAGTCAAAGTGGTGGTGGTAGTGTAGTCAAAGTGGTGGTGGTAGTGTAGTCATAGTGGTGGTAGTAGTGTAGTCATAGTGGTGGTGGTAGTGTAGTCATAGTGGTGGTGGTAGTGTAGTCATAGTGGTGGTGGTAGTGTAGTCAAAGTGGTGGTGGTAGTGTAGTCATAGTGGTGGTAGTAGTGTAGTCATAGTGGTGGTAGTGTAGTCATAATGGTGGCAGTAGGTGTGTCTGTGTGTGTGTGTGTGTGTGCGTGCTTGCTTGCCTGCATACGTGTGAGTGTGTGTGTGTGTGGTATTGGTGATGGTGAGCTTTGAGATGCAGTGTCTGACAGACAACTTCCTGTATCTTCTCCTTCCTGCTGGGCCCCTATATATTTATTTAGTATGAGTAATATCGCTTTTCATCTCCAAAAAAATAATTTAAATGAATTTGTTTAATTTGTAAAAAATGTTTCAATGTAATTCGTGGGTATAATCATTGCTTTAAAACGTGGTTTATTAAAAGTAAAATATTACAGAAATTAAATACGACATCTATAATTTAAGGGTGGAATAATTGACCCATCTTAGGCAAAGATAATTTCAGCATAGCAAATTATTTCTACGTACTTCATTCATTTCTTAAATGGAGGTATTTTATCCATCATAAATCATATTAGAAGCAGTCAAAAACCTATTAGGGTCTCATGTAAGGTGATATTTCTTTGTATTTTAGGCTTTTTACTCTGCTGCACTGTTTCACTGTTTCGATATAAAGTGCTAACAAAAGCAAGACAATACCACCACCAGTTATTTCTTCTCCAATCTGTCAGCAGTTGGATTTCCTTTTTCCCCATAACAACCGAGGGCCAAGTTCACCTTTACACAATTAATGCCATTACCTAGCAGTTCAAATGTTGTTGTTTTTTCTTCATATTGGACATTACGTTTCATTTTTTGTTGTTTGTTTTTTATTAAAAAAGCATTTGAATGTTTCCTTCATGTTCCCTACACTTCCCCCTAACCCTAACCCTTCAGATGCAAGAGATGTAGTCCGCTCAGTATGCTGCTTGTGTCGACGGAGGAGTGCAATACAAGGTTGTCTCCGACACCACAGTCTGATTATTGGTGTCGAAGGTATTTCTGACTTTTCATTGTCTAGCCGCCCACATAGTTGGAGCGATATAGCGGCGGGTGTGACATCCATACAGTTGTATTGTAAAAGATTACAATCGGATTTTGGGTTAGAATGGGATGGAAATGGATTAGGATTTCCATTGACTACTGGCCACAAAATACCACTAGATACTAATAATCAATAATAGCCTTTTTGTTCTAGTCTACTTTAGTCCAGTGTAGAAAGTGCAATGCATTGGACATTGTTTTAGGTTACTAAACACAGAAGAAAAGAATTTCGAAATGGATGCATTCATGTATATAATTTCGACGGTTGAATGTGAAAAATAATACATTTTTAGTTGCTGTGTGTTTTTGACATGTGACTTGCCAATGACTATCTACCCAATTAGGTCGAACATCTTAATAATTCACTGTGGAGACATTGCTAAAGGGCAGGTCTGCGTGACTAATCCATACCAGCTAACACACTCTATAGACCTTATAGACCATATTAAACCAGCACAACTAAATGGAAATGCATTGTACCTGGGTGGGGAACATTTGCATAAAACTATTTATTTAACAGCAGATACAACAATGTATTTTCATTTCTACAGTACATCTACTTAAGTGACCATCTCTGGTGGTCATCTCTGTACACAGAAAATTGTGGGGAAAAAAGACGGTGAAGGACATCAACACCCATATCAATGTTTTGCATGTTGAGCACACATGTCATTGTGGAGTGTGTGTTGTTGGTAGCTGGTCTACAGCCTCACCTGGTCTGAGTCAGACTGGTTAGACTCTGGGCTGGGTGGGGCTGCACACCTGTGGTGCAGAGCAATCATGGCACCCAGGATAAACCAGCTATCACCACACACACTCAGGAGAGAGACACTGTCATGGCAGCATATACCATCTGCTCGGCGTATTACATCTCGCCATCGCCAATAAATGCATTCTTCAACCAACGTGTACCTGTGTCCTGTGTGTCGGAGGGCCCAGCAAAAGCCACTAAGGTGGCGTATGGCGGGAGCAACTGCCACAGTCAATATACCATGTGGATGTGGTAATTCAGACCTGTGCCCATGAAAGTAAGTCTAAACTCAAGGTAAAGTTATCTAAAAAATGCTATGTAGGTTTTTATTTGACTTCAAGGTTAGCATATTACACATGCAGGAAAGGAAAATTGAGAACTGTTTGGGGATTCAAACTCTGTTCATTCACCTTGTAACAACTCAACTGAAATTATATTCTTACATGAAGTTTGAGATTTTTCCACTCTGGAGAGAGACATCCATACAAATTGAGAAATGTAATAAGAGAATAATTGTAAAACACACTGTTAATACTCTTGGAAGCATATTTGACTCAGGTCAGAGAGTGTCAAGGCCTTCAAATATGCAAGATGTTCAGGCAAATACAATTTATTAGCCCTAATGTTATGAAACGCGTATTATGCTTGTGATTGCGTTCTTGGTGTAAGAGTTGAGTCATTTACGAAGACGAAACTGACATCCGACAAGGTTAGAAGAAATACGACACAATTGACTGAATTGAACATGACACACATGTAGCAGCCGTTCCACTTGTGATAATTACATCAGGAACAATTGCCCCGAGAAGGATGTTTTGCTTGCTCCTCTGCCAAAATCATTTAACGTTTTACGTAATGTTTGTTTTTTTCCCTTGCTCCCTTGTTTTTTGTTTCCGTTAAAGGGATAAATTAGTCATGACAGGTGTTCACTTTCACTACATGTATTCCTGTGAACATGTTAAGATTTACACATCTCACAGCGCAAGTAACGAGAATTACATTGACAATGTGAGAAAGAATTAAGTCACATGTGAATTTCAAACAGTTTTCTGTTACACAGACATGTATGTGTATGTGGTTGTTGTTGTGCGCATTTTGCATTGTCACTTGTAAATATATGGTTGTGCCCCACTTACCATGAATGCTTGCTTTCAAGATGGGTAGCAAATATGGCAACTTAGGACTGTCCCATTTCAGTTGGATGCTAAAGAAACACCTTGGTTGAGCACATTTTTAAGGAAACAGTCAATTCCTTGCTCAGTTTCTGATATCCCGGCTGTGCGTTGCTCAGATTTATAAATGACAGACTTTGAAAGGTTGAACATTTTCTTTAAAATGGGTACGTACAATTTTTTTTGTCAGTATTAAGCCATAAATAGTGGCTTAATAATGCCTATAAACTAACCTGTTTATCATTATGAGGATAAACAGAGTTGACTTTCCTGTGCTCGATTGGTCTGAGTGGTTCATGTAACCCTTTTTCTTGTTCAAGTAGGGCATTAACTAAGGTACGTTCCTCGATGGCTAGCAAGGTTATCGGAGACTTCTTAGCAAATACCAGTAAATCTTTAATTTAATTGCCTCTAGCGTTCCTGTAAAAACATGATGTCATAGAAACCATAAAATACGACAGAACAAAAAAAACCACGGCCAGACCTAAATGTGGCCGTAAAAGTAATTGAGTTCACCATTGCATTCGTGACTTGATTTAATCGCACAGCGTAACGGTACCATAGCATTGTCTTGTGATGAATGTGACAGTATATACCGTGCAATGGCGCTGCATAGCGGGGAGATGGATAATTAGAAGAGAGTCATTGGTTCAGGAGGCAGGCGGCAGACGTCCAGGAGCTGCCAAGGCCTTTCCTGCAACCATGGTGATCTGCACCATATGATCATCTGCCTGTGAAAAATGTCAGCGTGGACCCGATTGAATCTTATCACGGCTGGCTTGACACTTTGTTGATCGATGTGATTGCGGCCCGGATGACTTGAGCTCACATGCACAAAAAATGCCATGCGGACGGCTTTTCTTTAAATCCTGCCAAGCGAAACATTCAACAAATAGCAAATGTGTAGCCCTGAGTCTGCCCTCGGCCAAAGCGGATAAGCCAAATCATAAAGTTGGGCTAATGATCGCACGTCTCAATACGTTGTCATTGATCGATATCGCACCCCCACACTCCCATCCCCGTGTCCCTCACCTCTCCAGTTTTCCACCTCCTGTGATTGGCTGAGGGGAGTTTATAATTGTCCAAGATTGAGATATTGATCCCGCAGGACATGTGGCAGTTGATTATGGTTTAGCTCAGCTGCCCTCCTGCTTATCTTTGCCGTAACACCTGCCCAGGTGATTAGACTGATCAACGGTCACTACTAACACACAAACCCCCGGTCGGCCAAACCAGGGGGCGCTGGGGAAGCCAGCCTGTCTCTGTAGATGCGATCGACCATCAGTAAGAGTCTCCGCATTCATTATCGCTTGGCGGTGGAGGAAGTGTGGAGATTAATTGTTACGATGCTGTGAAGGCGGACCTGGGATCGGAGTTGGGCTGGGGACCTACTTGGAGCGGCCTGATATGTATATGGGGTTATGGGAGATGGCTGTCTTAAACGTTAAATGTATTTGATGGTGCGTTTTTAATATTAAAAAAGATGGTTTGAAAGGTGCCGTAAAGGTCCCCTATATCCGAGTGTGGTGCGATTTTCTATATGTTCATTAGAACATTGATTTGAGCAGATTCAAGTTGCAGATACAAGTTGGGGTCAGACCTAACACAGAGGTCACACAGGCCCTAAAAAGGTTGAGAACCATGTAACAGTCCCTCTGGGTTCCCCCTGCTTTCAGAAAACACCTCCCGCCCTCACCTCTCTGAGGACGTGAACACCCAGGTATGATGAAGGGACAGGGACCATTATTATTGGAGGGTTTTTACGCAAGTGGGGAAAGCAGAAGACGGCAAACTTATAGATATCAACAAATGGTGTGTCGGTGTGTTTGTCAGGATGTGTGCTTTTCCCTATATGGGAACACGCAAGCTAATATGTTATATATATATATATATATATATATATATATATATATATATATATATATATATATATATACTGTATAACTATAATATGTGTGCATCTTTGCGGTTGACGAAAAACCACCACCTCTGCGAGTACATGTACCGCGAGTCGCTTCATAGATCCAGATCCAGCGGGTCTGTCGGTATTTTGAGAGGAGAGGACGACGGTTTTCACAGCTTCGTCTGCAATGCTGTTGCTTTTATTTATATATAGAATTTTTCCTGGGATTGCACACAGACATAGAAGTTAAACAATGCGTGCACACAGCACACAGACACAGAGATATTATAGTGGTTAGGTGGTGTTCAGCCAAAAGGTACTGGGTTTGATCCCCACATAGAAGTTAAACAAAGCATGCAGGTGTGGGCGGGTTGTGGTGCTCAACTCCCAGCTGAAATATATTGGGTTGGATCCCCAGTGTACCTGTAGGCATCCTTAATGACCTGGATCTGAATTTGCTGCAACTCGCCTTGGATTAAAGTGTCTAAAAAACTAAATAGTCATAAATAGTTAGAGATGCCATGTTAGTGTAAAATCAGCAAAAGGGAATCGTGATATTCATCACAAAATCGAATTCATACCCGACTTGTAAAAATTGAATTGTGTTGTTTACTGCATAAAATACTATAATACCGGTTTTACAATTTTTTTTAATGGAATAAGCAGTCAAACATTTTATTGTAAGTTGGCAAAGCAAACAGGTGCATTATTGTAGAAGAAGATGTATAACTCGTTATCATTCTATAATTACAAAGGGAGAGTAATGTCCGTATATCATAAATGGGATGTGGAAGATAATCTTGTATTTTAGTGTTGTTCAGTGCTTGTATTGAACACATCTCATAACTTCCAGCATAACCTGTTCGTTTCAATCAATGTCAACACATGGGCAAATCATAATGTCATGTTCTGTGTTGAGATGACATCATTGGATACACCTGCAACAGTTGTATCGATTCAAACCATGAATAATTATAGATTATATGATATGATATTGATCTATTATGTTATACCACCTATATGATATATGATATGATCGTTCATTATATTATACAGTATTATATTGATGTTATGGGGCTACTTATAAAATAAGAAAATGAACCTTTTAGTTTTATCAAGACCTTTGATGTTCCCACCTGTGTTGAGAGGGGAAAAACATGTTTTTGTGTCGGGGAAACACATGTTGCCTCATTCTTTTCAAAAGTAAGAATTACTTTGAGGATTAGCAAAATCCTCAAGGCATGTTAGGCGTCACATTAACTCGGAGCAGATACAACGTGGTCGCTTCACTTGGGAAGGAGACGCTGCATCAGAAGGAGTGAACTCAATCTCCAAGGGCTCAAACTAGGTTATCTTAAAATAGAAGAGAATGCTATAGAATGGCATAGAAGCAAAGTAACAGCGATTTGATGAGGCAATACAGCAATACCACATGAATACCGACATAACCGCAGATCCACTGCTGACAATGGAGGTGAACAAGCGGTGAATAGGTCCTGTGCTGTTATCTCCGCAGACAGGGAATCAGGTTGACACAATGTGACTTTGAGGTTTTAATTTGACTATGATAACATAGACGTTATCTCAGGCCTATTAAATCGTACTCCAACTGCTGTTGTGTGTGTAAAGTCGGGTTTTAAGAGTAAATACTTCACGGCTCCGTTACACTGTGACCCTTCCCGGCAACGTGAACTCAGAGATATAGAGGTAGTCACCACGACTTGTACCTCTTCTTATCAGCCAGGCTCCCCCTGCTCCCTAATCTATTAGAGAGACAGCCAGAGAGACCCGGGGAGGAGACTGGAGACAGAAAGAGGAGCCCGTCCAGAATTGACTATCAAGCTTGTTTTTTTTGTTACAGCGATTTCCTC
This sequence comes from Merluccius polli, assembly GCA_030340625.1. Taxonomy (NCBI): domain Eukaryota; kingdom Metazoa; phylum Chordata; class Actinopteri; order Gadiformes; family Merlucciidae; genus Merluccius; species Merluccius polli. The sequence continues at coordinate 444,520 of JAOPHQ010000856.1, read as the reverse complement.
AGATGACTTTGACATCAAATTCAAAGAAATTCAATGGAAATGTAATTCACATACAGGCAGATACACATACTCTATCATGAGATCCTATTACCAGTCGAGTCGTTTTAGAAGATTTGTTTTCACTTATAAATGGCAGGCAGGCAGATGGCGTTGTTTAATCAAATATATAGCTTACCTTCTGCATCCTGCAGAGACCGGGGACACGTTCCTTACCTTCTGCATCCTGCAGAGACCGGGGACACGTTCCTTACCTTCTGCATCCTGCAGAGACCGGGGACACGTTCCTTTCACGTTAGCACTTTTTAAAAGCACTTGGAGGTTGTTATTTTTTTACATCAAAATCCATTGAAACCAGATTGATAAAACACACATGAAAACACATTGATTCACTTGAAATCTGATCACAATAGAAACAAACTTTCTGAATGTGCAGCAAGTTTTGACCACAGTGGCTCGGTGAAAACACATTGAAGTTTAACACCTGCTTTGACTCATGATTTCATCTCAGACCGTATCCCTATACATGGATACTGTATACTGGATTATGTAATACTGGATACTGTATATTGGATTATGTATACTGGGTACTACTGCACGCCTAACGGTCCCTGGAAGGAGGGATCTCTATTATGTGGTTTGTCTCACAGTTTCTTCCCTCTTGGTTTGTGGTTTCTAAAGGGTTTTTCCTTCCCCTTTAGCGGGCATAAGGGTTGAGGGTTGTCGTATCATTTGGGCCTGTGAATTGGGGCCTCCCTTTGAGACTGTATGTGATTAAGGGTTTTACAAATAAAAAGGACTTGACTTGATTATATAAATCCCATGCTTGTGATTTAATGACAATGAAGTGGTTGAATTCCACATATTCTCAACAGGGCAAATAAAATACAAGTAAGAAGAGCAAGAGGTGAAGATAAAAAAGAAATACGGCACAATTTGCTAAATCTTGTGCTGCAGATCACCAGTCCAGACCCAGAGGGGAGGATCTGCAGACTGCTGTGCAGGAATAAAGTTAAAGTAGCCTCGAGCGATATGCTTTAACATCAGCCCAAGTACTGGTCTAAACATCAACATGTTGTTGTCTAAACATTACACATTATGGTATTTTTTAAACGTCAACTTGTCAGCCATTTTTTTTAACATATGTTATGTTTTCCAATCATTTGAATCATGTAAGCCTCATCTTAAGATTACAATACTGAATGAATTAAAACCAAAGTTTAAGCATTCATGGAAAATCTGACATGATAGCACGGGTACATTTTATTTTTGTAGTTTGTAGTCTTGTGCAGTGATAATACTGTAAATATTGTAATTGTAATTAAGTAAAATATTCATCAACTTAAGATGTGACGTCAACATTAAGATGTGATATCTTTTATTTTATATAATTAACGTGAGTAAGTAAATATGCAAAAGGGGTATGAATGTTTGATCGTGAACAAAGCTGCCTATGTTTCAGTAAATTACTTTTATGGATGCAGTACAATTGCAGTTCCTGTCATTTTCAGTCAATACTTACAATCAGCTCCCTATTCAAACTAAATTAGCATCTCTGACAACAAAGCTGTGAATCCTCGGTTACAAAGTTCACTTTCCTTAGCAGGTCCTTGGTGACGCCGCATAGAGCAAACTGAAGTAGACCTTTTTTCCTCGATTCCTTCCCTCCTGGTAATTCTTAATTTCAGCTTGATCATGAATATGTTCAACAGTTAGCTTTAACGATGCATAGAGGATACTGAAATGGAGAGCTTGGTTTCCTCCCTCCCCGTTTCTTCATCCTTACTTTTATAGGACAAGGCTTATAAAAAAAGCCCACATTCGGCTGGAGGGGCGGACATTTTTATCAGCATCTTGCAGATCCACGCCTCGCTGAACGGACTGTGGGCTGCGACGCTGCGGTGATGCCAAGGCGGGCGATCTTTTCCCTGGTCCCCTGTGAGTCTGACTCCATGCGTCGCTTGGCTTGATGGTCTGCGAGGGTGGCCGCTGTGCCATGTACCCCCCACCCCCTCCCATACTCCACCACAGCACTGTAAACCCCTTACATACAGGACTTTAGGTCAAGAGATTACTGTAACGTTCCTCTCCAAAAAATCGGACCCTGAGTACAACTTTACTTTGTTGAAAGTCATGGAAGATATGAAGTTGGTGAAATTAGGAGTTATGTCTGATGATAATTGAGTTGTCAGGGATGAAGTGTACCATATAATTGTGTTCCTGACATTGCACAAGAAAAGCTTATTTTGTGGAAATTGAGCTCAGCAGTGAACATGATGAAGTTAATTATCCATGGCCGACTGGGGGTGATCCACTGCAACCTGCTGGACTAACAGGACCAGAGGCCCGTTCTGGTCCCTCATAGTGTAATGTTCCTCTTCCTCTCTTGCCCCCTCTCTCTCTTTTCTCATCCCCTCTCTCTCTCTCTTTCACACAATCCACACACACACACACACACACACACACACACACACACACACACACACCACATCTAGTGGTGGTTTGGGATCACAGTGGCTGAACGACCGCACCACCATCAGCCTCTCCCTCCTCCTCCTCCTGTAGGGCAGTGATGGACAGCGTGTCCATATCTGCTCTGGGTTCATTTTCCTTCCAAATTGACCTCATAATGCGCTGTAATGTATGGATATTATTCCATCTGTTTCCTACATTAAGTGTGTGTGTGTGTGTGTGTGTGTGTGTGGGGGGGGGGGGGGGGTGTGGCCTGTAGTTTTAATTAATCATCCCCGCTGTGAAGTTTCACTCGACCTTAGTCATATTCTACACGCTTTATTAGAGGGAAATGCAATCTCCCTCTCTCGCTCCCTTTGACGCTCTCTCTCTCTCTCTCTCTCTCTCTCTCTCTCTCGGTGTGTCTCTACCACATCTCAAAAGCAGAGAGACCAGAGTCTGAGAGGCCTGTAGAGGGCTCTTATTCAGAGTTCTAGTGAGCGTTCATAAAACATGCATGAGCCCTGACCACATGGCTGCTCCCCTACACAGGAGGAGGAGTGGGGGGGTGAGGGAGGTGAGGATAGGAGGAGGTAGAGGAGGAGAAGGAGCAGGAAGATGGCAGGGGGAGGAGGAGGAGAGGGGGTTGGGAGTTAGGGTCAGTGGACAGAGATGATGGAGGAACAGGAGTGAGAGGAAGAGAAGGATGAGAGAAGAGGAGGAGGAGGAGGAGGAGGAGGAGAGGGAGAAGGTGGGGGAGGAGGAGAAGGATGAAGAGGATGGGGGAGCAGAAGGACTTTTTTGGTCTACTTTTCGCAAAAAAGCACGATCCTGACAGGGTTTCAGTTTGGTCAAATTTATTTGTGTAGCCTTAAATCTCTGTTACAGTCTCAACAGGCCAGGCCGGCGTTATATGACACACCATACATCTAAACCCCCAGAAGAGCAGGACAAAGTGCCTTAAAACCCAGAGGGAAAACAAAGCACCTTGAGAAGGATGCGCTAGACAGAACTGGCTCCGAGCGGATGGACAGGTCATGGTAGTAACTAAACAAAGGTTATGTAAAGCGGTGAAAGCTTTGAAAGTGATTAATCATCATCTAACTTGTTGAACTGATGCAAAAGCACACGGCGAGCCATGATAAAAGCCTGTATTTTTTTGCTCACTTCAAATAGGACGATGCATTATCTCACGTTTGTCCTGACACGGCTATGTGATTTGGGCTATACTATGCTATACAATACAATACTGTACTATATTGTACTGTACTTTCACCAGCTTTCTTTGCCTCTTGCCCATGCCGAGAAGAGCTCTTTGTAAAAAGCGGACCCATTCCCCTTTGATGAACCATGTGCATCACAAAGATGCTTCACCTTTCGTCGGCGGTCTCCTTGGCCCATGGTGGTCGTCTGCTGTGCCAACGAGAGGGGGTGGAGCAGACTTGAAATAGAGCAGTGTATTCGATGAGCTAATACGTAATGAGTAATTGTGGCTCATTAATTGTGGCTACGACACAAACAGTTCCCAGATTTAGCAGGTAATCCAACCTGGTGGCTGGTACATCTGACACCACTTCCCTCGCAGATGGTCCCATTCTTCCGGTGGCTCATGGGTGTACGTCACCACCGCCTGCTGCAGCTGTGGGCGAGGACACTGTTTTGTGTTGAGCCGAGTCCAAGCGTTTTAATTGGTTTCTGATCTGATGAGATTAGGAAATACAAACATTGTTGAATTTAAAATGAGCATGTGTATTGTAAGATCAGACAAGACTTAACTGTTCTCTAGGGCAGGTTTCCCACAGCCTGCCTGTGAGCATCTTTGAGAAGCTTCCCAGTACTTACCTGCTCCTGAAAATGATATGCATCTGAATTCACTGTCACTTTAGGTGAAAGCATCTCAATGACTAAAAAGTAAATATGTATGTATTTATGTCACTCTAGCATGTGTAGTCATCAAATGACACGTGGTTCAATCTAGCAGCAGAAGCTGTCCTGAACTGGCGATGGTGATGGTGGTATTTTAACAGGACAGGCTGCTTCAGCGTCTGTGGGCATCTGTTGTCATCAGTCATGAATATTTGACCTGCCTAAAGGCAGAACCGACCTCAGCTCGCTTTTCATACATAAGCTCAAGTAATCATAATTACCTCGACACTTGGAAATAAACACTAGAAAATAAAAACACGTAGCCTTGTATAACCATGGAGACACTGTCTAAATATGAATATCTTACATAACATAACATTTAGTCATTTAGCGGACGCTTTTTATCCAAAGCGACTCCGAAGAAATCTGAAGTGAGGCTGAGGACAATCAGCTACAAGATGACGTTACAGGACACTGCACGACGATTTATATCTTACATATACATGTTTTAACTTTTATTATATATACTATTGTTATTATATATATATATATATATATATATATACTACCGAAACACAAAGAAAACCTATAAATCATAGAAAGTGCGTAACGTTGTAGAGCGGCGCAGAAAGGTTGGCCTGACTCCCATCTAGAGTCCCTTCATATGCTTGACATACGGCAGGAGAATTAGCTCAATGTAACGTGGCGGTGGCGGCGGCGGCGGCGGCGTGCATTCAAGCGCTCTGTCTACCAGGGGTGAACTCAGCGGCGATTAATCCACTCGCGCACAACGCCACACGTTGCTGTTGTTTGGACCTCCTTCCATTAAACGCTGCACTCACTCTCGGCTTTCATTAACTGCGACCTCGCGTTTCTTGACCCTTCACCTTGACTTCGCCGCCCACCGCGGGCGCTTAATCACAGGGTATAATTAGAAAAACAAGCCATTAAATAGGTTACTAACGTTCTTATAACGCTGACTTAGTTGTGAATATTTACACTTTTATTCGAGGGGGGGGGGGGGGGGGGGGGGGGCGGGGGGGGTTCTGGTTATCTCGACTGCCTCAACACCGAGGCACGGCAGCCGATAACATGTGAGACAGCAACAGCGAGGAGGTCGAGGATAAGCCGCCTCGCTCCGTTAGCGGAGATCAGTCATGGTCTATTTGAACACGGACCTGCTGGGGCTGATAGCTCCTGGTCCTGAAGGCTGGCTGCAGGTACGGCAGCGGACAGGGGAACCGCAGGGGGGCTGTGCAAATGGATTGGGAGGAACAAGTTGTTGCTTTAGCTATGCGTTGGTGCGCTCAGGCTCGGCTTCACAGAAGTTCGGTGCTGACTTTATTATATACACTGCGGGGTCTGGATGACAATGGAAAATGTATTAAGGTAGATGGATACACATCCATCTATTGTAATTATTTTCTTTAGGTGATAATTGGATGAAATAAAAGATTGAGAAACGAATACAGCCTGCTATTCAATCCTTCAACTACAATGAATGAAATATATGATTGATAATATATGTAATGAATGAAAATATATGTATAATACAAATATTAATACAATCATTTGTCAAAACCATTGTGTGGATATTGTTGCCGTATGCCAGCTATGACTGATTTCCCCATTTTTCAGTCCAAGTAAAACTAATTATTTTGGGATTTATTTTGTATGAGTGTTGCCTCTCTTAGCTCCATGCCCAAAGCAGCGTGGTAATGGGATCTGAGCTGCCAGTTTCAGATTCATCCGTTTGCCATGAACGGGGGGGGGGGGGGGGGGGGGGGGGGGAGGCCACATTAAAGAGGGATTTATATAAGACCGTCTATGGGCACTCACAAACTTCTGGGACTTTCTTGGCACATTTCAAAAGGCCATCGTCGCACACCGATGCGGTGAGCCGAGGGGATCGTCCGGCCTGGATGTGAAACAGCCGACCCTGGGCTGTAACACACAGGTGTTGCTGATAGGCGCTGATCGCTCGGCGAGGTCTGCGTCTCTTTCCTGTTTATGCGCACGGGAGGCGATGATGTCAGTGGTCAAGGATGTTCTCAGTGTTTCCATGGCAACGGAGAGATGCTGCTCCAGCTCAGAGGACCACAGGACAAAAAAAGGGGCCGAAACAAAAGCGAAAGAGCGCTTTCTTTGGAAAGTAGAGCTGTCGTCTGACCTTGTGGACCAGTCAGAGGGCCGGTGGGCCCACTGGGCCCACTGTCCACCGCACAACATAGTGTTGACAACCACTGCCATCATAACAACATGAAATACCCTCTCTTGTTCTCTTCATCTCTCTCTCTCTGTCTCTCTCTGTCTCTCCCTCTCTCTCTCTGCTCGCCGACTCTCCATGTCTCCTTGTTCTCTCAGATCTGATAGGAAGGTGATGTAACCACGGCTCCACTTATGTCTCCACGCTGTATCCTCTATGGGAGAATGAATGGGGCTTTTTCACAAGCTCTCGGTTCTTCAGTATTGATCGCAGTTATTCCCAAACAAACAAGCTTTGGCCTACATATGCGTTTGTGTCTTTTTGTAGCTTTTCCTGCTGCTGTTGTAACCGCTTTGACGTCGTCGAGTTTGGATTTGCCTCACAACTGCAGTTTTTAGCTAACTGCTGTCATTTATCAAAGATGCCTGCTCGCATGTTGCTAGCAGAAGTGGTTCCTCTGCCCAATATGGGCAGTCGCTTTCAAGGTCTGTTCTGGCTCTCTTCCCTCTCACTGATTTCAATGCTCGCTCTCCCCTGTCGCGGGAGGGCCATCACACTACGGAGACTATGAGACCTCCGCATTGCGAAAACATTAAAATCCTAGGAGGGCCGGTCCACCATATTGGACATATTTGTACAATTGGACAGCGCGCACACACACACACACAGTCACTGAAACAAGCACACAAAGAAAAACGGTCCTAATTTACCTTAGCCCTGTGTTAGTCCATGTGGGCTGGCTGTCTAATTGAAGGCCAACATGAGACGGAAATCGATGGCGACATGCAGGAGGTGTGGAGGGCTTTCCTTGCCAGAGCCATATTATTAGATTTTGAACAATCTGATAACCCTTTCCCCTGTGATTGATCTCTTCCATTTCTACCGTTCAGGCCGGGATCGATGCTCTCTGCCTCCCAGCCGTCCCTGTCAACGCCGGTGGGAGAGCAGCTGATAGAAAGACTATACTTGTGTGTGTGTTCTCAAATTGACGGGACATGGACACGGGAGGTGAAGCCCATCTATGCTATCAAGACAAGGGGGGGGGTGGGGGGGGGGGGGTAGTACCGTTATCGACGGCAGACTCTCCTCAGAGACTGGACAAAAACAAAGAACTATTACATTTACAGGCCAATAGTCACCTGGCTAATATGTCATGTGATATCTATGTAGCATGTTTCTACGCAAGTGAAGTGGGAGAGAGAGGGGGAGAGGGAGAGAGGGAGAGAGAGAGAGAGAGAGAGAGAGAGAGAGAGAGAGAGAGAGAGAGAGAGAGAGAGCGCAGAGTGGGTGAGCGTGGAGACATGAAGTGGTGAAACCTAATGGGCACACAAGAAACCATTTTTTACAGGACTCGTTGGTTGGGCAAGTATTGGATAACCTGGCTTGAAAACTGTGCTCATGTTGCAGGGAGAGTGTGTGTGTGTGTGTGTGTGTGTGTGTGTGTGTGTGTGTGTGTGTGTGTGTGTGTGTGTGTGTGTGTGTGTGGCGTTCAGTCACACAGCAGATGTATGGAGACCCAGGGCATAAGGAATCATAATTAGCTCGACACTTGGAAATAAACACTAGAAAATAAAAACACTTAGCCTTGTATGACCATGGAGACACACTAAATACAGACAGACAGACAGAAAGGCAGGCAGTCAGACAGATATTCCCAGTGGATATGCACAATTTAAAAGCTGTGAAGTAAACACTGCAGTAGTAAAAAATAGGAAACCATGTACTTCTCTGGAAAATGAGAGTATGTATTTCATCAGTAGTGTAAATAAGACTACTAGGCTTTGGGAAGTTGCTACTGCCGGTATTTTACCAACACCTTCCTCAGAAGATCCCAATCGAAAGCAGCCCAAAGCAGACGCTTCTTGGCAGACTTTTGTTGAATATTGTGAATACATTTCATACCTGCCCGCCATGGAGCCTCGGCTGGTAAGAAGCAATCAAAAGATAACTGAAGACCCGTGTGAATACCTTTCTCGTAGCGTGACCTCATTGTGGTTAGCGGCTTATTCAGAATAACAAGTGCGTGTAAACATACCGATCGATCTTAGTCCCCGTTCTTTAGTCAGTTCAAACAAATGTATAATATCATCCCGATTACCTTTCCTGATTCCTCACCTTTCTGAAGCCCAGCCAGAGCCGTCTTGTCTCCAACCTCTTCAATATAGTGTCTTAGAAAAACAATTACAAACGGAGACAACCAAGTGTCACCCTGCCCCTGCTGTAATTTAACCCCCCCCAGCACCACGCTGTGTGTGTTCACATACTGGTTTCCTTTCTCATTGTACTTCGGTCAGGCAAAACGAAACATTTGAAAACCAATGGGAGGTACTTATTCACCCAGATGCCTTATTTTGGATAGAAGAGAAGACACACAAACATGCGCCACAGTGAGATTGTTTTGCCGTGTGGGTGAAAAGGCATTGAGCCCATTGAAACAAGCCAGCGTTTTGTGTTTTTTTCTTGTCTCTTGTTTTGGTCTTATTTCACAGGCACTTGAGACAAAAAAGACCTAAGCGGGTTGATGAGAATTGTTAATGCCCGCATTTTTATTAATATCATTATTAATTTATTAAAGGCTGCGATGTGCTCGAAGGTGACATGCTGATAGAAGCCAAATGCTCTGATTGAGCATTGCCATTTGGTAGGAGACTGTATGAAAATGTGTATATGTGTGTGTATATAGCCGTTCTATTTATGTTGGGAGTTTAGTTCAGCTTTTGTCTTGACTTCTTTATTAAACTGGAAACAGTTCAATCTCACACCAACAAACTGGGATGTCACTCCTTAATGAAGACGAACCAAGAGGTGAATAATGATGCCTTATTAAATGTCCAGGGATGTATTATGAAGGTGTACACTTGGTTTCAAGGTTTTAATGCATTAGTGTGTGTGTGAGAGAGAGAGAGAGCTAAGCCTGTCGACGGGGCAGACCAGCCTTTGCCTGCGCGACAGTAAATCTGCATAACACAATGCACTAATTAGGCTGTATTAATCACTTACACAATGTACTAGCACCTCTAATCTAATGAATAAAAGACGTAGGACCACCAGGATACTCATGATGGCGGACACCTTAACTGATCCACACTGATTTCTGCCAAACTGCGTCCATAATTGAAACGCTATGGCTTCGGTAATGTTTAGTGACCCTATACACACGCTCACTTCGCAACGCACGCCATCTCTCTCCGCGGGCCCCAAATCCATTTGTCGTAGACACGAACTGAATACATTCGAACGCGTCAAATGAAATATTCATTTATCCCGGTGTTGGGTATTATGAATAGATTACATTTTAACTGTCTCTCCTCTGCTCATCACGTCCAATTAGCCATGGGGATCGCTGTGGTTCGAGTGTGAGGTGCGGGTTTTTTTTTTAATGGCGAAGCCTCTTTTTTTCTTTGCCAGCACTGGGTCTATGCCACTGGACTATGGCCGCCTGTCAGTCTCTTTAAAATATTCACTTAACCAGCCTTGAAAGCCAAGCTGTGAGCTGTCAGTTTGGCCCGACACGTAGCCATGCAGCGTGCACAACCACCGTCAGGGAACACAGTGTCAAGATATGAAGTGGTCAGCCATCCTGAGGGGCTGTTTACACTCGCTAGTCGCTACTAATGCTACATATCTCTTCGGTGAAAAATCCTGAACCCGGACCCAAATGTCTGCCCTTTTTTGGGAGCGCGATATAAAAGCTTTCTTATCATGAGGTCACCAAAAGGTCGGGCCTTCACCAAGATGAGCAAACAAAAGCCGACGTTGATGTTAACACACAGCTCAACGTGGCGATAGCGTGCAGATGTCACTTCCTCACCGGACCTGTGGAGGATCCCTAACATGCAGAGATTGAAGCATAATGCAGTTGAAAGTCACGATAGTGTTGCGGTTGTTGTTTTTTGTAATGATCAGTAACCAACCAACAGCACCTCAGCAGGAGTGCAGGATTATGTAAATGTGAGCGGTCTGCCTTGTCTATCTGGACAGGTTTTGACAGGTTTTGACAGACTTCACAGGGTAGACAGCATGACTCATATGAGATAATTACTATGTGAGCTCTCGCTCCGCCAGTGTGATGGAGGGAAGTCATTAGAAAGATGCCACACCTTCCCCCCCCAAAGAGGTAATAGCAGCATTTTCATGGGCCAAGCTCACAGCTTATGGACATCCGTTTTTGAATGACTCCCTGTGACCAATAGCATTTTCAACAGCTTTTGCAATTCGCCAGCTCATTCCTGGTGCCTGGGAAGACTATCTCCTCAGTAGCCAATAAAATGTGGGCTGCCACTGGGCCTTCATTGACAGAAGGAAGTGTCAATTGGTTTCACCTTATCTACCTTAAACATGCCTCTGCTGACTTCCTGCTTCCTCCCATTTTCTTTCTCCAACGCTGTTATATTTGTTTTGTTACCCCCTGCTACCGTGCCACCCGAAATCCTGCAAATGCACATAAATAAGTTAGTGAATTACAGAAAATGCTTTGTCAAGCTGAATGTGTTTAACAATGACTTCAGAAAAGCCAAACTCTGCAACTTCAGCAGGCAAATGTAAAAAATAAAAAAGTTCATTCATGTGAAAAAATAAGTCATGTAATAATGCTTGGGGGGCCACCCCCTGCCCCCCCCAAAAAAAATCAGGATGATTGAATTTAACTTCAAAGGGATCCTGGTCAGCCGCCCCACAACAGGCAGCTTACTGTAGAAACTCTGCAATCGATGATGTCTTTCACTTCAAAGCCCTTCGTAACATCTACGCTTTATTTAGGTAATGGAGTGTTTTGGTGGGCGGTGGGGAAGGGGGTGGATTGACAATGGCAGTGTCTCTCCCTCTCTCTCTCTCTCTCCCTCCCTCCATCCATCTCCGGATGGAGGAGGAGGAAGAGGCCAGAGCATGGGGATGAACCGGAGCCATGTGAGTCTGCACGTCGGGACGCCCCAACAACGGGACAGTAGCCCGGGCGACTAACACCAGCCGGGTAATTGCGCCGAGGCTGGCTGATTGAAAGCTCGTGTCAGACGAGACGAAGCAATCAGAAGGACTTGTGTGTTTCCAGTGGAAAGAGGTCATGTGAAGAAAAGCGTGTGGTATTCAGCCAGTGGCACAGTGGTAATTCAATGGTTCACAGGGCGGCGTCTCCCAACCCTTGGACGCGGTGTTGCTTTGTAATGTGTGGTAATGATTCAGAGGCTCACTTCTGTACCGTTTCACTCTGCAATGACGACATCCTCACTGTCTTGGACAGTAATGACCTGCCATACCTGCTGGTGCCCTTATGGGTGATGCGGTCTAATACAGAGGGGGCGCCATATTATATTATATATTATTATAAAGACTGTCAGACTCTGACAGATTCATACAAACAAGGCTAACGCGGATGGAAAGTACAATACTTCCCATCCTGCCTGAAACATACACAACAGCTTTAAGTGCTGCACTTCAATACACTATGGAGCTACTTGTATCGTGGTCAAGTCATTTGTTGTTGGACACTTAATACTTGAATTACTTCAAGCCAAAGCTAATATTTTACACTTTACATCTTATCCTTCCGCATGCCCCTCTAATTCCTATCCAAAATGCCTTGTGGGTCTAAAAGCTATCATGCCTTTGACCAAATATGGCAGCGAATGGATAACAAAATCCATGTCTCAGTTTTATTATGGTGACAAGGTGAACAAATCATAAGGATTGGGGTCTGCTTTCTCCTACTGGTGCGTCTCCATCGCGTTGCATCAAAATGTTTACAACAAGTCGTCTGGACAGGTGCGCTTACTATGCATGGGACGAAAATACCAAAGCACCAACAGTAAAAGCCGGGATCACATTACCATGCCGTCCTTCCATTATTGTCCACAAGCCAAAAAGCACTTTGTTGACTTTCCCTCTGAAAAATGTCTGGCCGGACAAACAACCTTTTCTAAAAGCTGCATGTCATTTGCTTATTATAATATTTAAGTCATTTAGTAAGTGCTTTTAAAGACAAAATGACTTCCATTGAACATGCCTCTGTCACAGTCCTGTATTTGCAGGGTTTGGTCTGCTTAAGCGAGGGCTGTGAGAAGTGGAAACCAGAACAAAAGAAACGTTGTGCGGTGTACACACGCAACAGGCAACACGCAAAGAGGAAAAACTATATTTTTAGCATGGGTCATGCATTCATTATAAGGTCATGACCAGCAGTACATACTTTTACTTTCAATACCATATAGCATATTTTATATCCAGTACTCGTAATACTTTTAGAATGGTAAATGAATGCTTGTTGCACCACTGTTGAAAGGAGACGAGCGGATAACGCTGACGTCACGCTGTCTCGCGTGACGTCCTATTCCCCAGACTCCCCCCTCTGACATCACAAAATCAACCCCCAAGCATCCTACGATTAACCGCGAGAGACGCGTCCTCCGAGCCACATGCATCATCGACATTAACCGCCGCTCCGCTTTCAACCTGGATCGCAGCTTTGAATAATGTACGCGCTCGGAAATCATCCATTATTAATCAGTTTATTAATTAATAAACAACAGAGGGGCTAGCTACTGATACTACAGCACATCTTCCACTCCCTCTCTTTAACGCTCTCTGTTTCTCTCTCTTTCTCTCTCTCTGGGTTTCACTCAGAGCTGAGAAGAAATTGCTGTATTTTACAATTATGGAAAGAATGGGATGAAGGAAACCGTTGGTGATTGACAGTAGATAGATAACCCTCCGGCTGCTTCGAGACAGGTCCTTCACTAAGAGGGCAAATAAGTGAGTCTGTTAATGTCACAGGGATGGATAATTATCATCTCGTGTGACAGTTTACTTTGTCCTCGTCGGACGTCTGACATGTACAAGCGTGTTTTTACATATCCTTTTGTGTGTTAGATATAAGGGTTATAGGTTTGATCCTGAATTTTCCGCGGGGATTAATAAAGGTATGTCTTATCTTATCTTGATACTCTCGATAAAGTATATTCTGGTTATTGGGGATTATGCTTGTGATGAAGTGTAGTCGTACTTAGTGTTGGCGGAGGTTGAAGGGGAAATCCAGTGTAAAATGGTTCTGGGATGTTTAGTATGAGAACGAGTTCCAATGTTACCATGGTGATTAAAGGAGAACTCCGGTCAAACTGGTTCTGGGATGTTTAGTATGAGAACGAGTTCCAATGTTACCATGGTGATTAAAGGAGAACTCCGGTCAAACTGGTTCTGGGATGTTTAGTATGAGAACGAGTTCCAACGTTACCATGGTGATTAAAGGAGAACTCCGGTGTAAACTGGTTCTGGGATGTTTAGTATGAGAACGAGTTCCAACGTTACCATGGTGATTAAAGGAGAACTCCGGTGTAAACTGGTTCTGGGATGTTTAGTCTGAGAACGAGTTCCAACGTTCCATGGAGAGCAATACGATACGATACGATACGACGCGAAGCTAAGTTCGCTGTTTTTAGCCGATTCTACCAAACTGCTAAATACGTTTGAGTGCTAAGGGCATCTCACCTGGTAAAAAATAAATCGCTTTTTTAAAGCACTTACAAGGCTAGAAATAGCCTGACACTTCTTTGGTAGTATAATGAGGGTCTTAGGGACTGTACGATATTTACCGGGGGGGGAGGGCCGGTCGTCAGGGGGGGAGGGCCTAGGATAATTTTTTTAAGCCTTAGGGGAGGGCCCAGGAGAATATTTTTGGCCTGGGGGGAGGGCCGAGGAAAATTATTTTATGGGGGGGCAATCGTCATGACTCATGCCGAGTTCGATGTTTAAATGAAAGATAGGATAGCCTGTAAGGAAGTGAACGTCTCCTTTACCATAACCATAACCCTTTTTGGAGTGAATTGTTTCACAGTAGACTGCGGACGCTGTAGACTCTGCTCGTCTCATACCACCGCGAACGGGTTTATGAGACCCCAGATCGTTTCACACAGATGCGGGAGGGTACCTTTGGCGTCAGTATCCAGGGCTTAATTTGGGCCGGAACACGCCGGAATATGTTCCGGCACCTCCAACGGTGGATCCGGCACCTTTTTTATTTTTTTATTCCCCCCCCCCCCCCCCCCCCCCCGCCGTCAGTGGTTACGATCGCGCAACCCCGTCATCAGTCCGCGGTCCCCCCCCCCCCCCCCCCCCTCCCGTTGACAATCACGAACACCCCCCCCCACCCACCCCCGGGCGTGACAAATCGTCGGTAGGCCTATATTACGAGTTGGGATGAGAACGGGTTGTCTGCCGAAACCGTCAAGTCTAAATCATGCGATAGGCGCGCACGATGACATCCTCACAGCATGCACACGGGCTGTGTGTGGACTCGGGTCTGCGGCTGAGTCCGCGGCCGGGTCTGCGGGTCCGGTGCTGGGTCCGCGGCTGGCGGGTCCGGTGCCCCCCCCCCCCCCGTTGACAATCGCGCCGAATGTAGAGCATATTGTAATGCAGCGTTGAATGGATGAATAGCTTACATAAGGGTCCCCAGCACTTTTCAAACCACACTCAAGCTTATGGTTATTGTCCCCACCACTTCTAAAACCAAACTGACGCCACTGACCACATAGACCAAGAATCGCAGGGTGATCATTAGTCGCTCTTAGTCACAGTAGTTTGTGTTTTGTCTTATAATAGCCTATAAGGTACAATGTCATCAGCCAAGTTGTGAAATTATTGGGGGAGTCTCGTAACATTGATAAAAGCAGGCTTGTCCCCATTCTCAAGTTCAAGGCACAGCGTGGCATAAACCCCTGCTCTTGCTGCGTGTGTACCCGTGTGTGTGTATGTGTGCTTATGTGGCCGTTTTAACCTTGTAAACGTCATTTTCCGACCAATTTTATTTGATTCACGTAGCGGGGAGGGCCTAGGAGAATTTTTTTGAGCCGGGGGGAGGGCCCCGGAAAAAAAAAAATTACCAGGGGGGAGGGCCAGGCAGAACAATTTTAACCCGATCGTCTGGCGACCGGCCCTCCCCCCCCGCTAAATATCGTACAGTCCCTTAACATATAGAACGAGGCATTGACAACTTTGTAAGTGTACAGATAGTTTATTAAAAAATATATTTTATACACACAATACCTTCAGTAGTTCACCCGTCGACGCCATGTTTTTTTTGAGGCTCGATAAGTAGATTGACGAGCACGCGAGCTCTGTGTTCGTCAATCTACTTATCACAGAGCTGTCTCAAGTGCTAAAAACAGCTAACTTAGCTTTGCGTCGTATCGGCTTTTTTTTGCGGTTTTTATGGTAACGTTGGAACTCGTTATCATACTAAACATTCCAGAACCATTTTACACCGGATTTCCCCTTTAAGGTTTGTGTTGACGTATCAAAGTTGTTCAATATGCTGTCAAAATCTCACACTGATGTATTTCAAAAAATATACTAATTTCAAAATATAAGTCACATAGTCAGGTACAAAAAAACACATCTTCACAATACGAGGAAGCTACACTTTTAGAAGCAACACTTATAGGCCTTTCATTGCTGATATTTTCATGTCATATTTCATTTTCATGTAGGTTTGCATTCTTTAGTTTATTTGTATGTATTCCCTGTGAACACTTTCACAATGCCAACGTTGGTAATGGTGTCATGGCCTCAATACAAGTGAGTAGTCCAAGTCCGACCATTATTGTGTGAATTGTAAGAGGGGCGTTGCTATGCAACAACACAAAGCACACAAGAAGACACACACACAGCCAATCGAATAGAGACTTATTCAGAGCCGAATCTCCAGTAAAAGGTTCTGCATAAAGTGCAGGGCTATAAAAAACTTGTGTTGGGAACAGCAAAAAATCAAATTGCTTTCAAAGATCAGAACCATACAACTCAGTGAAACTCTTGTGGTTGTTTTAGTCTGTTAGATGAAAGCCAGGCCAGCTCCCTACACAGCAGTAGATACGTGGACTTTATGTAATATCATCCCTGACATGAGACTGATAGGGACTCAATCCAACCACAGACATTTATTTCACAACGAATCCAGTCATAGTTGATAAGGATGATTTCACACGTATACTCGTGTATACTGAAAGGTTCCCCAACCTGAGAGCATCCATAAGCTTCACTCCATCCTGCTCCTTCATGACATGGATCCAAATTCCCTGAAAGTCACTTTGGATAAAAGCAACTGCTGCATAGTAAATAGTAACTTGAGACGAATAGGAAGTCGAATAGGAGAGACATGTATATTTTATAATATAGAATACAATAGTTGATCGTGATGGTTCATAACAATCGAAAGGTTTTTAACATATTCCTGCATGTTACTTTTGATTTAAAAAAAGGATGTTAGTACAGCGAATGCTTCACCTTGGACTGACGTGGACATTGTAGAGCGCAGAATAAGAATACCACCGGTAGGTTGCAGAGAGAGGAGCAGATGAGGTATGTCATGTCTCTTCACCAGCAAAGCAGCGGTGTTGCTGAGCTGATCCTTTGGTTTCGGTGTAAATAACACCATGGGGTCGGGGCATTAGACCCTGCTCCCACAGGTCCCACAGGTCCCAGGGCAGAGGCCGCTGTGTACAGTCCATTCAAAATCCAACACAACCTCTTAATAACGCAGTGAAGAGTTAGGCTGGGGTTCCCCATAGTCCCACACGCTTAGCCAAACTGCTGTGTCCACACTCTCCAGTCCTGATTTATATGCACACAAAGATATGGAAATCAAACTGAAGTGAACACCTGATACTGCCAAATAAAGTGAGAATATACTGCAACAGAACTGTCAGTGTATTTTTCCTTAATAAGGTTATCCTATGATTATTAATATTCATGCACATCTATCTTAAGTTGTTTGTGCGCGTGTGTGTGTGTGTGTGTGTGTGTTCATTTTCAGTTTTCAGGACAGAGTCTGTGATGACGTCGCTGTTTGCTAAAGCCGCTGGTTTTACTCTGAACCAGGCCAAAGCCGACGTTGTTTGTCGACCATTTGTCTGTGTTGGGCTTTTAAGGCTTCTTTCGCCGGCTCTCCGGGTCCAAGGGGATATTGCTAACAAACAAAGACACAAGTGCAGAATAGCGCACGTCACAAAAGCTAGTTTTATTCTCGGCCCATAATTTATCTTCCTTTAACAATGTGAGGAGAACGCCACCCTGGAGGGATGACAGAGGAGTGCCTCTCTCTCAGCACAGCGAACACAACTCAACCAAATAAAACACGAATGGGATTCATTAGATTAATATTTTTCAGACCTGGAAATCTTGTGGATACATAGTTAGTCTTAGTGCTACTAAGGTGTTGTTCACATTAGGGTCCGGTTTGCAGAGTTCAATTGTTCCAACATGGATGAATGCATGAAAGAGAGGATGAAAGAAAGGATAACATGGAAACATGAATGAACACACGAATGAAAGCATGCACTAGTAAGCACATGAATTAGAGCATGAGCGAGCGAGTCGGTGAAAGCATGATTAAAAGAATCATGACAGGAGTATGATTGAGCACATACATATGACATGATGAATGTGATTATACATGAGAGGATGAATGGCAGGTAAGATAATGAAAATGAACGAAAGATGAGCATCAATGAGGGGATGGCCCTGGCCCTTTCTTTTACTGCAAAGGTGTCACCATGACAACCGAAACCTGTCACATTTGTTTTACATTGTGAGATTTATGAATCGAGAAGCAATCTGCTCCAAGCGTCTCGTACTGTAAGCTCCACCCGCTGAGCTCCTACTGCCACTCTGAGTTTCATGTTTTCACACAGGGACAAAATAGCACCATCATGGTAACAGCGGGTAGGATAGCACCCGGTCGAAAGGTACCGGATCCGATTTCCTTAAGGTTCACAGCCTACCTGTAGGCAACTTCCCCATTCGCTGCTCCGTATTCACTGATGAGTCACTTGGATAAAAGCACGATGGCAGGACAGCGTAGGGGTTAACGTCATCGCATCGCTCGACCACACACCAAGGCAGCGGTCACCAACCTTTTTATGCCTAAGATCAAGTCAAAATATCAGCAAAAGTCTACCTCTTGAACAAGTTGAAAAATAACCCACAATCAAGTTTAATTCATAATATTGCTTATTGTGTTGGATAACAATGCATTTTAAGCATAGGCTTAATGTGAAAATGTCTTAATCAGGCACACATATTAATGTAATAATAAAAAAAATAAATAAATAAATTAAAAAATAAAATAAAAAAAAAAAAAATATATATATATATATATATATATATATATATATATATATATATATATATATATATATATATATATAAAGTCAGTGACTTTTGTTTTGCATAAAAAAAGTACAATTGGCCAACAATTTGTGTGGTTGAATATAGTTATTAAAGCCACTGGGTTTCTCGTTTAATTCTATCATAGTTTCCACCAATGTAACATATGATAGTCTCCTGTATTTTATTACATTCACACTGGAGCTCCACTGGCCACGCAGTGTTTTACCTGCTTTTCCTGTTGTAGAGCTAGCAGGATACACTTTTTTTATTGTTATGTCTATTGGGAACATTTTGTAACGTGAGACGTATCCGGTTTAATGACGTAATCACTCATAGCTGTGATCGCGTCTTTAGTTTCCCGCGTCAGATCACTGTAATTCGGAGCATGAATATCTATTGAATATTCAATATCTTTCTAACTTAAAGAAAAACTCTTTCAAACACCATAAACTGCTATATTGATGTGTGATTACTATAATCCACCACCACAGTAGTGCTATGCTGCTATAAATTTCACATTCAGTTTAGAAGGTGGATCCACTACAATGTAGTGTTGTAGAGCTAGCGGGATGCACTTCTAAACAGACATTTTAATGTCCATTATGAACATTTTGTAATGTGAGACGTATCCGGTTTGATTGCAATTTAGTTTGTTAGATTGTTTGTTAGTTTCTATTTTTTAGGGCAGGGTACTTTGTATTTCCCCTTTTGTGTAGAAATATTGGCCAAGCGCTGGCTATAGAGGAGTGCTGCTGCCCCACCGTCTCCTGGGCAGGGAGACACCGCTGAGACCGGGATAGTAGGAAGCCCAGGGCAGAACCACATGACATTGACACGTCTAATTTAAATGGCCACATTAAACTAAACTGCACAATGCCAAACAAGGGGATTGGCTGAAAATACATTTTACCACGCAAGGATTTAAAAAAAATATATATATTTTTTGTAACTTTTTCTTCCTCATGTTTGCGATCCACTTGAAGTTCCAGTTCCAGACCAGGTAAATTGTTCACATAAGTTGAGGGTACATCTGATCTTTTCCATCTTAAGGTTCTGCATAACGTCCCTAATCCCCCTGCCTGTCTCTTAATGGCAAATTCCCACTGAGTCACTTTGGATACAGGCGTGGGCTAAAATGACAAAACAATAACAGTATCTGCTGAGTCACTAAACGTTGTTAGATATTTGAAAGGCAGGCAGCATCTCAGTTCAAAACGGTTATGAACACATCATCAAGTTTTTAGCATCCCCTATAGAGACCATCACACCCAAAGCCGCAAACATGATCACGGCCAAGCATCTGACGATGGGTTTAAAGAGAGCCAAACACCGTCTGTCCGTCGGTCCGTCTGTTAGTCTGTCTCTCTGCCTGCTTGTCTCTTGTCCCTCTGCCTGCCTGTCTCTTGTCTGCCTGCTTGTCTGTCTATCTGTCTGTTCTACTGTCTGCCTGTATATTTATCTCTCTGCCTCTATGTCTGTCTCTTGTCTGTATGCCTGTCTATCTCTCTGTCTGCCTGCCTGTCTATCTGTCTTTCCATTTGTTTGTCTATCCGTCTGTCTGTCTGTCTCTTCCTCCAGTGGGTTGTAGGGAAGTACCTTAATTGCGTGTCCTACTTCCCTGTCACTCAAAGCCGGCCACTGTGATTGCATTGATGTCCGGGTATTGACAAGTCCTCCACCAGGACGGTGTGTTCCTGTGCATCTCCTCAGCTTTAAAGCTACCTGTGGAGGTCCCCAGAGGCTGTTTGAACTGGTGTGTGTGTGTGTGTGTGTGTGTGTGTGTGTGTGTGTGGGGGGGGGGTGAGGATGAGGGGTGAGACAGGTGAGTCTTCCAACCCCTCCCCCCAGTGGCATGTGTTGGTACCGCTATTTATTGTTCTGCCATCTTGTGGTGGATTTATCTCTCTGTCTTTGCCTGTTCTGCTATTTTTCCAACCTGACTACATGCTCCGCTCCTCTACTGCAGGTGTTAACGGCAAAAGATTGCATTCCTCTGTGGGGGGGGGGGGGGGGGGGGGGGTGTTGCTGTGTGTTGCTGTTTGCTGTGCCGCAGCTGAGTTTATACAACCCTTTATTCTACGTTATCTCTTTCTAGGTAATACATACACCTCTTTGATCTTGAACTGGGTAGATTTGTTAGGTCGGGTTGTGTGCGTAGGCACTGATATGTGTTCGCACTTATGTGTTTATGTATATGTGTGTGTGTGTGTGTGTGTTCAGACACATAGCATATGGACATTTGCAGTGCACTCACACACAAATACAACCTGCATTAGACTTGTCGGCGCAGAGAAAAGCAGACACTCCCGCTGCATTCGCCATGCAGTGTACGCCATGCACCGTGTGCGATTCCTGCTCTGCACGGGTGCTGATGATGAATGCGGAGAGGGTCACATACTTGTTCCCCCTCACAGAGGATGGAGATTCCCTCTGGTTACAGCACACCATGGTAACAGCACCTGGGCCAGGTCCTGCACGCCCCCCCCCCCTCTCCCCTGGCACTGGCTAAAAAGACATGGCCGCTGGCAACTCATGCCAATTCATGATCTGAATGATTGGAAGAGGCTGGATGGGTGGATTTTGGATGGATGTGGACTCATGGTAATGGAGGCTGAGGATTGACTGGCCGGACTGGGGGACAGCCTGCACTGAAACCAGTGTAGTTATACCTGTATATCCACCATTCGGTGGGTACTTTAGTCCATGGCTGCTCACTACACCGCGAGTGTACTTACGATCATAGCATGGGTGGCCCCTGTCTGAATGGAAGTGTTAACCCTGGTCGTGTTAGGGCCGCGCTCTGCCTCTAAGGACAGGACCACACCAGTCCTTGTTCTTGTTATACACACACACGTTCATGTATGTGTGACATACATGGTGACATTGTACATGAACGTGTGTGTGTGTGTGTGTGTGTGTGTGTGTGTATATATATATATTAGTGGTGGGCATAGATTAATTTGTTTAATCTAGATTAATCTCACTCTAATCTTGGAATGGCTCATTTGAATTCTGTCGAAGGCATTCATAATATGTGTGTGCTACCTAAATAATGACTAAAAGTAAGTCTGCGCAATCGTAACCCATCCAGGACCTACGACCGACGGGGGGGGGCGCGCGCGATCGTAACCCACCCCAGACCTACGACCGACGGGCCGGGGGCGGGGGGGGGCGGGGTGCGCGCGATCGTAACCCATCCCGGACCTACGACCGACGGGGGGGAGGGGGGGGGGGGGGGTCGCTGGGCAGAGGACGCAGCCGTTCCACAGCGCAGCCGTTCCGCGGCGCTTACCTTCCTTGGTGGAAATCCGGTATAGACCCAGCTCCCAACCCAACTTTGAGAATAGATTAACGGCGATAATTTTTTTAGCGCGCGATAAGAGTCTTGCGTTATCGCAGCGCGTTAACGCCGATAACGGCCCACCACTATATATACATATATATATATATATATATATATATACATATATATATATATATATATATATATATAAATATATATTAGTGTTGGGCATAGATTCATTTCTTTAATCTAGATTAATCTAACTGTAATCTTGGAATTAATCTAGATTAAAATGGGTCATTTGAATTCTGTCGAAGGCATTCATAATATGCGTGTGCTACCTATAGGTAGCACACGCATAGGGGGGGGGTGCGCGATTGTTGACCGGAGGGGGAGAGGTGATGGTTAGGGTTATGGTTAGGGTTAGGGTTATGGTTATGGTTATGGTTAGGGTTATGGTTAGGGTTAGGGTTATGGTTAGGGTTAGGGTTATGGTTAGGGTTAGGGTTAGGGTTAGGGTTATGGTTAGGGTTAGGGTTATGGTTAGGGTTAGGGTTAGCGTAATCTATCACCGTGACCGGGTTATTATTGGAGTGAATGGACGCTGTAGACTCTGCTCGTCTCTTACCACCGCAAACAGGTTTATGAGAACCCAGATCGTTTCACATAGGAGGGTACGCGGGAGGGTAGCTTTTGCGTCAGTATCAGACGTCTAGGGGCGTGACAAATCGTCGGTATATTACGAGTTGGGATGAGAACGTGTTGGGGGGGGGGGGGGGGTCGCCGGGCAGAGGACGCAGCCGTTCCGCAGCGCTTACCTTCCTTGGTGGAAATCCGGTATAGACCCAGCTCCCAACCCAACTTTGACAATAGATTAACGGCGATAATTTGTTTATCGCGCGATAAGAGTCTCGCGTTATCGCAGCGCGTTAACACCGATAACGGCCCACCACTAATATATATATATATATACTGTATATATATATATATATATATATATATATATATATATATATCCATGTACATGAATACGGGCCAGATGTATCTGGCGAAAGCCAGTAGACGCGTATGACACAAGCGCCGACGAATTGTGAAGTGCTTCCAGTTTTAACTTATCAGGCTTATCTGTGACACAAAGCTTTTTTCATTTTTAGACAGCTACTACAGATGGATACTTATCGCTTTGGCATTGTGTGATGGTTCAGAAGGAGAGCTACAGAAAATAACCTTGCATCTCTTTGGCAGAGATTTCTATACATCTATACAATCTCATCTAGTCTGTGCCGTCAAAGGAAACCAGTACAGTTGACGATATTACATTACCTTGATTAACAGCTAATGAAATGGGTGAGTGATAATTTTTCCTGTCTTTGGACCACAGGCTTTTGGAAATCTACCCTCTCCTCTGGTTTGAACCAGTTCAATGTGATCTGGTGTGGAAATGCAATAATATGTTGTGTGACAGTATGTGTTACCGTATGTGTAAAGTATGTGCTTGCTGACTATTGGTCTGGTAATCAGATTATATGTCACTTCTTAATGGACATCATAGGCGAGTGTGATGAGATTTACATTTTATTTCAGGGAAAGTTAAAAAAAAATGCGAATGAAGAAAGACAATGTATTATATGATTAAAATACCATTCATAAATTAATCAGCTAAAATGCAGTTAAAACAATTGAATTCCTGCCTCTGTCTGTGTGTTGCATATTGCAAGTGGTTTGAGGAGATGTGACACATTTAATGCTTAAATGACACAATTATAATGGATAGTTTTATCGATTACCTTATTCATTTTTTTAAAAAGCCTTCAAATATCCTCAGTAATTAATGAATGCGTTTCAGTGCATTAGCCCGATGCGCTACGGGCAAATAGAGTTCATGGCTCTTCACACAGAATAACTACCAGAGTATTTCTTGTTCACAAATGTAACAGATAGTGGGCAGGATTAGCCCACTCAAATATGAACGGCGGCCAATTCCTACACTCAAGTGGGCATATTTATCACGCGCTGTATTTCTTTTTCGGTGCACATCACAGCATCACACAAATACTTGCACTTTCTGAGCTCCAGTGGCCACAGCCGCCACACAAGGACTCTCACAGTTCAGGCGGTAAGGTTGACTACACAACTACTACACACACGACTACACACCAAGCCATCATGGGTTACTCAACGTGTGTGCGCTGTGCACACCATACATCCATCTCCTGGCAAGGGTCAGAGGTGCGTCCTCAGCAATCCTTGACGCACATAGGCGTCAAGGATTGCTACGCTGTTACGCTGGGGACGCTGCGGACGCTGGGGACGAGTACCCACCAGTTTTCGTCAAGATTAATTTTGTCCCCACCACTTTTAAAAATGTGCAAACCAATTGCGACCGAAAAAATCCCCACATACCCAACCGAAACCGTCAAGTCTAAATCATGCGATAGGCACGCACGATGACATGACATCTTCCCCCCCCCCGTCGACAATCGCGCCCCCCCATCCCCACCACTTCTAAAACCAAACTGACGCCCTTGTTGACGCATACGATGCAATATTGTAGTTGGTCTTTCTAGTTAGTGTCTCGCACACATCGCAGGGTCTGTAGGGGATGTGTTCAGCAGTTCGCCCACAGTAGTTAATCTGTACATACACTGACACACACACACACACACACAAATAACCCATGTTTGGTTTCATTAGGGCTACAAGTGGTGAGATCATGCCATCAAGAGCCACAGCTTGAGGTGGGGGTGAATGGGGATGGGTCACTGGAGATGCCCATAGGGGTCACCGGAGATGTACTTGTCTCATTGGTGAAAGGAGATGAAAGGAAAGAGGTATGTTAGCGCAGACACCTGCGCTCGCCTGTGTTGGACAGAAATAGCGAGGGGCTCCCGGGGGTCGTCTGCTCCCGGGTCAGAGGGTCGGCGACCCTGTTATCAGTCTGATGTTCCTGCTGGAGGAACCAGGGGCTTTTAGTGGAGAGAGACGGACCTCATGCATGCCGGGACTTACTTACGCCTGACCCAGACGCGAAATTACGAATCCCACTATGGCCACGCCAAGCACCGCCCCACCCTGCTCCTGATTGGTTGAGCTGTGCTGTCGACTCTAACATTGTTTACTGCGCCTGCTAACCCTAACCCTAACCCTAACCCTAACTATATGTTCAACACTTGTAAACTGAACGGTCGTTGAGATTAAACAATGTTCTAGCTTGCTGGGCGCAGTAGAACCAATCAGGATAGAGTCGACAGCACAGCTCAACCAATCAGGAGCAGGGTGGGGCGGTGCTTGGCGTGGCCATAGTGGGAAAAACAATATCGCGACCCAGACGTATGTAAGAGTGTGGGTGTAGAGGAACATGCTAAGGTGACGGCCATGTTGCTAATGATCCTTTTATCTCCCAGTTGTATCAAAGCTGTTGACTGCTGGTTGTGGGGCTCGGTGGCTGAACCCACTAGTGCGCTAATGACGTAGGCAACGTACCTGGTAGCAACCCAGGATACATTCCCACCTGTAGTCCTATGCTATCTGCTATTCCCTCTCTCTTACAATGCTCTTTCCTATCTGTCCTCACTGCACACTGAGCCCCAGAAATAGTAATGTTTAAGCTATTTTTTATAAACTATTCAATTTCTTTCCGGAAAATATGTTATATTCTTATCTTCTTTCTGGCCTGAAATTAATAACTTCAATATTCAAACCCCGAAAAAGAAATGAAATGGCACAAGCAACTGACAGTCTGTTTTACTCGGGTAGGTAGGATAAAAAATACATCACCTTAATTTGCATTAATGTGCTGAGTCAATGGAGGAGGTTATTATTGGTGGGATGTTTAATTGGCGGTGATAAGGAGATGGTATAATTGAGCTAAAGGTTAACTAATCATGTTTTAAAACAAGCACAAAGCCGAATCGCATTCACCTGGAATCAAGCAGAGTGATTCTAATTAGACCAATTAGGCGCGGAATATGGCTAAGGTCGTTAACGAGCAACGAGGAGGAGCGGTGCACGGGTAAAGCGCGTGTAGGAAAGTGGCCATCCAGAAAATCACTAGCCAACTTTCTGTTAAACCCACTCTGAGTGAACAGGTCATCTAGAGTATGACCTGTTCCTAGGGGGGTAAAACACCTCACACATCCCAATCAGTCTCAGATTTAGACCAGGCCTTCCACGCTGTTCTGATTGGAGCTTCAAAACACGCTGCGTGGCGTTCGGCCCGCAGCGGGCTTTAAGCTTCTCACCTGGAGGGACACTGGGGGTGATCCTGATTTTGTATGCATTCTGGGTGAGAGACATGGAAGTTCTCACTGAGGAAAACATCTTGTTCGCATCTGACCTGAAGAAATGGTAAATCCCAATTCGTCCTCTCAAGACGTGTATGGAATGACTTAGTGGCTGAGGGATGATTCTGAATTGCAGCATTATCCCAGACCACCGCAATTTCCGTTTCTCTTACTTCCTATGAGTTGTGTACTCCACTTAACGGTTCCAATAAGACCATGATAAGAACAACAATGACAAGGAGAATAAATAGAGTTTTGACCAAAAATCGGACAAAGCAATAACGGAAACATAACACAAACGGACAGGCCTCAATCAGATGTCTAACTGAAAGTCCCGCCCTCTCTCTGTCTCTCTGGCCAATAACGCTCATTGAGAGCATCCCGTTCCAGACATTCGGTCCTGAGATCCGTCCTGGGAATGAGGTCAGTGGCTTGCTGGGGTTCGAAGCTGCATTTTGATGAAATAGAGAAGTGCATTGAGCAGAACATTATGTCCCTAGGACATGTCTGTTGAGAGGAGAGAGGGGCGCTGGAACAAGTAGATACATAACGAAATGTCAGAAATAAAATAGTTTAGATGGAAACCTGCTCACCCCTGCAAATAACACTTATGTTTATAAGAGATTGACTCAGAGGGTCAAAAGATAAAACAACAACAAAGACATTATTCAGATACATCAAGTATAGGCAATAATGCCTGAATCACATATGAAACAAAACTTTTTAATGGGTAATGGTAAAAAATACTACTGTTTCACAATGGTGTTCAAACCTGGACTGGCTAGGGTGTTTGACTTCCAGCTGAAAGGATCTGGGTTCAATTCCTAATGTCGGCAGCCTAACCTTTAGCCATCCTTGAGTAAGATAATGGCTAATCCCCTACCTGCTCCCTAATGACGGGTTCATCAGGTATCTGAATTCACTGTAAGTCACTTTGGATTAAGGTGTCTGCTAAATGATAAATAGTAAACACAGCCCCTCTCTGGGTACGGCCTTTAATAATATGCATATGAATGCATATTGTGTTTATTTGCATGCATAGCTTGTGTACATATTATGTAAATGTTTCTATATTGTTATTGCTCTGCGGTCATTTTTGTGTTGTTTTACTTAAGAAATCTGTATGTAATAGATTCAAGAACTGTATTTTTCACATACACATACAGGATGTACAGTGAAATGTAATACTAATACATACAAAATAAAAAATAACAGCCTGTAGGGAGGGAGATCCACTCATCAGTCCAGTAGCACAATTCCTGCTCCGTCTGCAAGGCGTGTGGAGGTGGATGGGAGGGACTCCCCCTCTCCTCCCCTCTCCTCCCCTCCCCTCCCCTCCCCTCCCCCAGAAGTCATCATCATGATTGGCCGCTGGGCGTAGGGTGTCTGTCTCCCAAAGGAGGGGGGGGGGGGGGGGGGGGGGGTGGGAGCGGGTGAAGCGTCAAAAGTTATTGGCCCCTGACGTCGACGACTACTCTCGGTGCGATTGAATGTCAAAATATAAAAAGGTCAAATTTGAGAGATGGAAATATTGTGAAAAGGTCTGAGGCATGTTCAGAGGTTTTATCACCGGCCTCGTGGGATGGGACATTTGACTGGACGAGAGAGCGGTACCGCCAGGGAGAGTATCTTTCTGTCTCTCTCCGTCTCAAGCAATGAATTAAAGAGAATTCGGTCCAAATCACAGTCTTTGAATAATAATCAGCATTAGCGTTTGGCTAATGATGACCTTGCTTCATACTATAGGCAGCAGTGCGTTACATACAGACGAAACATAGGCCTACAATTTCATACAGACTTTCTGTAATTGTTACAGGAAAGGAAACTACAGTATAACTCTGTTTTGAATAATGGAAAATAAGTCAATGTCAAGGTGTTTAGTATATGGCAGTATAATACAGTATAATTCTTAACGAAAAGGCAAGCTTCATCTTCATTCATTATCGCGACACACAGTAGCGAAAATGAATACAAACTAAAAGGTACAAAAAGGTAGCAAAGTCAGTGATTGACTTCAACTCTGACTCCAAGTTGTTGAAAAAAACAAAAAAACGTAAACGTATAAACGTATAAAACATTATTTTAATCGTCCTGGCATTAGGTGAAGCTCATTAAGCTAATTGTGATAATCGTTGCACATATGTTGCATTTAGATATGCCAGCAGCACTCGACCTGACCGATCCGTGGAAGTGAAGTACACATTAGTCATGCCGGCCGCTCTGAGAGACGCACAATAAATGCAATTGAACCACAATTTCTAGCTCTGAAAATGTCTGCGACCCCAACTTTAACTTTTGTGCGTCTGCTGCCACACAAATTGTTTTTACCCGATCGACATCCACCGGTAATATCAACGTACCGGTGAACATAAAAGCTAAAAGCATCACTCTACTACACACTAAGTGATTAGTTTGCTCAGTAGTAGTTTGCAGTCAGTTCTTATATACAGGATGTCTGAGGCCGGTAAAAAAAAATGGTTTGCTAAAATGGACCATCAAATATCTTTAACTTTAGCCCATATGCTTATCAGGGGACCACAAGTGGGGTCCCGACCCCAAGGTTGGGAACCACTGCGCTACACCTTTATTGACAGCTGACTGTAAAAGCAGCCAATTTAAAGTGAAGCAATTTAAAACACTGCACACACTGTGCCGATATCCAGATAGACACCCATGTCCCCATCACTCTCCCTGGGGCGCTGCTTCTGCTGCTGTTGTTTTTCATTGTCGTAGCATTGTTAGTGTTGCCGTATTGTGCTTTGTTATGTCATTATGCAGGAATTGGTTTCTTATTTAGCGTGCTCAGCTATTTGTTGCTCCACTTAGCTTGACAGTAACAAAGTGAAACTTTCAGCTCTCCTCACTAGTGTCAACAGCAGCAGATGGCAATTAGAGAGCAGCCACAGATAAACACGTGATTTATAGAGATCACATTCGCACTGACTCCTCAATAACATTAACCGTGTAACTATTAACCGTGTAACTATGAACCGCGATAATATCGCCGATATTATCGCCGATATTATCGCGAACCGAAATCCTCTGGTAGCACTCCCCCCCCCCCCCCCCCCCCCCCCCGCTCAACAATTCGGCAACTGAAGGCTCCGGTAGCACCTCCCGTTCAACAAAAAGCTCTGGTAGCACCCACCCCCACTCAACAATCGCGCAGACCCACTTTTAGTCATTATTTAGGTAATATAAGTCATTATTTAGATAATATAAGTCAGTATTTTGGTAATATAACACTTTATTTAGGTAGCAAACACATATTATGGACACCTTCGACATCATTCAAAGGACCAACGTTAATCTAGATTAACCTAGATTAATTTCAAGATTAGTCTAGATTAATCTAGATTAAATATTTTAATCTATGCCCATCTCTAATATATATATATATATATATATATCAGTAACTTGTGTAATCAGTAACCATGTATAACTAGTACAATAAAATGAAACAAAAAAAAGGATGCTTTTATTATATCTGAGTTAGTGTAGGCACAGACTAAATCAATGGGCCAATCCTACGCTGAGAAACGCACTGATTGAAACACGATCACATGATGTGCTGATCGGTAGTGATTGGTGGGGGTGGGCGTGATGTCACTCACAGTAATGGGGCTGGATTAGTGATAATTTCTTAGATTTGCGCCGACGTGGCTTCCAGCCTGTCCGTCACTGCACATTTATCCAAGACACCCACGCACGCACACACACACACACACACACACACACACACACACACACACTGTTGTCCTTTCCGTGAACTGAACTTCTGTTGGACTTGAACGTCATAGGTTCTCTTAAATACTTAAATATAGCATTATCTCCCTATAATTATTCAGCAGGTAGGTTTACCTCTGCTGTGTTGTGTTGCGGCCATGACTATCGCCGCTGGGTTAAAACATGAGTCTATGAAGATACATATGAACATATTGGCATAGACACAGTCGAGGCAATTGTTATTTATTAATAGTAAGAGACCCTTTTATCGAACTGGGCAACTTACAGTGAATCCAGATACACGTCATTAAGGAGCAGGTAGGCGTTATACAGCTTGCGTATGGATGCCTACAGGTAGACTGTGGCCATAGGGGATGAAACAGATCCAGGTTTCAGAGACCAGCATCTTTTGGCTGGGAGCCAGACGGCCTAGCCCGCCACTACACTATCCGGACCACAGGATCGATGACCAAGATGGACAGATAGTAGACTATGGTGATTCTGATACCTCCACGACTATAGCAGCGCATACATCTGGTCAGAAGAAGTGAAGGACATGTTGATTGGTCGAGCGAAGAAGGATATTGGGATGTATCGCACTGTGGACCTTAAAAGGTGTCTTGGATAAACCTCATATAACACTTAAACATGCATGGTGTTGTTATGGACGAGACCTGTCCTTCATCCTTAAGAAGACAATATCCTGCACGGTCTGGGCCACACCATTGGGAAGAGTGGACCTTTTTTGCTCAATTGCTCAATGTTTTTTCCACACGTATTAGATATAGCATATTAGCAAGATAATAATTACATATTGGCATTAAATGTAAGAGTACATTTCTCCCATAAAGGCTGTTTGAAGAGGGACCTCAAACAAAGCAAACGTCCGTACCAGACACGCCCCGGTGATAACAAGGTCACCAGGGCTAGTTTTTACGCCCATGCGTTTCGTTTAGTGGTAAATGGTACATTTGAAATGTCCACAGTTTTGGGTAAAGATTGCCTTTGAGCCGTGCCATGAGGCTGGCGTGGAGAATAAGCTGTCCCTAATATTTCGAGTCACGCGTATGGAAAGTGTCTGGTAATCTCTGAGGAGATCGCGGGCAGGGACTGGCCTCAGACGCCCCTCAGGGAAACTGCAATTAATTAACAGTCTGTGGGAGCTTTTCTGTCTCAATTCATATCTATCAAGCATTCAAGTGCTGGCCACCATTACAAGCTGTTTCTTAAAGCGGTACATATGGATTAGTCTAAACCTTAATCGTGACACCAGGATTTGGGTCAGGAATGTGTTTGGCTACAACAAGGGTTGTGATCGGTGACCCGCTTGAGCTCGGGAAGTTTTGGAAAGAACGATTTCCCTGAAGCGGCGGGGAATCAAACACTAACCACTTTCCTATCATTAGGGTGGTTGACTCCCAGCCAAAAGGCTCTGCTTCAGGTTAGGCTGTGGAGATCCCCAATCACCGCAAGATGCATAACCCATACCTGCTCTTAATGACACGTATCCAAATTCACCGCAAGTCGCTTTGAATTAAAGTGTGAAGCTGCTGCTTAATGACTAGGCCATAGTAAATATGAATATAGTTACAAAGGATTGCAGTGGCACCGTGTGTGATAGTTCATACAGAGAGGGCATGTTGCACCATCGCTCTTTAGGAGCGATCAGAGGAGCAGATGCTCGGTTGTACTGCGGCAGTCAGAGATCTGTGGGGTGGCTTCATTAGATATGCAAATGAAGTCAAATGTTATTCGTCACAATTTGCACCTTTACCTTCGAGCGTTGGATGTGCGACCCCCGACACTACAGGAAGCCCTTCTAAGCAAAAAATTAGTTATTATTAATTATCATTATCAATTAGTTACAATATTGCTGTGAAATCTGATGGGTGATCTCTCTGCAGCTGTGTTTTGGACCTGTGTTGATCTTAGGACATTTTCAAATGTTATCATTAAATGTCTTGACACAATAGGGCAGAATTTGAATTATACATCTGGCATTTTGAGAGTGAGATGTTAATTAGGATTTCCATGGAAGATCGGATGGGAGAATAACAGAGTGAAGTTTAGAAATATGAATCTCATGTTGCTTATTATCCACTCAGGAAGTTGAAAAGGTTGGTGTTTTGCTAAATACAGTAATGTGTAGGTTGTGACATGTAGTAATAATAAGAAAAATGCAATTTCCTTCAATGGACATGTTTTTTTCAGTAAAAAGGATTTCAATTCAACTGATTCTTCATCAGTGAACCTGTTAGTGTCAAGGGAGCTACACACTTCACCCTAACCCTGCTGGTTGATACCGCCGTCGGTGTATGAATGTGTGTATGAATGAGTGAATGTGAGACATTCATTGTAAAGCACTTTGAGGGGCCACTGGTCAGAAAATATAAATGCAGTCTATTTGTAAGCTCTGGAGCACTGGAGTCTTGCAGGCCAAAAGTGAAATATTAATAATAAAAATGTTTGAAATATGGATTCCTCCCATGGGTCCATCACCATAGATTCCTAGTAATGTAACCAGAACAGCCGAACAGTATTTTCTTTCTTTTCCAATTGTTACCTGTCTGATGAGTTATGCAGGTCGTGAAAGATATGTTTACATCGATGTATGTTACGGGTATTAGCCAGAGCAGCTCTCGCCGGGCCAGAGTGGTTCTGTGTGGAAGTAGCAGCAGAGAAAGAGAGGCATTACAGCTTTAATTAGTCCCTTTAATTGCCACCGCATCATCGCTCCTACTCCACTTGTGAGGTTAACGCAGTGGGACGCCGCGGTGGACCCGAAGGTCACGGGGGTCCGCCGGGTGGTCGCAATGCTCGTCTCATGTGGTGATTGGCACTTGGCATAAAAACACAAACTAAATGATTGAATCTTAGCGTGCTTAGTAATTTAGCCGACTCTTCTACCTTCTGGGGAAAATGGTGCAATGGCCGCTGCCGCTGCAGTCTTTAACTATATTTATTACTATTTACTCAGCCTACTATTTAGCAGAATGTTTTATTCAAAGCAGCTTACAGTACGGTACTCATTAAATGATCCTCCTAAAGTTAGGACTGCTAGCGCAAACCCATCCTGTGTGTGTGTGTGTGTGTGTGTGTGTGTGTGTGTTGTACAGGATAAATCACAGTGTGGCGCTCCACCTCCACACATGTCTTGTGTCATCCTTTCTCTCTCCGGACAACAACAGTAACGACTCCCTTCATCACCCATAATGCATCACTCCAGTCACTGCTCTGCCTAGCACGGTCACGCCTAAAAAAAAACATTTAAGTATACAAATGATAAAATATAGATATAGAATATAAGCAAAAACATAAACTCATTTGTTTATTCCTGGCTGCGTTTGTGTGTATATTTGTATTCTATGTGGGAGTTTATGTACATACACTATGTACAATGTTTGTGTGTCTGTGTGTGTCTGCAGCTGTGTCTCAGAGTGTGTGTGTATGTATGGATTTCTTTGGCCCATTGTATTTGTGTGTGTGTGTGTGTGTGTATGCGTGCGTGTGTGCGTGCGTGTGTGTGCCTACAGGCCTGCTGTCTGTGGTAATGAAGTGCAGCCTGTGACAGAGGAGGCCCTCCAGAGGGAAATCACCATAGTGTTTTTTCATTAGGATCAGATCTCCCCGGCCACGCCGCTCCTCGCCGCGTCCATCGCTCATCGCTCCGCGATACAACGTCATCAGAGCAGACACCCCCCCAACCCCACCTGCTGTTTACTGAATCAATACACACCGCCAGGACGTAGAAGTCACTTTTTAATCACAGTTTATCTGCTTAAAACTTTGAGGCGCGGCTGAGATGCGCGGCGGGCGGCGGAAAGTGGATGCCATGTCGTTAAAGTGGTTCAAAGCGATTTTCTCTTCCGATTTATGTGTCATAAATCAAGTGTGTGTTGGCTCTAAGAGGACGTGTGATGTCCCTGGAGATGAACTTATTATTCTGCTTTTGTTTTGCATTGTTATTGTGAAATGTGTCTTTGGTCCAAGGGGTTTTACTTCTGTTGATAGCATCACATAACCTATATCATAGCTTAGCATAAAAATGGAGTTGCATAGGGAGGTCTCTTTACACACTATATCTACAATTACATAATATTTAAACTTTTCCCTAGGTTAGGATTTTAAGTATTGTCGTACTGCAATAATAGGATGGTAACTATCTATCGTTACAGTTTTATATCATGCATCTCACTATACTTACACTGAATCTACACTACTTATACCATAATCTACACTTTATGCCATGGCTATAAATCTATTCTGTTTAGTTTGGAAATCATCTGAATGCATGTTGTTTTTCTCATGTAGCTAAGATCATTGCTGCCTCATCGACCACCAGAAATAATCATTAAATCATTAAAGTCGTACATCGTATCGATTACAGCTGAAGTATTTACACAGGTAATCATTAGGCGCCAGAGGTCATCGCTCATGTAAAACAGTTAGGGGAACTGTCACACTCGACTATTTTCTATAAGAGGGTATCATCTCATACGCGTTTAGTGAAAAAATTGCAGTCTGCGACTTCTATTCCATTTCTGTGAAAATATATAAAATCCTTGAATAGTTGGACGAGCATCGACGTGGTCATCGTTCCGACTGAGAGACCGCAGCGCGGAGACTTTGAATCTGTTTTTTCTGGTTCCCCTTTAAACACAAAACTCGGCACTGACCCAGGCTCTCTGTGTGAGTCCAAACGAGGCGGCGAGGCGTGTAGGAGGAGGCTGGCAGCGGATGACCTCTAATCACAGGTCTGAAGGGGGCGGGGGGGGCATGAACGGCTCCACTGACTCTGCTTTCAGTCAGGGAAGTCTGCTGTAGACACCAGCAGACCTCTGTCCACCGGGAAGAAAGGGGAAAACATCTGGTTTTTACTCAGCTCCCTCAATCCACTGTCCTCACTGGACGAACCCCTTCTGTGCTTGAATGCCCAAACGTTCCTTTATATATAGGTGAATACTGAATATATGTATGTGTATATATATATATATATATATATATATATATATATATATATATATATATATATATACAGGTATATGTGTGTGTATTTGATTGACTTCACAAAAGGAGACAAGAGGACAGATAAAGAAACGAGAGAAGTTCTTCCTTCTCTCGTTTTGCTGTTGCATGCATGTGTGTGTGTGTGTGTATGCATGCGTGCATGCGTGCGTGCATATGTGCGTGTCCGGGTTAATCCGCTGCAAACTGTACCCTCCCGAAAAATACGCGACACCCTCGTCTTTTTGCTCGTGTCCGATAACGCTCCTCTTCCTCCTTCCTGCACAGATCCCGCAGGTGAGCTACGCCTCCACGGCGCCGGAGCTCAGCGACAACACGCGCTACGACTTCTTCTCGCGGGTGGTGCCCCCGGACACGTACCAGGCCCAGGCCATGATGGACATCGTGAAGGCCATGCGCTGGAACTACGTGTCCACCGTGGTGTCGGAGGGAAACTACGGCGAGAGCGGCGTCGACGCGTTCGTCCAGAAGTCTCGGGAGGACGGTGAGTCTGCAGCGGTGGTGGTGGTTGGTAATCTTACACCGAGTATTTAACGGTATTTATCTTCTTCTTCTTCTTCTGTTGTTTGTATCTCGTCTGGGGAAATGTAATTCCTGGAGAACAAAGCCCCAGAGGTTCAGTAGGCCCCATTAAAGAGAGCAGAGTCAGTAAACATGCAAAGCGCAGCGTTTACAATAAAACGTGAGATCGTCTAAGCATGTGAACGCATCCACAACAGAATTACGTTGTGATTTGAAATATGAATACGTCATTATGACTCACAACAGCCGTTTTACAGCACATTAACAAATAATACATACCATACGTTCCACTTTTCACAACATATATTTTAGACGGTCGCAATAACAAAAAAAAACAAAATACCATAATACCATAAAGTCTCCCAACCCCAACGAATGACTAGCGACTCTCACAGAGTCTGAACCTGATTCTGCCAGTCTTGCAGAATCAGGTTGAAAGAGTAACGCTGTGAGAGTTCACCAGAATAACCATCATGTCGGTCAGAGGCATAAGCAGATCCCGTAAGAAAAAGGGTTATCAGCCATAACCGTCCGCGGCGCGCTGCCGCTCCGGTCGACCCGGGGTTCACAGCCAGTTTAAGCACGCGCCGGCTTCCACTAAAGGCTTTAATTCATAAGGACGAGACCCGGAGGTGCCCTGGGCGGCGGCGCCTCCTCCTGGGCTGGGAGCTCAGACAGGGAATTGGCTCTGGAAGCTCATCCATCAGGGGCACTATGCCACCCCCCCCCCCACCCTCCTGGCGCCAAGTCCCAGGCCGTCTCCCGTGGTGAATTAGCGCTCGCGGTTGAGGTGGTTATCGGAGGTTATATTGACCAATCAGGATGAAGCATTTAACAATGCCGCGGTATAAAGCAGGTTATGTCCACGCGTTTCCATCCTACGTCCATTTCTACTTTCCATCGGTGAGCGGTCCATGTAAGCTGCGAATGTCGCATTTGGAAAGTATGAGTACATTATTTATTAAAATATTTAGGCCTATGCGAACTATCATTTTGTATTTATGTTGTTTTATAGGCTATGTAATACACATTATAAGATTTGTTGTGTGTGGAGGTAGCAAGCCTCGTGTCAAAAGGCACCGTGCATCACTGCATTTCTATATCTGTACCTTTATTCACTGGCGGACATGTTTGTTAATTAACTGCTTGAAGTGAGGCTGAGAACAATTAAAGCATCCCAATCAATACTGGAGCGTGTAACACGGTTTTAAACCTATGTAGGCTATAAGTAAGGGTTAGTTAGCTATACGCCTACAAACACAGCAGACAGCAGCGCTACCACTATGACCTCTGAAGAGATGTACTCTCTGTGCTCCCAGCCAATGTTCACATAATTATGCTCTTCTTTGTGTCCTTATTCTCCATCTTGTTATTATTATTATCATCCCAGAGTATTGACATAGCTCTTGACTTGTTATGATTAAAAAAATACTTACGTATTTCTGAAGTATTATTGAAGTATTGGGTTGAAGTATTGTCGCTGAGTCCCGGGACAGGTGCGCTCGCCGTTAATCTCAAGCACAGCTTCCTCTTGTCTTTTTACTGTTCGTAGTTGAATAATTTAACGTCATTCATATTCATGAAGTCCTTTAAAGCCTTTACCTAATGTTATGACTGCCGATTTGTAGCAATGCTGTTTAATCGTCCTAATCCAATATCATCGTCTGGTTGAAAGACGAGAAGAGAGAGAGAGAGAGAGAGAGAGAGAGAGAGAGAGAGAGAGAGAGAGAGTGTTTTATAGTGAAGTGAATATATATATATATATATATATATATATATATATATGTATATATTAGACATGGGCATAGATTAAAATCTTTAATTTAGATTAATCTAATGGTAATCTTGAAATTAATCTAGGTTAATCTAGATTAAGGTGGCTCCTTTGAATGATGTCGAAGGTGTCCATAATATGTATTTGCTACCTAAATAATGACTTATATTCCGTAAATAATGACTAAAAGTGGGTCTGCGCGGTTGTTGAGCGGGTGGGGGAGTGCTACCGGAGCTTTTTCTTGAACGAGGGGTGCTACCGGAGCCTTTAGTTGCCCGATTGTTGAGCGGGGGGGGTGGGGGTGGGGGGGTGCTACCGGTTATCGGTTTGCGATAATAACAGTTTCGCGTTATCGCAGCGCGGTAACGCCGATAACGGCCCATCACTAGTATATATATATATATATATATATATATATATATATATATATATATATATGTGCTTTTGCTCTATTTTATATATTGTAGTACTTGCTCACACTATACTTATTCTAATTATTGTGTATTTTATGGTATTGTCTAAGCACAGTCGAAGGAGCAGGTGAAGTAAGCATCTCACTGCTAGTTGTACATGTATGATGAGAAATGCAACTTGAACTTGAACCTGAACAAGGCCTTGTAATGTTAAAGTAATAATGATGTTGAATGATAATAATATAACATTTAATAAAAAAAAAAAACCTTAAGCATTTCTTGTATGGGTAACCCTTCCTTTTACAGTACGGTAATTACCAGCTAATGACCTGGTAATAAGATGTATTTACTATGTAATAACCAGGTAATTAAATGTAATTACCTTGTAATTACCAAGTACTTACCAGGTAATTCGACAGTATTTAATTACATATTTATCTGGTAATTACCAACAAGTTACCTAATGTAATTACCTGGTAATTACCAAGTACTTACCAGGTAATTACACAGTATTTAATTACATATTTATCTGGTAATTACCAACAAGTTACCTAATATAATTACCTTGTAATTACCAAGTACTTACCAGGTAATTACACAGTATTTAATTACATATTTATCTGGTAATTACCAACAAGTTACCTAATATAATTACCTTGTAATTACCAAGTACTTACCAGGTAATTCGACAGTATTTAATTACATATTTATCTGGTAATTACCAACAAGTTACCTAATGTAATTACCTGGTAATTACCAAGTACTTACACAGTATTTAATAACATATTTATCTGGTAATTACCAACAAGTTACCTAATGTAATTACCTGGTAATTACCAAGTACTTACCAGGTAATTACACAGTATTTAATTACATATATATGGTAAATACCAACAAGTTACCTGATATTTACTAGATATTTTCCTGATATCTACCAAGTAATTACCCAATAATTACCTGTTAGATATCCAGCAATTGCATATTGTAGACAATAAACCCACTGAATGTGTCTATATGTGACTTTGTTAGGGTGGTAATAACTTATATATTTACCTGGTACTTACCAGGTATTTACTCAAGAATGATTGCATATTTACCTGGTAACTACCACTTATTAAACCCTGTGAATTACCCTGTAAGGAAGGTGGAACTGTACTGTAAAAGGAAGCGTGGTTTGTTTCAATGATATTACCATATACTTTCCTGGTAACTGTAGATTATAATCCTCTAGTTTTGAACATGGTCTCTGGCAAAAACTCCCATATCTCCCTGATAATTATCGGGTAATTATCGGGGTGATATCAGAGTTTTACAGAGTAGTTACCGTGTAAGAGAGGTGGAACTGTACTGTAAAAGGAAGCGTGGTTTGTTTCAATGATATTACCATATACTTTCCTGGTAACTGTAGATTATAATCCTCTAGTTTTGAACATGGTATCTGGCAAAAACTCCCATACCTCCCTGATAATTATCGGGGTGATATCAGAGTTTTACAGAGTAGTTACCTGTAAGAAAGGTGGAACTGTACTGTAAAAGGAAGCATGGTTTGTTTCAATGATATTACTGTAGCTCCCAAGTAGTTCACACGAGGCCAGAGGTCTTTGTTAGAAAACAGGATTTATTTTCCAGGTCGAACCAACCCGTGAGAACTGGGTTTAAAGAGAACAATAATTCAAATCAATAAATACAATTGACAATATGCAAATGTCCCGATAATTATCAGGGAGATATGGGAGTTTTTGCCAGATACGATGTTCAAAACTAGAGGATTATAATCTACAGTTACCAGGAAAGTATATGGTAATATCATTGAAACAAACCACGCTTCCTTTTACAGTACAGTTCCACCTTCCTTACAGGGTAATTCACAGGGTTTAATAAGTGGTAGTTACCAGGTAAATATGCAATCATTCTTGAGTAAATACCTGGTAAGTACCAGGTAAATATATAAGTTATTACCACCCTAACAAAGTCACATATAGACACATTCAGTGGGTTTATTGTCTACAATAAGCAATTGCTGGATATCTAACAGGTAATTATTGGGTAATTACTTGGTAGATATCAGGAAAATATCTAGTAAATATCAGGTAACTTGTTGGTATTTACCATATATATGTAATTAAATACTGTGTAATTACCTGGTAAGTACTTGGTAATTACCAGGTAATTACATTAGGTAACTTGTTGGTAATTACCAGGTAAATATGTTATTAAATACTGTGTAAGTACTTGGTAATTACCAGGTAATTACATTAGGTAACTTGTTGGTAATTACCAGATAAATATGTAATTAAATACTGTCGAATTACCTGGTAAGTACTTGGTAATTACAAGGTAATTATATTAGGTAACTTGTTGGTAATTACCAGATAAATATGTAATTAAATACTGTGTAATTACCTGGTAAGTACTTGGTAATTACAAGGTAATTATATTAGGTAACTTGTTGGTAATTACCAGATAAATATGTAATTAAATACTGTGTAATTACCTGGTAAGTACTTGGTAATTACAAGGTAATTATATTAGGTAACTTGTTGGTAATTACCAGATAAATATGTACTCAAATACTGTGTAATTACCTGGTAAGTACTTGGTAATTACCAGGTAATTACATTAGGTAACTTGTTGGTAATTACCAGATAAATATGTAATTAAATACTGTCGAATTACCTGGTAAGTACTTGGTAATTACAAGGTAATTACATTTAATTACCTGGTTATTACATAGTAAATACATCTTATTACCAGGTCATTAGCTGGTAAATACCGTACTGTAAAAGGAAGGGTTACCCTTGTATGTTCGTGTATCCTGGCACTTACACTTAGTATCTTAGCACTTAGCCTCTTAGCACTTAGCATCGTACCCTAGCTATCTCTGTGGTATACTAGCAATGGGTTAACTTAGCAATTATGAATGCGTGAAACTTGTTCTTGTGACATCCTTACTGTACCGACAGTGATATACTGTATCGTTGTTTCACTTTCTTCTGACAAATGTGC
The DNA here is from genome assembly GCA_030340625.1 of Merluccius polli. Classification (NCBI taxonomy): domain Eukaryota; kingdom Metazoa; phylum Chordata; class Actinopteri; order Gadiformes; family Merlucciidae; genus Merluccius; species Merluccius polli. Next base: position 403,815 of record JAOPHQ010000856.1, on the reverse strand, counting down.
TTATTGTAATTCGCTTTGGACCAAAGCGTTTGCAAAAATCCCGAAATGTAAATGTGAATGTAATGTGAGGATGAAGAGGCACTCGAGCCGTACTGTGGGGCAAGACAACACAGGTGAGAGGGTCACGGTTTCCAGACACACGTGGCTCATCATGTGCTCGCAATCAACACAAGGACATTTTCCTTGAAGCTCAAGCGGCGCTTTAGGAGAGGACGATGGACGTACTCCAGCTTTAAATAAATACGTGTCCAGTGTCCCCGGGAAACCGCAAGGCTCCCTGTGTCTCTCTCTGGGACAGACCGCTCCTTGTGTGCATGCAGCTCCTCCACCGGCCTCAGCGGTCGTCCCTCAAGCCGTTTGATTCATCGCTCCCCGGGTCTGAACGTGGTTAGATTTAGCTTTTATATTCTGAAGGCTTGTTTGTCTCCTTCAGCATCTCTGCTGGAGTTTTCTTTCCAAGGTACAATGATGACTATTAATACGTTATTACAATTACTACACACTACTCCACTACGCAAACACACATACCTGTTGAGTGTAGATTTTGAAATGTACTGCGGTGAATCATTGTGTACACTTATTATGATGATATTTGAAGTTACTTCTTCGTCATGGATGGTTTTGAGATGGTTTAATGTCAACAGCTCCTCTTCTTTCGAGAAACACATTGACCAGAAAGCGGGCTAAACCAAATTGACTCTTCAAAACCACTGAAATGTGTCTAGACTGTGTATACATAATCTTCCTGATAGCAAGACGCATCGCAGCTCCCGTACCCCCGGTATGAAAGCAGGTCGTTTAACTCTCCAAGGATGAGGACGGTAAACATCGTGTCGTGTATCATTTTACAGTTTCCATTACACTGAGCCGGCATTGGGAGTGATTTAGGAGTCACAGACGCAGCCGAAACCTTTCCGGATGTGTCTTTCTACGGGCCCTATGTGCGCCGTATTGCGCCGTATAGCTTATTGTCAGTCTGCCAGGCGCTGCTCCCGCCGAGGGTGGAAAACAAGTCACAAGGATGATGACGACGACAGTCCAAAACCGGGTCTTCATGTCCTGCTTGCTGCAGGAAGGTGTTCAGATGGAGGGGGGGGGGGGGGGGGGGGGGCACGGAGATATTAATTCATCTTAATTCATCGTCTCTTTAAGGAGACGTCCGATCGGCGTGACTTGGGGAAGATTTGAGGGATTTGATTCACTGTGCGTTACTGTTGCCGTCTCTCTCTCTCTCTCTCTCTCTCTCTCTCTCTCTCGCTCTCTCTCTCTCTCTCTCTCTCTCTCTCTCTCTCTCTCTCTCTCTCTCTCTTATTTTAACAATCTACCCTCCCCCCGCCCTCCATCCCTCCCTCCCACAGCGCACTTGCATATAAAACTGAGCACAATAACAGATAACTGAAACTAGATTAAAAGTCAATATCTGTGGTGCGCTGTTTGTTTTCCTCTCCCTGGTAAACAGTAAGAGGAGCTGGTATCCACACCACCAATAACATCTATCTTAGTGTGTTTGTATGTGTGTGTGTGTGTGTGTGTGTGTGTGTGTGTGTGTGCGTTTGTATGTGCACGTGTGTGTGTGCATACCTTTGTCTGTGTGTGTGTGTGTGTGTGTGTGTGCATGGTTGTGCGTGCATGCGTGTGTGTGCTAAATGGGGGTTAAGACCCACTCCATGCTCCCTGTGGTGGGTCAGACCGCTGGTGTCCCTGGTTCCTGGAAACATCAGATGTATGACTAACAGTTCAGTCTGGCTGGACCGGAGGAGCATCAACACCGCCAGGGTTATGGGTTCCTCTCCCACTGGGGGCCACCCATGCTGAGGTCCTACCCACGCGTGGTATCGAAGGCTACGATGGCATTTATGACATCATATATGAACCAATGCCCTGCATCAGGGAATAAGGGCTGCGATTTAGGACATAGGAAAGGATGGGCTTCACAGTTAAAGCCTCACATTCACCCATTAAGTCATCATTTCAGTTATTGGTTAGGTGCCTTGCTCAAGGAAACCCTGGAGTCCAACGACACCGGATGATTTGATCGATTTAAATAATCGATTGAAACTGCTACCAATCATACAGGATTCAGGAAGTGGCTTGTGTGTAGCTCGACTGGTACTCTACCAGTCGACCTGAACAGATGATGCTTTGGATAAAAGTGTCCACCAAATGTCAAGCACATGTCAAGTGAGGCCGACACTCAGTAGCACAGGCACAGGTTTAGCAGTGAATGGGGAGTAGCTGTTTGGTGCAATGTGGGCTATACAGACACAGTGACACACACACACACACACACACACACACGTGTGCATGCACGCACACACACATATGCACACACGCACACACACACACACACACACACACACACCTCTCTAACAAAGTGGATAATTTGCATCCTGGGGGAGGCAGTCTGTGCGCATTTTACCGCATTCTGTGTCAGAATTCATGAATGCAACATCCTCCTCCTCCGTCTCCACCCCCCCCCCCCCCCCCCCCCGCTCCTCTTGATTACCTCCTCCTCCTCCTCCTCCTCCTCCATCACTTCCTCCTCCTCCTGCTCCTCCTCCTACATCACCTCCTCCTCCTCCTCCTCCTCTTCCTCCTCCTCCTGCTCCTCCTCCTAGATCACCTCCTGCTCCTCCTCCTCCTCCTGTTCCTCCCCCTACATCACCTCCTCCTCCTACATCTCCTCCTACATCACCACCTACTCCTTCTACTCCTTGTCGTGGAAATACTTAAATATAGAGAACATTGTGAGATGTTCACAAGCAGTTCAGAAGGTTCTCTCTCCAAACGTATTATTATTATAATTATAATTATTATTATTATTATTATAAAGATTTGGAGGGTAGTTATTAGTGGTGGGCATAGATTAATTTATTTAATCTAGATTAATCTCACTCTAATCTTGGAATTAATCGAGATTAATCGAGATTAAAATGGCTCATTTGGATTCCTATATTCATAATATGTGTGTGCTACCTAAATAATGACTAAAAGTAAGTCTGCGTGATCGTAATCCACCCCACCCTGGGGGGGGGGGGGGGGGGGGTCGCCGGGCAGAGGACGCAGCCGTTCCGCAGCGCAGCCGTTCTGCGGCGCTTACCTTCCTTAGTGGAGATCCGGTATAGACCCAGCTCTAGGGTTGGCTGACTGACATCACGATGGAGAGCCACCATCGTGATGCCACGCCCCCTCGTCCGACACACTAATCCTATAGTCTCTTCTATAGTTATTACCTAAAAACTTTGCAGGGATTGCTTTGTAAATAAATTGAAAATATAACTAATGGTCCATATAAATTGCTGTAAGTTAACTAGGGCTGCCCCCTAATAGTCGGCTTAGTCGATCGACGGAGGCTTAGTCGAATGCGTTTTCATTAGTCGAGCAAAAAGTAAAACATCAAAATAAGAAGGCATGAGCATCGCAAACCGAATACATCCGTGGTCTCAACAAGCCCTGATTTAACTCATCGCTGCAGAAATACTGACCAATACACCTGGGCAGGTAAACACCTGGGCAGGTAGACACCTGGGCAGGTAGACACCTGACAGGTAAACACCGCTAGACACACAGGACTCATACCGGTGATCGCGGCTTTAGTTCCCCGTGTCTGATCGCTGTAATTCGGAGCGTGAATATCGGTTGAATATCTAATATCTTTCTAACTTTAAAAAACACTTTAGTGTGTTTTGAAACGATAGTCGCACATCCGTAGTAACTATGCCGTGAAGGTGAACCCTCCCGGACTCCGCTATTAACATGAACCGCTCCGCCGAAGGAGCTGCACATCCACACGCACCGGACACCAAAATACAAACACACATGTTTTCCATTTGATTGCTTTTAAATAAAGTTGTGTGCAGTCAAGGGCGTAGGTTTGGTCTGAGCTTTGGTGGGGACACTACTACAGGGGTGATAGTAAAAAAAAAAAAAGGGGGGGGGGGGGGGTTAACCCTACCCCCTAAGCCAAGATATAACAACATAATTATCTGGCAATTCTGATTACTTTTTTTGGATATAAATGGACATTATTCACACATGACATGCACAAACCCAATACAAGCCTATATCACAGTGGCATCTTTATGTAAAGCACCAGAGCTCTTGGGACCCTGAGCCTGGTAGGCTTGTTCAGAAATTCATCCCTGCTTTTAACTAGTCACTTAGCATACGTATTGCTTGTATAGCATAGGCTACTGAGACTACGGATACTACAGCTCTACCAAGAAAGGTCAGTCAGTGGCAATATAATACTCAAAAGTAACTAGGAATTGATTAGTAGCCTTACCATTGACTAAAGGGCATGAACAAGGAGACATCCATTTTTTATTAAAATCGGACACGTACATTTAGAATTGTATCCATCACATTCGCACGTGGAGTGACTGCTGAATTAATCTGATTGGCCAAAACCCAAGACCAGCCCCTACCCTATTACCGATTGGCTAAAGTAGGCCTACAGTGGTAAGGTTTAGTGAACGCGCCTCTAAGGTATTGGGAATCGTCAGTATACAGGCAGTGTTGAGGGGGAGTAGCCTATATAGTTTGATACAGGGAGCTAAGCCAATAAAAAAACAGACCTGACCAGACCAGACCCTCAAGACGTATTTTTGGAGGCGGTACCTAGATTACGGACGTCGAAATTTATTTAACCCTTTGTGTAACGCGCAAGGCGCTTTTTTCCGTTTGCCTCAATATTGGTGGGGCCATTTCAGTCGTTATTGAATATTGGTGGGGACATGTCCTTCGGTCCCCACGCAAATCTACGCCCTTGTGTAGTGCAGTTATACAGTAAATACGATTATTAAAAGTGTTCATGTCTCCTTCCTGGTCCAGAACCGCTTGGTCCATGCCGTTAATAGCGGGCCGCCTATTAACGGCCCGCCCCCCGACGACGATATCATCGTCCATCACGATGTTTTACTGTAAACATCGTCAACTGCCAATTTAAGGGACATCGCCCAACCCTACCCAGCTCCCACCCCAACTTTGAGAATCTATTAACGGCGATATTTTTTTTATCGCGCGATAATAGTCTCGCATTATCGCAGCGCGTTAACGCCGATAACGGCCCACCACTAGTAGTTATACAGTTGGTTGATTATCATTCACTATATGAACATGTCTAAGGGTGTAAGGATGTAAGGGTCTAAGGATGTAAGGATGCAAGGATGTAAGGATGTAAGTAACCAGCCTTGTTGTTACCTTCTGGGAATACATCGCATAGTTAACATCCTTTTGGCCGTTCATGAACATGAAACGTTTTACACACAGATACATTCATGAGTCTAAAGCAATACCTTTTAAAGGATGAACTACTCCATTAATATTATACCACATAATGTTAATATTTCCATTATATCCTCCTCTTCCTCCTCCCTCTGCACCTCCTCCTGCTCCTCCCTACCGGAAGCATAAAGTCAAAAGATGAGGGGATGAGGAGAGTCAAGTGTGATTGCAGTGGGTGGAGGCGTTGGGAGGTGGAGGGGTAGGGGGGAGCTAGAGGGCCCTAAGTGTCCCTTGGAGGCTGGTGGCCCTCACATTGCAGAGAGAGAGGGGCCCTCACACTGCAGAGAGAGAGAGGGGCCCTCACACTGCAGAGAGAGAGGGGCCCCCACACTGCAGAGAGAGAGGGGTCCTCACACTGCAGAGAGAGAGGGGCCCTCATACTGCAGAGAGAGGGGCCCTCACACTGCAGAGAGAGAGGGGCCCTCACACTGGTGCAGAGATGTTGATTGCAGCGGCAGCGCATGGCCCTGAGAGAGGCCATTAATCATGTTAATGAAATGAAATGAAATGAAAGATGTCAATGGGACCCCTCCAAACGAGGCCCCTGCACTCGCTGATGGCCGTCTGACATTGAAATGAGGAAAGCTGCTGATGAGCACTTCCTCCCAGCGAGGAGGGCTGGGGGGGCCAGTATGGGTTACTAAAATATGTTATTAATAAAATTGATATGTAGTATCTATTGTTTATGTAGGCCATATTGTTTCAGGGAATTGTAGTATGGAGTTACAAAATAAAAAAGGGTACGTTGTTTTTTACTTTCGGTTTAAATTCACCGGAATTGGACCAGCGAGTATGGATTTTTTTTTATAAAATAGATAAATATACACCAGGACCACATTTATCCTCAGAGTTTTAACAGTAAAAACACAGCAGCACTGGATTACTATATATATATATATATATATATATATATATATATATATATATATATATATATATATATAGGGAGTTTATTTGTAAATGCAGAGGTATTGGACATTTTTGACATAAATCACATTGTTCTTGGGAGGTTTAATAGCAGATATAAAACATTATGAAATATTGTTTTAGGTTGTATTCTCACCAGTTAAAAGAGGACTGGACCTCTGAGATGATGAGATCTGTTGCTGTGATGCAGTGTTGTACTGTGTCCCCTGTTGTACACACTGTATTCCCCCCTGTGGTTTACAAGCAAAATATATTTACATTGCAGTGAATAGTGAACTGTCATCTGACCAATCAGATTGTTTTTGCTGAGGTCAGCATCTGCGCATCGGCCATCTGAACCAATGCCCTACGGCCATTGGTTCAGATGGCCGTAGGGAGAACCAGGGTAGTCCACATGCACGCACACACGCACACTGATCTTATTACTTATTACCTATTAATACTGTGTGTGTGTATGTGTGTGTGTGTGTGTGTGTGTGTGTGCGCACAGGTGCGTGTGTGTGTCCTGTCAGCCAATTATGTCTTTATGTATTATAGGACGCCACGCCGGCGCCCCCTGAGAGTGCATGTGAATCGCTTCCAACAATTACACATCTTGGGTTAATTGTGCACGTCGAGCGGCCATGGATTCATCACTCAACCCCTGTCACTCCCTCCCCCTCCTCACCCCGCCTCGGTGGGGGGGGGGGTCTCCCCCATCACACAATGAGTATGTATCACTGGTAATGCGCTATATAGAAAGCCAATTATGCTGGGAAGGTGGTGGGGGGGGGGGGGTTAAACCTTGATCTGTACGTACCTGCAGCTCCTAACGCTAACACCTGGAGAGCAGCAAGATGAGCTGACCACCAGCTTGGCTTTCATGTGGCCGGACGCACACACACACACACACACACACTCAGAAACAAGCACACACATGCGCACCAACACACATGTACACAGACACACACACACACACACACACACATGCATGCACACAAGCAAGCAAACACACATGCACACACACATGCAAATGCACACACATAAACATGCACAGTACACACACACATACACATTTAAAAACCTTCAAATAAAACCAATTATTATGGTAACAGCTAGTGATCCGATCAGGGGGGAGCAGGAGGGAGGAGGGGAGAGCAGGGGAGAGCAGGAGGAAGCAGGGGGGAGCAGGGGAGAGAAGGAGGGAGCGGGTGGGAGCGGGGGTGAGAGCAGGGGGGGAGCGGGAGGGGGGGCGGGGGGGGAGAGCAGGGGAGAGCAGGGGGGAGCAGGAGGGCTAATGGATTAGAGGGCGGGGGAGGCTTCACGGGGAGGTATCAGTAAAGGAATCCACAACATGGCTGCCTTATCCTGCAGTACTAATCGATATGATACGCTAATATATGTGAATAATATATAACTGTACCGGAAATAAAATAGATATGTATTTAAAATAGATATGCATTTAAAATAGATATGTATTTATATATGGAGCCAAATGCTGGCTGGGAGAGCTACACTAACACTCACAACATTGGTTTTCCTCACCTCATTCGATTAGATGTATTAATAGTTAATAAAGTCTTATCTCAAATTACTTCTTTTCAGTTTAGGCGATTTCAATCCCCCCCCCCCGCCACACACACACTACAAAAAGGGATTTCTAATAAAACGTATGGACGAGCTAAGTGGGATAGTACTGTGGCTGGTATTGTTATATACATGTAGACAGGTGAGACAGGTGATAGATTGTTCAAAATAACGTGTCTTGACACTGTATCTATTCAGCGCCAACTTGTTAAACCAGAGAGAGAGAGAGAGAGTTAGAGGGAGAGTTAGAGAGAGAGAGAGAAAAGAGAGAGAGAAAAGAGAGGAAAAATCAATCCAACTGAGCCATTGCAGCTACTAATCAGGATTAGAAGTGAACAACTAATCCATCTCGCTCCTCATTAGGACTCGGTGATAGGGGGAGCTGGGTGGGTGATAGGGGGAGCAGGGGGTGATAGGGGGAGCTGGGTGGGTGATAGGGGGAGCTGGGGGGTGATAGGGGGAGCTGGGTGGGTGATAGGGGGAGCAGGGGGTGATAGGGGGAGCTGGGTGGGTGATAGGGGGAGCAGGGGGTGATAGGGGGAGCTGGGTGGGTGATAGGGGGAGCTGGGGGTGATAGGGGGAGCTGGGTGGGTGATAGGGGGAGCTGGGTGGGTGATAGGGGGAGCAGGGGGTGATAGGGGGAGCTGGGTGGGTGATAGGGGGAGCTGGGGGTGATAGGGGGAGCTGGGTGGGTGATAGGGGGAGCAGGGGGTGATAGGGGGAGCTGGGTGGGTGATAGGGGGAGCTGGGGGTGATAGGGGGAGCTGGGTGGGTGATAGGGGGAGCTGGGTGGGTGATAGGGGGAGCTGGGGGTGATAGGGGGAGCTGGGTGGGTGATAGGGGGAGCAGGGGGTGATAGGGGGAGCTGGGTGGGTGATAGGGGGAGCTGGGGGTGATAGGGGGAGCTGGGTGGGTGATAGGGGGAGCTGGGGGTGATAGGGGGAGCTGGGGGTGATAGGGGGAGCTGGGGGTGATAGGGGGAGCTGGGGGGTGATAGGGGGAGCTGGGGGGGTGATAGCGGGAGCTGGCGGGGGTGATAGGGGAAGCTGGGGGTGATTGGGGGAGCTGGGGGGTGATGGGGGGAGCTGGGGGGGTGATAGGGGGAGCTGGGGGGTGATAGGGGGAGCTGGGGGGTGATGGGGGGAGCTGGGGGGGTGATTGGGGGAGCTGGGGGGTGATGGGGGGAGCTGGGGGGGTGATAGGGGGAGCTGGGGGGTGATAGGGGGAGCTGGGGGGGGTGATAGGGGGAACAGGGTGATAGGGGGAGCTGGGGGGTGATAGGGGGAGCTGGCGGGGTGATAGGGGGAACAGGGTGATAGGGGGAGCTGGGGGGTGATAGGGGGAGCTGGCGGGGTGATAGGGGGAGCTGGGGGGGGTGATAGGGGGAACAGGGGGGTGATAGGGGGAGCTGGGGGGTGATAGGGGGAGCTGGGGGAGGTAATAGGGGGAGCTGGGGGAGGTAATAGGGGGAGCTGGGGGGTAATAGGGGGAGCTGGGGGAGGTGATATACAAATGTCTTAACATGAGCAAGTATACAACAATAACAATTGTTCTATTTAATTTAAACTGTTTATTGAATAACTTTTAGTATTTATTAATGATCCAAAGCAACAGTGAATTCAGATATATTACTGTCGGTGCTGCAAGCATGTTTCTATGGTGCGCTTGGAAACTTGTTGTAGTGACATCCTCACTGTACCGACAGTGATATATTGTTATTGTACTTTCTGCTGACAAATGTACTTATTGTAAGTCGCTTTGGACAAAAGCGTCTGCTAAATGCCCTAAATGTAAATGTAATGTAAATGTAGATAGATGTCATGAATGTTTAGGCATCTTGCTCAAGGATGCTATACAGGTCGAGCACAGACAGCCAAGACAACCCTCACCCGCCTATGGAAATAACTACACCCGCCTATGGAAATAACTACACCCGCCTATGGAAATAACTACACCCACCTATAGAAATAATTACACCAGCCTATAGAAATAACTACACCAGCCTGTGGAAATAACTACACCCACCTGTGGAAATAACTACACCCGCCTATAGAAATAATTACACCAGCCTATAGAAATAACTACACCAGCCTGTGGAAATAACTACACCCGCCTATAGAACTAATTACACCAGCCTATAGAAATAACTACACCAGCCTGTGGAAATAACTACACCCGCCTATAGAAATAATTACACCAGCCTATAGAAATAACACCAGCCTGTGGAAATAACCAGCCTATAGAAATAACTACACCAGCCTGTGGAAATAACTACACCAGCCTATAGAAATAACTACACCAGCCTATAGAAATAACTACACCAGCCTGTGGAAATAACTACACCAGCCTATATAAATAACTACACCAGCCTATAGAAATAACTACACCAGCCTGTGGAAATAACTACACCAGCCTATAGAAATAATTACACCAGCCTGTGGAAATAACTACACCAGCCTATAGAAATAACTACACCAGCCTGTGGAAATAACTACACCAGCCTATAGAAATAACTACACCAGCCTATAGAAATAACTACACCAGCCTATAGAAATAACTACACCAGCCTAAGAAAATCGGATATGAACATAAAGACAAATAAGAACAGACTTTGGCAGTCCGTATTGGAAGTCCATATTGGAAGGGAAGTCACATCCATCCGTCTCGGGGCCAAAACGGCAAACCACATCCCCTCTAGAAGAGTCTGTCCCTGCTGGGCCAGACTCTGCCCTGAGTGCCTATTGAGCAGCTCGTTAGTGATTTGACTAATCTGATTCTGTGTTTTCATGGGCGCCGGTGTGGAGGTGTGAAGCCCTGCAGCCGCTTGTTCTGCTAGGGAAGACGACTTCAAGAAACATGAGCCATGACCGCATGAGTTCGGATTCCCAAAAATAAATATAGAAGATGTGTTTCTGGTTCTTAATGTTGCATGAAGTAAAGATTAAACAAATTATAATAAATTAACATATGTTTCCACAATATAATTGACTGCACAAGCCATATTCATGTCGATCCCTGGCTCCTTCTAGCTAAGTGTTGAGGCGTCCCTGAGCAAGACACCACCGTCGGTGCATGAATGTGTGCGTGAATGTGAGGCAAAATTGTGAAGCGCTTTGAGTGGCCACTGGTCTGAAAAGCGATCCATGAATGCACTCCATTTATGTATCCTTTAAATCCAAATCTTTTCTAGATTTGTATTTTTATTCTGAATGAATGCCGACAACAAGATGAATTCCTTGCTTTGGTGTGTTTTGGCGAATGCATTTCTGTTTCTGATTCTCTAAAGTACACATTAGAGTGTAAAAGTACACTCTGATGTGTACTTTTCTGTACATGTTAGCACCGTAAAGTCAGTATATACATTCTTAGCATGGGTGGCTCCAGTGGGAATCAAACCCCTAACCCTGGCAGCGTTGATGATGCCATGCTATTGAGCTAATAGTCAGCACCGGTAAAACCTGCCATCGGCTCTGATGTAGTCGCTTGTTGATGTTGTTCATTTATCCCCGGAGGGATGTGCTCTACTCCGCAGTACGGGAAACCACTGGCGTCTTTGTATGAGGATTGTTGAACGGTAAAGAAGACAAGAACTGAACTTTCCAGACATTCATATAAGCATAAGCCTCACGAGTCATCATATGACTTAGTTACAGCGGCTTACGTGACATAATAGTTACTATAATATTAATAATTATACCTACAGCCTTACCATACAATTCCTTCACCATTGCGCTGAACAAATGAACGTATTAAATGTGCTGCTATATCTCTCACACAAAGGACGCTAATCCTCGCAATTAACTCATCGCCTCTCACCTGTTGCTGATTAACCAAAGAGTAATATTATCATGAGGAGATAGCTCACACACTCACACACTCACACACATACACACACAGTCACACACATACAGACACATGTGCAGACACACATGCATACACACAGACATACACGCACACACACATTCACACATGTACACACACACACACACACACACACAGTCACACGCATGCACACATACAGACACATGTACGGACACACACATACACACAGACATACATGCACGCACACATTCACACATGTACACACACACACACCAAGAGAGACCCTGGAGTGTGCTTTGGCTCCCTAGCGACCAAGGAAACCCTTTCCTCCTCATTTGCATGGTAATTCTATTACACCGCCACTTCCTCTTTTTCTACCATTTTCTAAATCCTCATGCTTTCCCCTAATGGGGACAAATGTAATTTCAAGTCCCAGCAAAAACTAGACCTTGAAGGGTCAATTTGGAAATTGGTAGGGAGAAGAAGAAAAAAAAAGCCATCCCTCCCCCCTCCCCCCCCACCCCCCACCCACCATCATTCCTCCTGTTCGGAGGGCATAGAAAGCACTGTCAGAATAAAATGAAGTGTGGGGTGAGGCGGGTGAGGTAAGAGGGGAAGGATGGGGAGAGATGGGGAGGGATGGGGAGGGGAGAGGAGCTTATGGCACATCGCTGTCAGCCAACTGCTGATTTTCACAGACAAGCAATCTTCCAGCGCAGCAAGCCCAAATAACCCAAAACCTTGATAGGAACTGGGACTGGATTTGATTTAGAGCAAACACAACGGCAGAGTGCAGCGTTTGGACTGAGATTTCCATATGGTAATGGGCCGCCCGCTGGGACGCCAATACGACTCCAATGGTCTTATTAGTGCTGATGACAGTCGCCGCCATTTGTTGCAAGGCATTCTGGGCCGAGCCATTCACTGTTTGATTGAGGGAAATGACAAAGGAATTAACATTATTGTTTATGGCTCTCCACTACAATAAACAATAATTGCCCAAAACAAGTCATCACAATACCATTTATTTGTTCCTGCGGTGAAGTAACAGCCTTAATCGTTCGTCTGTATATTCTGGCAATCATAGATTTTTAATCAACGTTTTACTTAATTTTCCAGTTGCACATGGTTTAGATCAAATAGTTTCCTTTACGGGTTCGACTGCATCAACGCCTATGAAATGTGCCACAGCTGTAAGAACCGGACAGATCCAGAGGAAATGCGACGCCTCTCATTCGTCTTCAAGGTGAAACAGTTGATAAAGCCTATCCGTCTAACAGTTCTTCATTTGTTTAACCCTATTTAAATCTCAAGCATACCTCCTGCCCCTCCTCCCCCCCCGCCATGTTAAATAAGGAGGTGTTTGTCGGAGGTCACTTTCTTCACACAATCTTGAAGGTGAAGGCATTTTAACGCTATTGAAGACTAAGCATCTACTGTGAAGTTAAGGAGGCACTGCTTAAGGGCTGTTTCGGCGTAATGGCGTGGCAGCAGGGCTTCAGCGCGTGTGGGAAATAAGGTATTGCAGTCCGGCAGGAATCACGCCATTACTTCCATTACTCCATTACAGGTGACAGTGGGGTGACGCCGTCTGCACAAACTAGATGCAGATCACCAGTGAGGGGCAGGGTCTGACTGAGAGACCGTCTCCAACCCTCGTTATTCTGTTAATGTAAGGAAATGGTTGATGGCCGGTGTTGGCTGACAGATGGGTTGATATTATCCGGAGAAAAACATTAACTGAAAGAAGAATTCAATTAATCCATGGGACCCCCCCCCACCCCAGGGTTTTGTTAGTGTGAAGATAGAAAAGAATAGTTTGTCTTGGACAAACTAGTTCATATTGTCTCATGTATAAAGAAAGATGACTGAACACCACAGCCCCTCCTACTTCCGCTTCACTCACACACTCATGAATACAGACTGTATTTTAAATCTCTTAAGACTTTTTTCTCATTCTCAATCGACCCATTTTGGGTCTCATCAGGCGTAGTTTGTTGTGAACGTGTTAAAGCATGGGGGGGGGTGGCGTGTCCTCGCTCCAAAACTATGATCAATGGGAGAAGCAACGCAGGTCAACCACTCCAGAGCTGGTGTTTACTGAGGCAAGGCATTGGAGTGAGAAGAGGAGGAGGAGGGGGGGGGCCAGCAACGGTACACAAGGCATAAACTGGAATCGATGGAACAGCTATCATCATTTGCGAGGTTTATTAATGGTTTGGCCCGGAGCTCGGCAAAGGGAATAACACTCACTAGCATCCAGGCAACACTCCAGCGGGTTTGGAACCAGCAGCCAATCAATCATCGCGAAGCTCGTTGCTCCTAGCGACGGCGCCATTCCACCCGATCAATTAATGAACGGCATCAATTATGTGGCCGAGCTGCCACCAAATACAAGCGATCACGTGGGCTCTTCTCGGGGCGCGCCGACGCGACGGCACGAGTTTTACACTTTGTGCGTTTCTCTTCTCTTTCTTTCTCGCTCGCTTCGCTCATCGCTTCGATCACAGCAGGGATGAGACGCGAGGTCACGGCGTCGTTGAGCTTCATAGTCCTGGGGGTGGGAGGTGGGTCTACTCTAGATACCCCCCTTGGGTGGTTTGGGGAAAACACATCACTTTGGGATACACGCTGCCATTCAAAAAATAGACTGACAAGGCGGGGAGGATCGCTAAATAGGCCCGACACAAAACGACGGTAGGGTGGTTGCGTGAATACCAAGTCGCTCCAGTCAAACAGCAGCGCGGCGTTAAGCAAATGGACAGATCAATGCCGCTGAATGTCAGATCCAATGCAGAACACCATGGGTGGTAGACGAAGAGAGAGGAGAAATCACTTTTAAGCGCTAACACAGTGTACTCAAATAATAGATGAAATGATGCTTTTAATAAAGTAATCCTAGGCAGCAGGATAGAGTAGTAGGCTAGGCTGCTGAAAAAGGTACTGGGTTCGATCCCCAGTGTCCCCAGCGGTGCTACTTGCCGGTATCATTGAGCAAGGTGACCTTCATCTGAATTCTTTGTCGGTCGTTTAATAGGAGTCATTAAATAGGAGTAAAGCTTTACAATTAGACAATTTGAGGCATGTATGGATTTTTCTGTAAAAGATATAAAAGATTGAATGCGATATTTGAGCTATTAACAAAAATCAAATGATCATTTTAAACCTTAAGAGAAAAATCAGCAGACTCAGCAACGTAATCTACTAATGAACCCCCCCCCCCCCCATCCCCATCTTTTCTCTTTTCTCTTTAAACACGCTTGGCACTAATGAATTTAGGGCGTGGGTCGTAGCTCACTTCTAGCTGCTCCGTGCGCCTCCTGTCCTCTCTGGCGTCTCTCGCTGGGGTACTTGGTGATGCGGGTCGCGTGGCGCCGGTACCAGAGGTATGTGGGATCAGCCATGCTGTTTAACATGGCTCCCACGGTCTGACCCGGGGACATGAGAGAGTAGCCCTGCCTGCCGAGGCCAGGAGACCTGATCCGGGATCACGGGATTTGGACTGGCTGTGCTGAGACACAACCCCCGAACATGAATAGCACTTGTTTATGCTCCCCCTTTCATTTTTTTCCTGTATACTTCTGTATAATTCTTATTTAAATGTCGTCTGTCATACGGCTACAGCACATGTCTTATTACTGCAGCACAGGTAACCCCTGTGTCCCTTGTTGTGTTCACCTGCCCATGTCACAAAGGTGTGCATTACCTGAAGGAAGTCATGTGCATTCACAATGGCTGCATATTCGAATAAAACACATTGAATGACAAACTAAACTCTCCATCCTCCGTACAGAAAACCAAAAAAAACAACAACTGAAAACCTCCTCGCTCTCGGGGAGTAATGTGGCATGGGACTTCAAGGAAATCAAAGACTCGTCTGGTCTCCACTTTATGCCGGGCCCACGTTCCTGCTGTGGGGAACCAAACTACGGGCGTGCTCCTCAGAGCGCCTGGTGGGATGTGAGAGAAAGACAGAGCAGGCGTCAGATACTTTCTATCTCCAAGGTTTCTTTCACGGTTTCTTTCAAGCAATTTTCTCTCCTTTTCTCTTTTTTTTCTTTTTTTTTTAGGCTTGCAGTAAAGTTGGAGTTGGCCTATTAAAAACCAGCCAACCTTGCGCTCAAATTATTAAAGAGCGGTACATCAGGTTTTACTACAGTTGAATAGCCTTGATATCTCTGGAGAGCATGAAATATTGTTTCGCTTTTTTTTGTTATCTATGCCCTACTCCG
This sequence comes from Merluccius polli, assembly GCA_030340625.1. Classification (NCBI taxonomy): domain Eukaryota; kingdom Metazoa; phylum Chordata; class Actinopteri; order Gadiformes; family Merlucciidae; genus Merluccius; species Merluccius polli. The sequence continues at coordinate 387,982 of JAOPHQ010000856.1, read as the reverse complement.
CAGGCGGGTGGTGAAGCGATTAATAAACATACTTAATAGTACTTGGCGGTACTTAACCATGAATGATTATCAACAGCCGCCCAGATTGTCTCTTGTCTGTGCCGACCTGTACAGTAAATCAACAGGCTAATATTAGCTAACAAACCGCTAAATATCTTCTGCTTTCCCTCAAGGGTTCGAATGGGAAGATCAATATTATTCACAAATAGTTTTACTTTGTGTACTCACTTTCTAAATAGTAACACCCTCCCTCCCCTCCCTCCTCTACCTCCCCTCCCTCCTCTACCTCCCCTCCCTCCTCTACCTCCCCTCCCTCCTCTATCTCCCCTCTCTCGTCTACCTCCTCTACCTCCCCTCCCTCCTCTACCTCCCCTCCCTCCTCTACCTCCCCTCCCTCCTCTATCTCCCCTCCCTCCTCTATCTCCCCTCTACCTCCCTCCCCTCCCTCCTCTCTCTCGTCAACCTCCTCTACCTCCCCTCCCTCCTCTATCTCCCCTCCCTCCTCTATCTCCCCTCCCTCCTCTATCTCCCCTCTACCTCCCTCCCCTCCCTCCTCTATCTCCCCTCTCTCCTCTACCTCCCCTCCCCTCCCTCCTCTATCTCCCCTCTCTCGTCGACCTCCTCTACCTCCCCTCCCTCCTCTATCTCCCCTCTCTCCTCTACCTCCCCTCCCTCCTCTACCTCCCCTTTCTCCTCTATCTCCTCTACCTCCCCCTCCCTCCTCTATCTCCCCTCCCTCCTCTGCCTCCTCTACCTCCCCTCCCTCCTCTACCTCCCCTCCCCTCCCTTCCCTACTAAATAGCCGACTTACTTTGGTCAATGAGTACAATGTGGCAGCGACGTGTGTCGTTTACTGTGAGGTAAACTCCCAGAATCCCTTTAGCTTGCTTACATTGTAAATACATTTAAACACGTACGCACACACACACACACACATCGCTCCAAACCAATGGTTTGTGTGTGTGTGTGTGTTAGGAATGGCAATATTTCTCAGAAAAGGATTTCAAGGAAAGTGACGTCAATGTCCTCTTTCATCCTCGGCCCTTTGATGCCAAATTGGCTTCATTGGAGTGGCGCTCTTATGGACATCACAGGGCGGCCGCGACGTCGCACAAACAAAAACACTGTATGGAGTCAACACCGGCTGCTCTGTTTTAATGGGATGTATCATGTGATTTCATAAGTCCTCGTCTGCCCACTCTCTGCCTGCATTGTGCTTATCCCCACATCCAACAGGCTCCTCCTAATGAGAACATTTGGGTCAACGTGTCAACTTCAAGGCAAACGAATCGCGTGAGGCAAAGTGCATCTGCAGCGATGTACACGTTAACACACACACACACACGCATTTAAACACACACACATACAAGACATCATTTTGTTTAGCACCTTGTCACATTTCCACAGCATTCCCAGTAAAATAATTTCCACCTCTGAATTCATAAATTCAATGGCTGTTGCATTTTTCTGTTAATGTACTTTCAAGAGGACCGGCTTCTTAGAGTTTGTGAAGGCAAAAACAGTGAATAAGGGACTTGCCGATGAGGATGATCCTGGCTCATTTCATTTAACACATCGGTCCTGGGTTTGCCAAATATCCTCGTGTTGACATATCCATAAGTATAGCCATGTGTACTTTTTAAAAATGGCACCTATCCCCACGCACGCCCGGTGCTCATATCCCCCCGCTCGCCCGGTCCTCCAGCGCTCCCTCCATGAGCTGACTGCCCCCCCCCCCCTCGTGTCCCCCATGTCCCAATGGACAATGAGAGTCCGCTAATGATGGGATATAATGCTCATGGCGTATCAATTATGGAGACTATAGACTGAAGGATCAGTGGTGAGTGTATTCCTTCAGGGCTCTGCAATAGTTTCTATTTTCTTCTCAATGTTAAAATTATTCCAAATAAATTTATGACAAATAACCCCAGAAGCGCTTCAACCACTGCACTCTGTGCTAAAGCAATTAGGAGTACATTCCTGATATTACTTTACTAGTGACTATTGGTTCTGGTGTTTGACTTCCAGCTGAAAGGTTCTGGAGCTGAAGGGTTCTTCGGATAAAACCCAATATCCACAAGGATGTTGGCCTCCTTGAGGAAAATCCTTTACCTCCTACCTCCACACTGCAGCGGTATTGGACGATGGGCAGTGTACAATTTGTTGGTTGATGGCAGTGTGCATGTACTGTGTGTGTGCAGATGGCAGTGTGCATGTACTGTGTGTGTGCGTGAGTATGGGTGACAGCCTGTGTACGTCTGTATGTATGCAGTATGTTATTTTTATTTTAACAGCAGATGCTGACATTCACTGTAAGTGGTAAAAGTGATTGAATACGAGTAAATAAGTAACATACATTGGTGAATTTCCTACTTCCTGTTCCAGTCACTCTTGGCCAATGCCCATGGACCTACAATGTGATGTCATAGACAAACCTCAGATTGTGGTGAAACAATGATGTCAGGTAATGCTCTCTAGGCTCTCATAGCTAGGCTATGCAGTTTGTTTGCAGGTCGGTAGACCTCTGTCTGTTCGTACACAATGCATTGTGCTCTGAGGCCATGTCAGAGCTGTCCCCTCGCCCCACACAGGTGGGCTGTCTAGACAGGCTGAGCAGGAAACGCCACTCAAATGAAATGATCAGATTGGAGGAAACAGCTCCGACGGTCAGACACACAGAGGTGACACACCTTTTGTTCTGTGTTTCTTTTTGGGCAAATCAAATTTGTTTTTGATTTGATTTTGAGTATGAACCAGAGATCGGTCCGGTCGTATCTGTTGTTCTATTTACACAGATAAAGGTAGACAGCGGCGGACGGACAGACTCATGTGTCTCTAAATATGCAGTGTAAATCCTCTTCTCTGTCCTCCTCTGTCTATCAGTCTGTGTTTGAAGGACTCTGGAAATCCCTGTTTAAAGCCACTGAACTCTGACACGGTTCCCAGAGTCAGTTAGGCAGGACGCAGACTGAAGCACTTCTTCACAGCGCTTAGTGCTGCCCTGGGCCTCTAAAGGCAGGCAGGAGCAGGGGGTTAGGATGGGACCGTGAGCCAGCCGCCAAGTCAAGCTGACATCACTGAGAGAAATAAAACTAGAAATAAAAACTCAAAAACGCATGCATCCTTTTGTTATATATATATATATATATACACTAGTATATATAAACAAAAGGATGCATGCGTTTTTGATATATATACCACTGATATATATATATATATATATATATATATATATATATATATATATATATATATATATACAGTATATATTGTACGCCTGCTCACTTCAGCACAGCAACAAGTCCTGTTGCCAACACCCTTAAGATGAAGAGAGAGATAGAAACACCAGCACACACACACACACCGACACACACACTGACAAGCATCTTCTTCCCTTCCACATCTTTTGCCAAATCTCATGTTCCAGGAGAGGATTTCATGGTTTCCAGAGAGGTTGTTCACTTCTGAGCTCAGGAGAGCAACTCCTAGATGGGCGGACGAGCCTCAGCTCTTCCTGGCTGAAAACACACATTTTAGCCGGATATTTCACTGTATTGAAACTAAAGAAAAGTAGAACACCAAATAAACAAGGAATTCGGTTTGGCTGTTGGCTGGTTGGTTTTGAACAACTAACCGTGTCTATGCTTGCATGGATAACGTTTAAGGTATGATGGCATCAAAGGACCCCTCAGGTTCGAAATTGATGAGCCATTACAAGTCATTTCAAAATCTCCCCCACTGGATGGTAATGGTTTGCTATGGAAACAGCATTTTGTGAACCTCAACGTGAGCTCTTATCCCACCCTGGTCCTCTTACTGAAGGGCATGCTTAAACATGTACACACCTTCATCAATCTATGACAGTGTTTGCTCGACCCAAACTTAGCTCAGTAAGCCAGGGACAAAGATGGCTAAGGGCTGAAAAAAGAGGTAAAAAAACACAGCATTTAGGAATATAAAGGCACAGCTGATAAAGGCATAGGAGTTTAGGTTTAGGAACACAGGATAGCTAGTAATTCTCAAGTAGTTCCATGTAACTTGGAAACAGAGGAACCATCACATTATTTTTTTCATTCACAAATGTTTCAAGGAGTAAGACATTAGGGGCAATGTCAAATATGTAAATAATACAACTACATGTGTCTGGGTTATCATATGGCTGTTCTCGTTGTCAGGCCAAGAACTTCTTCTTCCGTCTGCTTACCGCTTGTTCTTTTTTTACCATCCTTTTATGCATGAAGTCTGCACCAAAGATGTCAACATTAAATACGATTACCAAATCTCAGATGGTTTACCCGGTAACAGATGACACATTCCACATGATGTGACACACCAGCAGGTCTGTATACCGCAGTGAGAGAGAGAAAATACGAACTTGACAAGAACAGACAGAATACAGGGTGTTGGGTATTGCTGTCCTTATTTTTGCAAGCTAAGAAACGTTATATGTACTAAGAAAAAAACAGAATGGTACAAAAGGTTAGAAGTATGAAGTGGTATAACATACAAAAACTGGGAAATACGATACACACATACTGTAAAGGTCCAATGCCAAGTCAAACCGTCTTGGTGGAATGATTCATTTGCACCTGTGTTCATTTATTATTTAGTTTTACAAATATCAAATATGTTCTATACTTCGGATAGCATTATTAGATTTAGTAAATAATATATTTATTTAGTAAATATGTAGATATGTCATGTTCAGTGACAATGTAAAAACCAGACTGTAGAGTACAAATACGGTCACCTCATGAGACCATCCTGATCACGATAGTTTATCTCTGTCGATCAGTCTGGCCTCAAGCTTGTTGAAAGCCTTTTCCAAAAATGTAAAAATGATAGGTCCAGTTAGCACTCAGGGGAGACAGTGCCGCGGTCTGCCAAATTTAAAAAAAACAATGGCGGCGCCCAAGGAAAGTGGAGACTGCATAACGATGTTAAAAGATTAACAGAAATCTGCACAGAAGTCTTTCTCAGAGAATATGTTTTTGCTTTGCTTACCAACCGGTTTCGGCAAGAGAGAAGAGAGCAAGAGCATGACTTCAATATCTGGTTGGTCTCATGGGGCTACAATTATGGAGGCTATTCACGGAAACAGAACGACGGGATGATTTAAGAATGGTGTCGGACAAATGATGAATTACTGTACCCAAGTTGAACTCAAATACCAAGAAAGGCATAAAAGAAACAAAAGGCACTTTTGCACTTTTAATTAACGGCATCTCTGCTCTGGCAAGATGATAAAAACGTACAGATAAAAACATTGCAAATACTGACGATAATAGCTTTGCCGCTAGTGATGCATAATTAGCATATGTGGCAATAGTATTCTGATGCCATGTAATGCAATAGAAGATGTCAAATTTACTTCATTTTATTTGACCCATTCCATTGTTATTATTGTTGAAACTGTATAGGCTTTATTGGTCTATTTTATTTAATATTTAATATTGGCTCTGGTGTCTCTGCACGTTTTTTTAACTGAAAAAGAAAATATATAAATTCAACTGACTGAACCATGCTTTATTATAATATTAAATACATGATTTATACACTCCTTTTTTCCAAGAACCGTCTCCTAAACCTGGGGTACGGGGGTATGCAGACGGTACGTGGGATTTTATTATTGGAAAAAAATAATATCAATAATTGAAAATAAATATATCATAAATATAATACATTTATAATAACAAATATAGTATTATGGCTTGTTATTATTTCATAGAGTCGCTTTGTGAACACATTGGGATCTTAAGCAGCGTCGCTGACTTTTTCTTTCCACTGTTCCCCGCTGACCACAACCTTCCTGCAGTAATACTACATTTATTAACATTTGCATATGAGGCAGTCCACCAAAGGTCTCGATGATAATTTAGTGGTACACCTAAAGTAAAAGTTTGCAAACTACTGTGCAAGGAGTTAACAGATCCACTTCATCAAGCTTCCCTAGCCCAAGTTTTCTTTTTTAATGGTGTTAATTTTAAAGAAAAACATTAAGAAAGACTAAGAAATTCACGGTCCGATTTTTATTATATACTTGAGTGGTTCGGTGGCTGAAGAACAAATTGTGTTTCCAGAGCTAATAGTATGACGTTCCTTGGGCTTCATTGAACATGAACTCAGCATGGACAGGGCAAATTAAAGCATACTGAAAACTACACAAACATACAGCTAATAGGGTGGGAAAAAGGCTATAGTGGTTGTCAAAAGAAAAATACAAATAGCACTATGACTATTATATCACCCTTTCCCATCGCCAGTAGACGAGTGGAGCCGGGTGGACCCGTTCCCACTGCAGACAAAAGCCAGATGTTAGTGGGTCTTGGTGGGTTTTTTGGCCAGTGGGAAAGGGGTTTAAAGTAACCTAAAAAAGCATTTAGGGGATAGAGACTCGCACTTTGAATGTTTGTAAAGCACCAAAAATCAGCTTTTTCCCTGATTTAAATTGATTCAAATTCCCTGTCAAGTTGTAGAAGTACAATCACAAAGAGCCTGGAGAACTCAACTAACGTAAGGTCCACCAAGCCGAAAGAAGATGGTGGACAGTTCAAACCAGTTCAAACTCCACCATTATCAGTGAAAATGTCCTTGGAGGACAACAGCTTAGACTAATGGCCCCATGGATCAAGACACATCCAGGGGAGCTATTATAACTCCTAGACTGTTTAAGGTCACTTCGAGAGGCCATCGCGAACTAATGGCTTGAAAGCCTCGATAGCGGTCATCAATGCACGCTGAATACTTAAATAAGTACCGTATGTTAAGATATTCCTTGACAGTTAAACCCGTTATGATGGGGTCCACATTTACCGTTGCACGGATCAAAACCCACACATTTCGAGAAAGCGAAGAAAAAAAAAACCCTGTTATGGTCCCGTCTCATGACAGAGACTAAAAGGGAATTCCTGCATGCAAAAAGGACTGTCAGACTCCTAACAGTGCAGTGGGCTGACAGCATTGTCTGGGACACTCGTGTGAAACATGACACTGTGGTAGCAGATGCTATCGGGCTATACAGATGCTATCGGCCTATACAGATGCTATCAGTCTTATTACGGCCTCTCTGTTACAGATACTCTGCAGCTTCCACCAGCGGTGATCTGACATCACACTACCTCTGCCGGTGTGTGTGGGCTCGGATCGGTATGCAGATGGGAATAAAACGAATAAAAAACAATCTGGTTTGATCTGTTTTACGAGTGTCACAGACACTCGCCAGCCTCTGAAGGAAAGGACCCGTGCGTCTGAGTTGCGTTTTTCAGCGGTGCTGTCAGAACAATAAAGTGTGGAGCAAAGCAAGAGCAACCAGCTTCTGGTGGGTCAGGAAGAGTCAGTACCGGCCAGGGGCGGATCTATGGGTGGGCCTGGGTGGGCACAGGCCCACCCAGATTGACAGCTTGCCCACCCAGTAAGATTCATTTTTAATGATAATTCATACGAATTATCATAGACTCTGCTTTCAATGTTTAATTGTTATTTCTGTTTCTTGTGGACATTAAAACTTTTAATTTGAAAAATGAATAAAAAAGTTGCGCGACATGCACGTTCACGGCAACAATCGCGCCCCCGTCAACATTCGCGCACCCCCCCGTCGGTCAACGTCCCTTTTGTGGGCCGGTCCAGGAGAAAATAATCAGGCCCACCCAGATGTTTGCAGGCCTACCCATTAGCTACGTTCTGGCTCCGCCACTGGTACCGGCTCTATAGTGAATGTGCACGTCGTGCACATGCACACAAGGTCTTACTTAATCGTCATTAAATACTGGGAAATATTGTGCAAAAATACTACGAATAATAGGGAAGTCATACAAAGATTAGACAGGTATTAAACAATACAGCGGTAGACAAGCGAGACCTGTATTATGTATCTATATATACTGTATAATTACTTACAGCGAGTGGAGAGAGGGTGGTGTATCTCTTCTGCTCCGGAAGTTAAACGACCGTCATCAATTTTCTAATGGCACTGATGTTATCAGCCAAGATTTGACAATGTGCTAAAACTTTAAACCCACAGCACCTCAGTGATCTGCTATACTTGCCTTGAAGCAGTTTTACCAACATAAGACTGTGAATCCTCTCTGCAAATTAAAATGATTAGAAAGATGGACAGGATTAATAAGGGTTAGGCTGTTTGACTCACAGGCAAAAAGTTCTGGGTTCGAACCACTTGAGTTAATGCCTAACCCTGATGTGCTCTTTAATGACAAGGAACCAAAATCAATTAAATAAATAAAAGAATCACTAAATAAATTGCACTTTTTTTAAAATAAAAACGTCCACGAAATGCCAAAATAGCAAATAGAAAGATAATCCCAAAATGAACCAGACCGGTTAGTTTCTATTAAAGCCTTTCCAAAGCTGTTCCCATAATCCTTAGTGACTCGTACGGGTACAGTAGTTATTTCTCCCTCCTGTAAGGCAGTGGGGGGGGGGTTCCAGCAGCTATTCCTGCCAAGAGGGAGCGCAGACTGCACACTATGGGCTCCACCTGGCCTGCAGTGTTGCAGCCATAACGCTAACAATCCTATTCTCCCTGGGCTCTGTGGAAGGCAGTAATGGAAGAGATACCAGGGAGCCTGTCCATACCCTGCCATGTTAGTGCTTTATAATGGTGCCACTTTTTGTCTTACTATTACTACTACTAGTAGTAACTAGTATTACTACTGCTACTAATATTAGACATTAAGAAACTGGTAGGGGTTAGGACTTTTGCTCAAGGATACCTACAGGTAGACATTGGGGATCGAACCCCGTGCACCCTGACCACCCTAGTCTATCCTGTCTCAATGTGAATATGACGTGCATATTTTTAGCATGTTTTAACATGCTAAAATCACGTACGTGATATGTGCATTGTAGATGTTGTGTTTGGTTTCTTGAGGTGAAAAGGCATCGGAAACCGGGGAGGAAGGACTGGCAGGGGATTGCAGTATTTGCAGGGAACCAAGCGAGACACACACACAATAAAGGGGGTCGCTGCATTTCCACTGCAGCGTTGAGGAGAAACTGGTACACCACGAGGCAGAACATGTAATATTTATTTCATGAAGGAGGACAGACAACAAGAGGGGTCAAAATGGTGAAGCTGTGAAATTGTTTCTGCAACTCTACCTCTGTATAACTCTCTGTCCATATTATACAGACTATTATATTAGACTATTATACAGAATAAGGCTATTTTAGACCACCAACAGCGTTCTTTGGGGACAAAGTAGTCCTTTACATAGCTGAACACGACTTGTACATCCTTGGAAAAAAAGTGGTGCAGTCAGTGGTATCTATTTAATGAAAAGATGGCTAGATAGACAGCAAGCAAGTAACAAACCTTCAAACTTGTATTTCTTTGTGTTGGACCAACTTTTCCAACATTTAATTCGATTTGTGCAATTTAGACATGTCTGTGTGAACATTTAAATGCTCTCTACATTCAGTTTATTTGTTTGGGTAAGCAGACACGATAATAGGACATTTAAAAAAAAACACTTGCAAAAATGCTTCAGAATCAAACAAATGTTTCCTTTACCTGCTGCTATTTTTCTATTTGATCATTAGCAGAGGGTCGGTCTTTTTTTTACCGTTTCTTACTTCCTAGGCCTCTTCTCTCTGTAGGCCTAAATTAGATTATTGTTTTTTATGGTTTCAGTTGTTAATGTAGTATACAACTCCAGTTCAAGTATATTCTATATTTTCCCTCTTCATTAGCTTGATGGTATGTTGTTTTATTTTTCTAATGTTTTTTTAACGTTTTTCTAACGACCTAATATTCGGTGAACCTCTCCCCTGCTCAGGGAGTGTGTGTATCTCCCAGTCGGTGAAGATCCCCCGGGAGGCCAAACAAGGAGAGTTCGACAAGGTCGTCCGCCGCCTCCGAGAAAACCCCAACGCCAGGGTGGTCATCCTGTTCGCCAACGAAGATGACATCAGGTGATGAAACCCCCTCATAAGTAAAATAGGTTCCTAACTTCAAATCCATCATGTACAGGTTTTCTGACCATGTCTGCAAAATTATTGAAAATAATGATTTATAATTTTTCAGAACGAGATCATTAAATGAATAACTGAATGACGGTTTCATAGATATAGCAAAGAAACATTCAGCTTTGCATCAAAAACAGTGGAAATAAATGCAGGTCTTTTTCAGGGGGTAGTAATACAAAAATATTGTTCATTCAAAAAGTAAAAAACTAAAATAAGGAATGAAAATAAGGACTTCATCAAATCATTGAATAATGAATCAGAAAATAATAAAACCCACTAGCAAAAATATATGTGCATCAGAGGGTTAATGAGAAATGTACATTAATGTACAGCGTATGTTAACCCCGTAGGCAATACGCCTTGTAACTAGCGACACCAGGTTTGATTCCAACGTCCGTTTCTATGCCACATGTCATTCGCTTTCTTCTTCAAACCACTTCCCCTTCAGTCTTCAGACGACGCAAAATAAGATGTAATATATATATATATATATATATATATATATATATATATATATATATATATAAAGAAATGTGTACTGCACTGCATAATAGACTCATTTTGGGACAACTTCAAAAGCAGATTCATCAAAAAAGGGCAAGTTTATTAATATAACATCCAACAAACACAAACGCCATTCAGAGGGCTTAAGATAAGCAGGAGCCACATTTAAAAGACAATGTTAAAAAATTCAGATTTAGATTTTCAAAGCCACTCAATTAATCCCAAAGGAAATTGTTTATAATGAGTTGCTCTGCTCGAGACAAAAAAGTGAAACAAAATGAAATCAGAAGAGAAACATAAAGAGAAACAGCTGACCTGCTCCATGCCAACGTGTCTTTCACTGTGTGTTTCTAGACGCCTGCTCCACGCCGCCAAGAAGGCCAATCAGACAGGTCACTTCATCTGGGTGGGCTCAGACAGCTGGGGGTCCAAGATCTCCCCGGTGCTGGACCAGGAAGAGATGGCAGAGGGGGCTGTCACCATCCTACCCAAGAGACAGTCCATCAGAGGTACCAGAGATAAACCCTAATTTCAGTGGGGTGGCGGTGGCTCAGGAGGTAGAGCGGGTTGTCTGGTAACTGGAAGGTTGATGGTTTGATCCCCGGCTCCTCCTAGTTGAGTGCTGAGGTGTCCCTGACCCAGACACCAAAGAGTTACCTGTTATTGGTCGTTTTGGGTTACCAGGTTACGTCAAACAAACTCTCTGGCTAGACCCCCCAAATCTGATAACATTTTGAAACTTTGATGAGGACTAGCTCAAACATGGTTTTTAGTTTTCTTTTAAAGGCGTGGTGATGGCAGGTTTTAAATCTTTGTTGGGTTATTAGTTTGACTTATATATTAGTTATTAGTTATTATTATGTTTTCTTTGTCAAATCAAAAGAATATTAATTGGAAAGATAATGGCTGCTGCGTTCTGTCAAGGCCACATCATTAGGCAATTACCAATGACTAACAGGACAAATTAGAGCAACACTAATGATACAATCATATGGCAAACCTAGACTTTTAACAGAATAATACAAAAATAAATAATTGTTTGTACAGATTATTGTTGACATATTGGCGCTATTGATTTATTGTGTGTAGGGTTTGATCGCTACTTCAAAAGCCGCACATTGGAGAACAACAGAAGAAACATCTGGTTCGCTGAGTTCTGGGAGAACAACTTCAACTGCAAACTCAACCGCCACGCTCTGAAAAAAGGATCGGGTCTGAAGAAATGCACAAGTAAGATATCTCTTCTGTCCTAACCCTCATCACACTTAAAGAAGCACTATGCAACTCGTTATCAAAAATAACCTTAACCATGCAGGTTGAGAGTCGTTCTGATCGTTCTACAACACTTTCTGGGTTGTTTGGTGGGTGTTTCATCTCCACCTGTTGGGTCCCCGCGGAAAAACAGAACATGCAACTTCATGTGGCCGTCCCGGCCACTTACGGATGTGACGCAGCGGAAGTATCCAATCGCGCCTCGAAAATGTAGTCAGATTGTAGTTTCACTGCTTTACGGTAGACCTGGGCGGGGGTGCCAAACATGGGTCCGGCTGAATATAAAGAGTCAGTTGCAAGGCAATTCTGGATCAATCGACAAATCCACTATGGATCCATCAAGACCCAAGAGGGGAAGGTCGGAGGAATCGAAGAATAAGAGAAAGGATTATGATAAACAAAGAAACCAGACACGAGTGAACATAGGGCGAGCTTATGCGGAATGGCGTCAACTGAGAGACTCGGAAGAATGCAAAACGGACGCCGACTTGGCTGTCTTGCTGCTGAAATTGTAAGTAGCCTACCCTTGGGTGAACTTCGTTTTTGTAATGTGGTTTGAGAGTCTGTTGAACAATGTGTTTTGCTCGACCGTTTTATTGTGAGCCCTGTATGTGTTTAGCTTGGTTGCTTCATGGCTAGCTTGCTAGCTAGTGAGGGTTTATCCTAGCAGTGACTTGCTACCACACATGTTTGTTTGCGGTCCGAATCCAGGTTCTCGTTGTGTATTACTATTTATTTATCGAAGTGGGGGGTGGGGGGCGTTGTCAATGAGTTTTTACGACAGTGTTGTAGGCCTATTCCGAAGCTGCAGGGGGAGCTCTATAGTGAGAAATGCGAGCCCAATTCCGGCGAAAACCCAGAAACAGCGGAGGAATAACCGAGTTGCATAGCGCACCTTTAATGGCTTCTGTTTTCTGTCTCTCTTTGGTTTTGTTTTCTCTCTCTCACTATCCCCCCCTCTCTCTCTCTCTCTCTCTCTCTCTCTCTCTCTCTCTCTCTCTCTCTCTCTCTCTCTCTCTATATATATATATATATATATCTTGTATATGTCTTTCTTCTCAGTCATTTGATGTCTCTGAGGAAGTGACTTATTGAGTGTGTGGTGAGTGAGTTTTCCACAACATTGCTGAGCCATTAAAAGTGGAACAGCGACGCATTTAATATTTACAATGTCTTGCGGCAGTTCTGTTGCAGCGCTGCGTGTTAGTTGTGCTCAGTCCAGACTGCTTCAGCCCACCTGGCTGGAAGGGGGGACTGGTTTAAAAAATAATGAGTATTATAATACATTACATTGGGAAGCACCATGTTACTCAGGGACACTTTACAGCAGGGCTTCTCAACCTTGGGGCATTTGGTCGCCCGACATGCAGATAGCGGCGCGGGAGATTTCTATCTTAAAAATTATTTTAAAGAATTCAGCATTTTATCAAAGGGTGTGGTTTTAGGGCTAGGGTGTGGTTTTAGGGCTAGGGTTTGGTTTTAGGGTTAGGGTTTGGTTTTAGGGTTTGCACTTTGGCAAATACCTTTGTTTCTGATACAGCTGGGGATTACGCACACAACAAATTCAGCTGGCAAAAATTAGGCTTTTTAAAAAATATATATTTTAAGATTTAGAAACCTAGCACCATTATTTAGTATTTTATTTCAATTTTTCCCCATAGAAGACAATGTTTTTGTGTGTTTACCTGTAATGTTCATATTATATTTCTATGGGGGGAAAAAGAAAAATACACACGTTGAAACAATTTGACAAACTGCTTTTCATATTTTGCAAATAGTGCCAATAGTTTGAAAGAAAATTAAAACAGATTTATAACCCAATCGAGAACTACAATTTCCAGTTCATCTACCAATCCAACAACAAGAAAATTACCCCCCCCCCCCCCCCCCCCCATTTATTTTTCCTACTAAAAAAATAACTTTTCAGGTTCTAATTCCAGCAAAGGCCCCCTGACTAATTTATTTACCACATATTGTAAATTAATTATAGTCGGAGACACAATTAAAACCCTCCCTCTTTTGGGCGAATATGAATCGCTCCGAGGTTCTCCCTATGGTCAAAGTCAAAAGCTCTCAGACTTCGTTCACCGTTGTTAAGGCACAGAATTAAACCGTACAGAACCAAAGGTATGCATGCATGGTATCCATGGCTCATGGCAGCTAACAGGAGAGCAGCGGTGCCAGCGTCGAAGCATCAACAAGTTTATATCTGTCTGGGGTTCACGTGTGAGAGAACAGCTGTTTCACCTGTCAACCTGTCGACTTTCTATTTAGGATCTCCAGGGGCACTTATAATTATGGTCTGTTATTTGGTGATCTTGTATCTGCAAATGTAATTGCTTGTACTGAAGTACGTTCATACTTCTTCGCTCTGTTGTATTGCAGTTACCTAAAACAACACTGCAAAGTCTGGCAGAGCTAACAGGCTTACCGTGCTACACTGTATCCGATACAGCTATGCACACCAAAACAGAGAGGTATTGAATGACACTAAGGCAGCATAACAACAGTGATGCCAACATGGCCCTTCAAACTTGATTTTTTTTCCTCTCAGTCTGCCTTGTGTTGAGGGGCCACATGGCATTTGTTTAAAAGTGTGATTCTAGCAATGGAGGGGCCCATTACTCCACTCCATGCCATTGTTTGAGACGACCATGTGGGGCGGAGCACCAGAATAAGCAATGTCTCCAGAGATTCGCGGTGATCATAGTGATCAAAGACTCCCCAGTACATCAAGAAGAAACTGAGAGAAGAGAGAGAGAGACGCAGAGAGAGAGAGACACAGAGAGTGTGTGAGAGAAGAGAGACATGTCTTTTATGTGTGGAAGGAGGGAGATGTCGAAGTGATATTGATTGAAGTAGAGAGGATAGGGGCCATCTAATCACCCGCTGATATCCCGACTCATGACGTGGGACGAGAATCAGGACAACATTTTGTTTATTATCTTCTTTTGTTCTTCTCACAAGATGAAGTCTTCGATGGAAATTGTTTTGTAGTCCATCTTTTATTTGCTGTGTCTTTACTTTGATGCTTCAGTTCGAGTCATTTAGCGTTCCTCGTTGTTGTGATGGAATCAGTTGAACATGTTAAGATTTGCAGAAGAGAAATCCAAATAGAAATGAGAGGTAGCTATTTTTATCCCACTGACTCCCAGCGAGCGGGCTTGGTTTTCAAAGGGTCTGAAACCATGAAACATTTGGAGGCTTTTGACAGTTGAAAGAGAGCACAGCAGGTTATGAAAGAACAATATTAGGAAAGTTGTCAGCAGTTTTACTTTTAGGAGTTCAGGAGCAGCTGAGCCATGCAACTGCAATTACCAAGCAGACATTGGGATGATAGCAACAAAACAATGATGACAAGATTCGACCAATACTTAAAACTAGGTACACACAATGCACAGATTCCACATCCAACATTGTTCCTACTTCAACAGCAGCGTTATTTTACAACAACCCCACGCCGGCTTGCGACAAGAAAAAAGGGATTAATGCAGATCCTTCTTATAAGATAAAGATGCATTTAAAGCATGTCGCATCTATTCACAAGGATGGACAAAAAAAGAGAAAGAAAAAAGATGTTGAAACCAAGGCACGCGCACAAAATTGCCATAGAAACTGACTTTTGTGTGGCAACAAAGTTTAAACGCCCTCACTTTGTCACAGCTTATCACTTTGAAGGCCAGCATCCTGCCCGGGGAACGTGTAGGAGGCTGCCGACATAGCAAGAGGATGGAGATGAGAGACATGGGAAGAGACAGAAACAGCTTGGGCGGCAGGGACTTAGGGAGCTGAGACAATACAGCGGCGCTGTGTGCGTGGGCGGCTGAAACCACACCACAGAAACATCTCTGTAACACCCATCTGGCTCAAGCACACCCTGGCTCAGAATACCAATAGGGCCGCCAATCCACGGCAATATCCATCCATAGCGAGGGAGCCCCTTGGCCCCCAGTTTAGACCCATTGCTTTTAATTAATGCATTTCAAAGACTCACTAAGATAATTGGAGACGTTAAAAATGACTTTGGTCTGCGGCGAGAGAGAGCTGGAGATGTATATCAAATGAGTGACGGGAAGGAGATGCAGACGAAGGAGACATTTACTGATTTAGGAGGGGCCGAGGACCCTTTTAAACGGAAAGCGGTGCCTGATAATTTCCTTAGCGAGGGCCGAGTCCTGGACAGGACAGCTGTTGCATGATAAGCGGAGATCAGGGCTATAGAATGAGTTGACATGGATAGCGGATGATCAACCAGGTCTGGAAAATAAAGAGGCGTCTGAGAAGTGAGGAAGGGTACACAAAAACAACTTACTCATCTCTGATTGTCAAGATATTAATAAAAAGTGAAACAAATTCCCCACAGACTAGTATTTATAGGAAATTGCCCCAAAAGCATCAGTGATTCGTTGGGAGGGGATGTCAACAGGAAACATTTTTGAATGTTATGCCCATCCTGCAAGGCTCTTTCGCTCTCTTCCCCTCCATCCCTTTATCTCAAGCTCCCCTCTCTCCCCCTTCTTCTCTTTCTCTCTATATCTCCCTCTTTGTAACTCTGTACCCCCCTCTGTGTCTCCCCCCCCCCCGCTTGCTCCTCCTCTACCTCCACCTCTGCCTCTCTCTCTAACCCTTTCAATCTCTCCCTCTTCTCTCTCTCTCTCCACTATTATCATTGCCGACTCTCTCCAAGATTTCTTTTTTAGACTTGTGCTGGGTTAGATATTACGTACACCACTGAGAGTAGACAGTTGGCCAGCACAGTCTTTGTATTATGGTCTGTTTCAAGGCAAAGACATTGTAAGGGACAGAGGCTCATGCAAAGTAAGATCACTCCCCCCCCCCCCCCCCCCGCACCACTGATGGGATTCACAGACGACGTAGTGAGCACATTTGCTGGTATTATGATGACCAATTTAGTTTGATCTGACATATTTACAATTATATTTATACAAACAACAGCATCTGTAGTAGTAGAAACTACAGCAATGAGACTAATTATTATAAAAAAGTTTTAAAAATATATATTTTAAAGGAAAGTGCCAATGAGGGCAAAACGCCCAATAACAACACCGTCTCGAACTTTGGGCATAAAAAATAAACAAACCATCAAACAATGGCTGTGTGGAGAGATGCAGTGAAGATGGATGTCCTCCATCGTCCACACAGTGCACCTCTCTCCCTATAAGCCCAGCTCTGAGAGGAGGCCCCTGGGCCCTGGATTAGTATAACGATGTGCTGGGCTGATCTGGAGCCAGTGTCAATGAGGCGCGGCTCCCAGGGGCTCGGACGTGGGAAAGTGCAGAGTCACCGCTGCCCTGGCTCATTTATTATCACACCGCTTTCTCCCGACAGTCCACTTTTTTACCACAGGTCCACAAGTTTACTTTTATGAATTCAAAAAGTTGTTTTGAGTAATGCTTTTTGATTAGGGATGGGCATTTTCAGTGTTTTTTTACTAGTTGCACGTAATTTTCAAACATATTTACTGTAGAATTCAAATTAGGCTAAAAGCCAGGTCCCACTTATGAAGGCCGCTGCCTTTTATTTATCTAGCTTTAATTAGGAAAGTTCCTTACGGTTAACCAGACGTTTTGTGAACGACTAGTCTTAAAAAAGGAAAATGCCTTGAAATCTATCAAAACTGAGCACATTACAATCTAAGCCAATGTGGTCTAAACGTGGTCGAGAAAATATATTGTGTGTTTTAAAGGAGCCATTTGCCAAATGCTTAATATCATATTTTTATAACAACATTTTAAATTAGGCTAAAAAGCATTTTGCAATGTGCAGTTGGCTCTCCATAGCACTGGTTGAATAGTTGTTAGGTGACAAAACAGTTATGTGTTGTCTCGCTTTGGAAAGTTAAATCATTTATAAATAATCATTTGAAATAAATCATCTGTCAAAATGTCATAACAAAGACATAGACTAATTCTTTACGACTGAAATAATTTACATTTCAATGATACGCCTCCGGACGAGTCCGGAGTGACTAGCACAGGTTGAGCCATGTGTGCGCAGCTTCAGAGTTCAATCCCTCAGTGCAAGCTTGTTCATACATCCAAGGTTATTATTCTGTATGTAATTAAAACAAGATATTTAAATGAAGTCATGAAAAGACCAACTGATCATGAATGGCAGCGTGCTGCGTGCCTGACTACAATTAATGACTGCGGTGAAGAGCGCTGTGGAGAATTAAATTATTGTATGTTCTGAGAAACTACACGTAGTTTAACGTTAGTTAATTAGATTATTAAAGGCATGGTGTAATTCAATGTATGGCGGACTTCCACGACCGTATCTCGGCAGAAATGCTTTTCTCAGAAAAAAAAAAAGTTTAATGTACTATTATTTCTGGCGACTCATCGAGAACATCTCTATTTTTGATGCAAGGAGGTGATGTTTTTGACCTTTCAAAATATATGATTTACATTCATATTTACGATGTTGTTTTCCGAAGAAACTTTAAAAAAAAGTCGACTGTCAACTTTCTATTTAAGCTATATCATACATAGACTATATAAGCATTTCATATGCAAATCATATAGGATATATTTTACAACGATTTCTATTTGATGCAACTGGACACCAAAAAAGACCATGTCTTGACAATTCAAAAAGGCATTAATATTACTGTTAATATCGTTTTACTGTCATTTCTAAACCCTTTTTTCCTAAACCCCAGCATCAGCTTCGTGTGCAATTTAGCGCGCCACAGCTAATTAAACTCGTTTTGGCAGGTATTGGCAGCGCTGTCGTTGGCTTATCCCAGATAACTGCTCTATTGTCAGCTCTAGGTTGAACACATACATGTTGTTGCTGTCGTTCTGTTGCTATCTCACGTCAACAGCGTTCGAACAACAACTTCAACAGCCTCCTCAGAGAAGCTCCCGGAGTCTGAATTGCTGTGTCGTATCTGTAGTGTGTCACCTAGTATGCCAGTAATTAACAGTTACAATAAAAACCCAGTGAGGCGGACGGAGCAACGTGAGCAATGGGGCAGATTAATAAACACCTATCAGGATTTATCACGTTCAGCCAGGATTATCCCAACGGCTGTGTGTGGCGTGTGGCGTGTTTGCAGCGACATCCTCGCTGTGGTGTTGGCTCCTGGGTAAAAAAAGACACTTCAATTCTGGGAAAAACACGGTGGACTCCAGGAGCACAGGTCAGGGTTATGATGGATGACCGGGTGATGCTTGTTTTGTTGTTTTGTTATTTGGTACTGCTGAGGACACAGCCAGATATAAGTTAATATATAAATGCATTTATTTTCCCAAACAGACTTTGCGCGCTGGGAAGTAAAAAGAGGTCCTATGCAGCGGTGTAGAAGTCTTGCTTTCTAATTGATTGCCAGCGGCTGGCTGTTCACTTGGCATAGGAAGGGAGAGACGACCGAAGGAGAAAAGGCATTTTCATCTATGAGTGTTTGGATCGCTGCCACACCCCCTATTTATGAGTTCAAAAAAATAACCATAATAAAAAGCCTCGCGTGGCTCCCACCGCCCTGTGGAGCACCAGGGCAGCGGCTCCTGGCAGAGACTTGATAGTCTGATAGCCATTCTTCTGCATGGCTCCGTCTCTCGGCGTGCATTGTGGTCGTTTTCATTACTGAAAACGAAGGAAAAAGCTGTGGGCATGCAATCCAAGGCTTGGCTAGATCCTTGTGTGTATCTGTGCGTGTATTGTATGTGTGTAGTGTGTCGGCCACTGCTACATGCTCAACGCATACATATATATCTTTCTTTGGGCATTATCAAAGCCTGTGCTCCTTTTAATTCATCTCATATGTGAGGGGGAACAAAGAGTCACAGTAACTCTGAATGCTTCCCGTCACAAAGAAAAAGACATTCTCAAGAGCACCCAATAGGGCCAGATAACATCACATATTCCAAACACTCATTCAGGTTAATCTTTTGCTCTGTCCTTTTGAGTCTCTCTCTAGTTCTTTATTTCAAATGAGTGTTGACTTTAATTGCTACCAGTGTTTGAATTAACCAGGAGCAGGGCGCGGGTCAGAGAACGCCGAGTGAGGTGATGCGATCCCCTTTCTTCAGTGTCTACACACTGTGGGATTTTCATCCAATCAAGCGTGACATACTTGTCGACCTCACTGTGAGCTCACTGTGCAATGGATCACCTAAAGTTGCCCCTACTTCAACGGTGAAAGTGAAGGTTTTGGTGAAGCTCATACGGCTATATTTAGCGTGTATTTGTTGTCAATATTGTTATGGGCTTGTTGTGCCTTCATAAACAGGATATTGAAGTAGAGATAAAACGACGTAGCATAGTGCGCCACGGACATGAACCGCTAACCCAGTGTGCAGACATAACACATATAGCCTCCCCATTGGCAGATACTTTTACTCAAAGCAACTAACAGGCGAGACTGAGGACAATTAAAGCATACAATCTAAACTGCATGAAAGTGCTGCAGGACCACCAGAGTGCAGACACAGGAGCTGATTAGGCTGTAGTGTTTAGTCAGTGGTAGTGAAGTTGTCGCACCCCAACTAATGAAGACATGTCCTAAAGAGGACACACAGGTGCTGTAGCAGCCGTACACTAAGCCTGGTATGTCTCCCAGCACTCTCAGAGGACTCTGGGATGAGGCTCACATCAAGAACATGGCTTATTAGAGGTAGGGGACCAAAATAACAACAAAACTCCTCCTTGATTGCCAACACAAAAAGCAGGAAGAGGCTAAAATTCCCCACACTGCAATGTTAGAGTTTTCTTAATTGGCACTGTTGAGGTTTCTAAGACCTTTTGGAAGAAATATTACCACATTACAGTACTTTGCCAGTACTTCAATACCAATGTGCAGGTAACGTGTTATGTTGTTGGGTTTGATATATTTTGGCAGGTAAATTTGCCTCATTTGTTTTGCTGACGACCACTATGACGGTATTCTCAACAATAAATGTCACTATTTTTGGTGCAACACTGCTCTCCACGAATTTCTCTCACATATCTAATGTGTGCTCAGTGAATTCAACAGTGGTCTTATGCAGACATTTTTTCTTGCCTTCTACTGCTTTCTAATTGATTGCTAGAGGGTGGCTTTCACAGGAAGGGGGTGAGACTCCCACAGGATGCAGGATGTATAATTTAGTCACTACTCTTTAGTCATTTAGTAGACGCGTTTATCCAGAGTGACTTGTGATCCCCCTACCCTGCCACTGTAGACTACCTGCCCTAATCTTACTCTGTGTTGTTACTCTGCCCTAATCTGACTCTGTGTTGTTACTCTGCTCTAATCTGACTCTGTGTTGTTAGTCTGCCCTAATCTTACTCTGTGTTGTTACTCTGCTCTAATCTGACTCTGTGTTGTTACTCTGCTCTAATCTGACTCTGTGTTGTTACTCTGCCGTAATCTGACTCTGTGTTGTTACTCTGCCGTAATCTGACTCTGTGTTGCTGTTGCAGATCAGGAGCGGATAGGGAACAACTCGTTGTACGAGCAGGAGGGGAAGGTACAGTTTGTCATCGACGCCGTCTACGCCATGGCCCATGCGCTCCACAACATGCACCGCGAGCTGTGCCCCGGCACCGTGGGCCTCTGCCCCAAGATGGACCCCCTCAACGGCACCCTGCTGCTCAAACACATCCGACACCTCAACTTCGCCGGTGAGGCTAGTCAAGCTTCCAGGAATGAGATGGTCTAGTGGTCTCATTCCTGGCGTGTTTAATACACCATTGGGAGCTATTTAAGGGGGATATTTGGAGGGGGGGGGGTATGCAGAAAGGACTTTATATTGATTTCCTGCACAACTCGGGCACTTTAATTTAACACCTTTTGGGAGCAGGCACTCTGAGCCTTTTTTTCTGGGACGGACTCCAACGCATTTGCCTGGAGGTAGGAACTAAGCATAAATCAGGTCTGGTTTATTCGTAAGGCGCTTTTTCACGATTACACTCTCCAAGGGCTTGGATGACACACTCAAAACTCAGCCCTGGGAAGTCAAATGAAAAACACAGTGAGGTAAAGCATAAAAGAAGGCAGACGCATTAATTACATAAATGCTTGATTACAAAAATAGCATCTTGTTAGGCTCACCCAATCAAATGAATGGTACTTACCGTATTGGTCTGAATATAAGACGGGGTATTTTTCCTGGAAATACGTCTGAAAAAGTGGGGTCATCTTACATTCGGGGTCTAGACTTTTAAATGTCAATATACATTCACAACAACAGATGGCGCTGTTCTACAATTAGACTTCACTTCGATGGTTAATGCAGTTATTTAAATTTTGCTAGGTTACATAGTTGTTTTGTCACTATGAGATGGATAGCATAATTGGTATTAGAAATACCAATAGACTACCGTGCGCACTGTCAATGAATGGTCTATTTTCGAACTTTTTTCATATATAAAGCGCACCGGACTATAAGGCGCATTAAGCGAAACAAAACAGTCAGATAAGTCAGTCAGTCAAACTTTATTAAACACGTTCACAATAACTCTTAACATTGTTCAAATGTTAATGAGCGTATTCACAATAACTCCCAACCTTCTTCAGTTGTAACACGTAAAAAAAACACAGTCTGATATCACTAAATCAAACGTTAGCATATTCAGTTTGAAGTATGCGTCGTAAGCGTGTCTCTTGACGCCATTTTGGCGTCTTTATACACACACACACTGTAATATTATGGTGAAGCACGTGTATTACTCCGCGACGCTCCTGACTACGGTAGCCATAACAACCAGAATTAATCCATATATAAGGCGCTCCGGATTATAAGGCGCACTGTCGTTTTTTGAGAAAATTAAAGGCTTTTAAGTGCGCCTTATAGTGCGGAAAATACGGTACAGTTTATTTTCATTTTTATGGTATTTAAATACCGTAAGTCGTTCATTTACAAATGTGATTACATTTACGGGTAATTGTATTTAAATGTGACAATTTCATCTAAAAATATAATGAAAACATGATTTTATTTAAAAGATGTAAAAAACTTTTTTTCTTTATAAAAACAAGATTTGGTCTTCAAAAACTCTTTTCCAAAAATGAGTCTTGAAAAAGGGGGGGTCGTCTTATAATCAGGGTCGTCTTATATTCGGACCAATACGGTAGTTGGTACATGGTCACTGTTGATGTCGTGCCCAACATCAACACTAATATTACCGCAACTTTACTCTACTTGTGGACTCCCTTATTTGACGCAACATGGATCATATATTAAGTCCTTCTTTCACACTTCATTCATTTATCCCTCCCTTAATTACTTCTTGTTGCAACTTTTTTTAAATGTCTTACAAATGCAGAAATAAATGTTAAATGATGTGGGGGCTGCAAGTGAAAAGCAGACGTGTGAAATTAACTCATGCATGTCCCTACTGAGGCTGACTTAGTCTACACTGAGAACAATATAGACCACTATTAACACTGTTTCACAGACTCTCCAGTGGGCGCCATACAAATACATTATTCATTTGAACTGCAAGCTAATTTTCCATTAGAATTGTATACTTGTTGCACTGACAGAATGCAAATGAAATCTTTAATTCATGTCAGAGAGTCGCGTAATAAAAATAAAGTCACTTGATAAACAGACATTTCTTGCTAGACTTTCCTCTGCGTACAGCTGATAGGCTTTTCTATTGCACATTGCAGAATTGTCCATCTTGTGATATTTTTTTCTTTACTCCGACCGCCTATGAAAAAAGTAGTGTGAGGAATTTGGCCCATTCGCTCCCTGAGTAATCGTAGCTGGAAGTGGGGGGGGGGGGGGGGGGACCGTGGACTAAAGCACACAACAAAGTTTTCTGAAAGCACAAGCAGTTTTGTCTCTTCCGGCATCATTCAAAAATAAAAGGAATAGCGTGAAGGCTGAAACAGAGCAATAGTCTCGTGTTTATTTTGTGTTTATCATTACACAAACAACTCCTCAATGCACAGTTTCATTATATGGTATCCCGGTTTCCTTAGTTTATAGCCTTGGGAAACGGAGGTATATCATCACTTCATCAACTATTGATGCCCTCTTCCGCCAGTAATACGCTGTAATACCCTTCCCAGCACACATTGGTATGAGATGTATTGCTGAACAACATTTTACTTTTCTTGCGTTTCTTGCGTTTCCGACTGATGTATATTTGTAAGCCTGGTTTGTTTGGGGCATTCGATAGAATGGATAGAAACGTAAAGACAAAAACGTGGTATTTCAATGTTCATAAAGAAAAGGGTGGCGAACGTGACGGTAGGCGGATGGCGTTATTCTCATGCATGTGATAGAAGAGAAAATCTAATGTACTTTTCTGTCTCCCTGTGCCACTGGTGCCAACTGAGAGTGTATTGAAAACGCGCTCTACTTGATACATGCGATCAATAATGTCAAAGAAAATATGCGCTATGGCAATATCAACTGACCTTTTCAGACTTTCAATTGAAACGATTGGTGGTGCTGTTGCAGTGTGTGTGTGTGTGTGTGTGTGTGTGTGTGTGTGTGTGTATATGCAGCAGGAAAACTGGAGGAGCTGAATGCTTTCTATTAGTGGAGTATTGGCCACAGTGGCTGCACATCACATTTGAATCAGTATGTCTGTAACGTACGTTTGGAGCTTATTTTGCGCATATATGATCAGAAAAAAGGTCTCAGACAAAATGAGAACCATCCTATTCACTGTGTGTGTGTGTCATTCACACACCTCTTGGAGAGGTATTTCACTTGGTGGGCGAGGTAAGGTAAGGTACTATTATGGGGCAGAGTTGTTTCTGGGGTTAGGGTGTGTCCACCTGTCCACCTGGATCTACCTGCCCACCTGTCCACCATCCTGGATGTCAAAGCCATACCAGCTTATTAATGTATCTAATAGTCAAATGTAAGGATGAAAGTGTCTGATAAATGCCTGAAACTCACACTCTTTCTGGACCAAAGACAATCCAATGCAACATTTTATACAGATTCATGCAGACGTTTCTCATTGAGAATGTGCATTCTGTTATCTTTCATGCACATGCGCGCGTGCACATACACACACACACTCACAATCGCTAACCCTTGATGTGTATGTTTTGTCCGTCATGGTGGACAAGGTTTAGTAGTTTCATGAATCACTACTGGAACTAAAGCAGTACAAGTTGATGATTGAAAGTTTCCATCTGTTGTGGGCGCATTAGGGGGTCGTCCACTAAAATAAAGCCTATTCACTTCCTTGTTGGATACCGCAGCCTATTTAGATAAGGCTTGTCATGTATAGCAGACGTTTAATTCTGACTTCCTGTGGATGAATAATCATATAGCACGCGTGACGAATGTCAAGCGCTACAAAAGCTCGTAAGGGCTGTGAGCTCTTATATATGACAGCGATTTAATCTACGACAGAGCTATAATCTATGATAGAGCTTGACTGTGAAGCGGTCAACACATGATGAGCTTTCAGCCTGCGTGTTGCCAGCGTCGCCAATGTTTTCCTATGGAGTCGAGCGTTGAAGCTCAGCCTAGCGTTGGCACTATCCTGGTTGTAGCGGATCCCCATTATTCATCATTAAAATACTTAGTTTTATAAACGTTACTTACTTTGTTGTCTTTAACTTACATTGTAAGGTAGACCATTGTCAGGAGGCTCAACACTTAATCATCCTAATTAAATAAATGCAAATCAGGATACAAAGATGTGTTCTTGGATACCTTATTCCTGTTTGCGATTACTATCACAAAGCACACTGCACTTCCACAAGAAAAAATCCACAGTGGTGAGGCGGCGACCCCAAAACTTTTAAATCGACTGTGAAAGTCCCCACTGAGAGAGAAATGACAGGAACAAAACAAAATGATATAGCAAGCAAACATTTTCCAAGGCATAAAGCGGCGGGTGATTTCCTCATTCACCACTGATGCATGGATGGTTACAGAAGCCACTTCAACATGTTGTTTTCAGCTTATGCTGTACCAAGGCTGCGGTAAGGCTTAGATATTTTCCACTTTTCTTTCCACGAAATAAAGAGTAAAATTGACTTTAGCATTGATCGTTATTCACTGCATACTTCCTGTCAGTGCTCCAGGGTTTTTCTATAGGCAGCGCTAATTAATATGCACCAGTGTGCATGTGGATGAGGGGCAGAGCAGGAACAACAGCATTGTTGTTGTTGAAGGTTTGTATTGCTTTGTTTTTCGCTATGGATTTGGATTTGTCATCTTTTTGTTTTTGACACCATTTTAACTTCCGAGTATTTCCTCTAAGCCAGACACATCTCACAGGCAGTTGTGTCTGTTGGGATATTGCCTTAACTTGAAGACCAATAATTAGATCTGGAGAATTGTTGTTGGAACAATCAAGATCAAGTTTAGTTTTTGTGTTCATTGTCCGGTAGTTGTGCGGTAGTTGTCAGGTAGTTGTCCGGTAGTTGTGCGGTAGTTGTCCGGTAGTTGTCCAGTAGTTGTCTGGTAGCTTTGCTCTGTAGTGATTTCCTTAATCTACTTTTGATGAGCTTGTTGTGGCTCTTTCTCGCATCAGTGGAAAGCAGGGCCGACACACCACAGGGTGTAGGGTTGGGCGATATAGAAACATGTTTTATTATGTTGATCATGACTTTTACACAGCATCAATATGTATGAGGATATGCTCATGTATTCTAATACCATTCCACCTGAGGGTCATTATGAGTATACTGTATGAGATGAGATAAAATCATACTTTATTGATCCCTGAAATTCAGGACAATTAAATTCTCTACGCCATTACAAACCTCTTGTTTTTTTGGTTTTGGTATTTAACCATGTCAAGGGCGTACGTATCATCATTAATTTAGAGTTCAAAATTGGGTATTGCGATAAATCACTCATTGAGTTTCCTCTGGTCGCTGTTCCACGCCTCCAGCTGAAACAAGAGAAAAGCCTGTTTTGTCTCTCTCCTCTGTGCTCGTTACACTGCCATGCCCACCAGTCTGTGCTGAGCGTGAGTACAGACCAACAAAGCAAACCTTGAATTTTCCCATCTGGCTCTTTGTGTTTCCTCCCTCTAACCAAAATAAAACACCATATTTTCCCCATTTGATATTGCATAATATCAGCTGCAAAAAAAAAACAATAAAAAAAAGACCAACCGATGCGAAACATTTCTATGGAAGGTTGAGGAAGCAGCGATGGTATCAGAAGGGGCTTATCACACAAACACCATACGTGGCGGCGGTGGCGGTTCTTTGGGTTTCTTTGCCCACGGTGCCGATGCGCGACGCCAGCGGATCAGCGCTGCGGATTACAACATCTGAACGTTGTTTAAACGGCGACATGTGCACTCGCTCTGTGATTACACGCTGGTGATCAGAAGCCTTTTGATTCCTTTTCATTAAGTCTCCTGTTCCACGAGCCGTCGCCTGTCACTGGCATAACATTATGATGCTGATTAGCCTGTTCTCTATGGGGGATCAGTAGCTTGAGAGGCCTTTGATACCACTTGACTCCTACTTAGGACGCGGACGGGCCTGTTGGGATGCCACTGCTCCCGGTCCGATCCCCTATGTCCGAAGCCTACTCGGCCTCGAGCAAGACGCCTAACCCCCCTACCCACTCCTTAATGATGTATCTGAATTCGCTGTCTATCTCCCCTACCTGCTCCTTAATGACCTGTTTCTGAACGTACCATCTCATCCCTACCTGCTCCTTAATGACATGCATCTTAGTGAATTCCCCGTGCGCGGCTGCAGATAAAAGTGTCTGCTAAATAATGATCCCGTATCCCTCTGGGGTTTAGACAATTACTGAGGGTGGAGGGCGGATGACGGGTTGGATCTCCCTGCCAGGCAGGGAGGCTGTGTTGTCACGGTGATCAGGTCTGTGGGTGTTAATTATGGGGGATGTGAACTACCAAGCTCTGCTAGCACCTCAGGTTAGCCCGGTTGTTCGTCCAAGTGGATAAATGGTTGTGCAGTTGTGATCAGCGACCAATCACGCGATTCTTCACTGTGCCGGTGTGTGTCTCCAGGGGAGAGACGGGCGTGGCTTACGGTTGTCACCTGTTTGGCGAGGAGGTGGAGCTATGAGCTAACAATGCGCCTAGCACAAGTTGCTAGCCGCTATGTGGTTAGCGTGTTGTGTTAGCAAGAGAGGGAGTGTGAATACAACGCTCATGCAAAGCTAAAGCAAAGCCAACACAGCGCTGACAAAAAATGAAGACACCTTTTAGTGAGGGTCAAGGAGCTAGCATTGCGGCTAGCGAATGTAGCAGTGTGGCGTGTGGTTAGCTGCTAGTGTTAGCGAGACGATAGACTACTGCTACAGATGGAGCTCCCTCCAGGGAACTCATTAGGCCTCTGACTAGCCTTAGCGCTATTTAGACAAGCAGTTTGTGCCACATGACAGCTCTAATTCCTCATCGGCAAGTGAGACCTTGACCAGCCTGAGGCCATAAAGCTTAACGAAAAAAAACGTGTGCGCAAATGAACGCTCAGCGAGAAAGTTAGAAATCTGTGTACGTGGATATTTTCCCAGATGTTCAAACAGTGCGCAGCGCGGCGGTTCGTTTTTTTTTGTTGTTAATACCGATTGTCCTGAGATTGTGCGCTCTTGAACGGGCTTTGAGTCCACACCTTGTCACCTCCCATAATGGACCAAACATGGTTCTAGGAAGGCCCAGAATGACCTGGGTTTCCCAATAAACCGACCGCTCTAGTGTTTGTTTCATTCATTTATAATACAAAGGGGAAGCACAAAAATGGCAAAAGTGGTGATAAAGTCGCTCACGCCGATTACATTTAGCCGATACATTTGCCACTGCAAATTGCGTTTTAACGTTGGCCGGTTGGCCGGTTTAACGAATGTAGCGTGGAGTCAGGCGGATAACGCCATCCCAAACCCTAAGGAGGCGGGGCGGCGGCATATCCTCGATCGGGCCGTTATTCCCATTGTCTGTCTACTCAAAAGTGCCTTTATCATCATGTATTTTTACATGCACTATCTCTCTCTGCCTGTCGCTCATGGTGTCGCGCCATATCACACTGACTTCCAACGCTGCGTACGCCTGGAAACCCTGAGGGCACTTCCCTGCGCCGTACCTTTAATTCATCCGGCCCCTGGCCTACCACACACACACACATATACACATACATGCACACACACATGCACATACATACACACACACATATACACATACATACACATACACATGCACACACACACATGCACATACATACACACACATAAACCACTAAAACCACAGATTCACCACTGAAGGGAAATAGTTTCCTCGTGCTCCTTAAAACATACAACTTCTCCTCTCCTCGCCTCTCCTCTCCTCTCATCTGCTCTCCTCTCCTATCCTCTCATCTTCTCTCCTCTCCTCTCATCTTCTCTGTTCTCCTCTGCTCTCCCCTCCTCTCCTTTGCTCCCCTCTCCTCTCCTCTCATCTGCTCTCCTCTCCTCTCATCTGCTCTCCTCTCCTCTCATCTGCTCTCATCTCATCTTCTCTCCTCTTCTCTGTTCTCCCCCTTTCTCCCCTCCTCTCCTTTGCTCTCCTCTCCTCTCAGCGGAGAGAAGTTGTCAAGCCAAGAATCCTCACTTCATGAAGCTCACGTCCGCATGGTGGAGCATGTCATCCCTCTCCCAGCACTGATTAGTACAGCAGGACATAAAACACACACAAACACACATAGGGAGAGACAGAGGGAGGGAGAGAAAGAGACAGAGAGAAAGACAGCAATAGAGATACAGAGAAAGAAATATGTAGAGAGAGAAGAAGAGAGGGATGTAGAGAGAGAGACAGAGAGAAAGAGAGAGAGAGGGACAGAGAGAGAGAGAGACAGACAGAGACAGAGCAAGAGTGACAGGATATTATGGTTATTATGCTCTTGCGGTTGAATCTCGCCTCTAGAGACTAGAAACAGAGTTTAACTCATCAGCATGATAAAGGCGAGACAGGTATGAACTGAACTCAATCAACACACAAAGTATGTCCAGAGTAGTGTAGGGGTCAGGGTGTTTTATTCCCAGGCAAAAGGTTCTGGGTTTGAAACCCAATACCTGCAGCCTACCTGTAGATGCCCCCCCACACACACACACACACACACACACACACACACACACACACACACCTGCTCCGGAATTACATTGATTTGAATTTACTCAATGTTGCTTTGGATAAAGGCATTTGCTAAAGGACTAAATATAAAAAGTACATTTAAAAAGAAGGTCAAAACGTAGTGTCCTACTTCAGTGTATTACTACTTATTACTTACACTACTTATTTAGTTTTGTATGTAACCTCTCCGGGTCTGTGATGGAGAATATAATACAACACCTCTGCCACAAATCCCAAGTGATAACCACACACAGGAAGACGTCCCTTTTGAAACGCGGGCATGCTGAGGTCCTTAGTAAATCCTTTTGGGACCAGAGTGTGTACATGTGTAGCCGACTATGTTCTTCTAGCGTTACAGAAATAGGATGACAGCTTGGCCTACAGAGACATGGTATGATAGCGGCTCTGGCTAAGGTGAGAGAAACACCAGTTTTTGGGGGGTTTTTTTGCGAAGGACACGGCTCAATTTGAACAGAAAGCATGACCGCACCCCGTAAGCCGTTAGACATAATCTGATCAGCTATAGCGCCTCCTCGTTAGCCCACTGAAAGCAACCATATGTCACTCACCATCCATTTCCCACTTCCCCCGGCTGCTAAGTGCACACACACACACACACACACACACACACAAATGGTATTCACGCACACACTAACCAAACCCTAATATAAATAACCCCCCCCACACACACACACACACACACACGCGCGCGCACTGCACGCGTGGCGCCTCACATATTTAATGGAAGAAGAAATATGATCATCGATTAAAACTGTCAGCGAGAGATAGACAGGCGGGGAGGAAGCAGTGAGAGGTGAGGAGTATGTTTACACACACACACACACACACACACACACACAATGATTATCTGCTTTGTAAAGGTGTTGTCGTACACACACTCGATAACCACTTGGTGATGCGGGGGGGGCGGGTGGAAGGGTGTTTCTAGCAGAGGTGCGTCTTGGTGAAGCGGTAATGCGTTAATCCTGCGGGCCTGGCTCATCGCAGGGTGTGGATTAACGCTGCGCATCTTCCCGCACACAAAGAGCAGGAGAGACTACTCATCAGCAGAAATACAGAAAGAGGAGCAACCGGCTATATTTCTATTTATTTACTCTCGTTCGTCTGCTGCTGGGGGGCGTTTTCCTACAAGGCAGGGCAAAGAAAAATAAGTTGTGTGAAGGATGATTTCAAGTTTCAAATGTATGGTCCTGTTATGCACGTCAACAGGACAATGAGACGGAGTCACACTGATGGCCATGAGTACATAGAAATGAGAATTACAAATGTACAAATCGTGAAATATATATATATATTTTTTTTTTTAATTAACAAGGAAAATATGTTCACGCAAAAGATTTAGTGTAAACATATTACAACAAACTGACTAAGAGTACAAGAGTGCTGAATAAATATGATAAAAGTGTAGATGATGTGAAGCCACGTGGGTCAAGCTTAAAATCAGACAAAAAAAATCATTACATCATTACAAAATACAAAAAAAAAAAATGTACAGAAAAAGTAGTGAAGATATTAAACACTGTTGTGAGCGGCGTCCAGACTCACGCTATGATTCAACATCCTGTAGCGACGACTGTTGATTTTTAATTAAGAAGTTGCCTCCTGTTCTGTTGTCGCGTGACACATTGTTAAAGTTATAACACAAGCAAGATTAATTGATTGGGTTGTTGTTGTGATAAGAACTGTATCTGTATAATTATAACACCCCCCTGTTCCGTTAGACTGCAGAATAACCTGCAGCGTGGAAATGAATTATTTATTTTCTATGTGGGTAAATGGGAATGGCGTGGATATATATATATATATATATATATATATATATATATATATATATATATATATATATATATATATAACAATGCTGCCACCGGAGAGCTGGGGCTGGGGGTGAAGTCAGGCCGACATTAACAAACAATTGACATAAAAAATGAACAGGATTCGTGGAAACAACTGGAGTCGTCGCCATGGTGATGAGAAGTGCTTTACTGACAATGCTGAGGTTGGCAAATGTATGTGTGGGTATGAGTGAGTGTGTGTGTGTGTGTGTGTGTGTGTGTGTGTGTGTGTGTGTTTCTTTACCCCATGAATATAGTTCTGGACTAATTTTCACACCAATTGACTGGAGTGTAAAAGTATATTTGGTAACACTTTAGATTAGGGACCACATATTCACCATTAACTAGTTGCTTATTAGCATTAAGATCGTAATTTATGTACAACAACTTCCTTACTTACTATCAATAAGTAGTAATTAGGAGGTTATTGAGGGAAAACTCTAATGTTAAAGTTAATGGCCTAGTAGTTGTAGAATATGGTCATGCAGAATAATGCATTAATAAGTGCTTTAATAAAGAGCCAATATGCATGCTTATAAGCAACTAGTTAATGGTGAATATGTGGTCCCTAATCTAAAGTGTTACCGTATATTTGTATTTATATATTTTAAGTACATACAACATGTATTTTGTGTCCTACATTTTTTCATCAACATTACTAACCATGTCCATGCCCAAAACCAAAAGAAAAGCAATGACCTATATGGGAGTAACTGAGATTATAGTATGTAGTTCAATAACTTAAATAAACTTCAATAAACACTAAATACAAAATTAAACTGTAATTCAAATAAAAAATATATACAAAATATTACAAATAAAATATATACAGATAAAAGAGTGTGCAGATTTAGATAAGGTGTGGACAGGGAGTCCATGTGAACTGGGGGCGTTATTTGGAGAATATATAATAGTTGTCATATATGAGTAGTAAAGTAATATATTAGTAATGTGTCGGCAGGCATCGCTGGCAACCCAGTGCTATTCAACGAGAACGGGGACGCGCCGGGCCGCTATGAGATCTACCAGTACCAGATCAGGAACAGAACCGCTGAGTACAAGATTATCGGCCACTGGGCCGACCAGCTGCACCTTAATGTAAGATGGACCCCCCCGCACACACACACACACACACTCACACGAAGGGGACACAAACACTCAGTACACATGAATGCACACACACACTCCCACATTATCACACACACTCCTACGGTACACACAGACACACACTCCCAAAGTACAAACACACACACAAACGCACACACACACACACACACACAGCAGTTGACTGTGTTCACTGTGTACCAATAGGCTGCTAGTTTACCGGGGGAAACCCGCTGTTGTCTGCGGCTCTACAGCTGTTTGCCCTGTAATTCCTCCCCAGAGCGTCTGACAGCGCTCAGCGCCGTCTCCTTCACAACATATACAGTGCGTTTGAATGAAGAACCGGGCCGGCTCTGATGAGCGGCGCGCGGTACGGACTTAAGGACAGATACCACTTCAGACGACATCACTTGCTTTACAAAACAAAAACAATTTTCTTGGCAGAGGATAAAGATAATGATGTAATGGGGGGGGGGGGGGGGGGGACAACAACAACAATGAATTACATGTAGGGTTGCAAAATCATAAACAAGGCATGGCAAAAAAACTCGCCTTGGGAAAGTCAAAGAGAGGAACACAAAAGTGTTGACCGACTACAGTCGACTTCCAACACCGTCCGTTTACTTTGTCCACAACTGCTACTTAAGGTAAGCTACTTCTCCCCCCTGTAAAGCTACTTTAAGTTAATTAGTAGTCTTTGAGCTCTTAATTGAATGTAAATGTGAAGACAAACAGCTTTGAGTTGAAAATCCACCCTTGAAAGCAAACATAATCACCTAACATGAAGTCCGCTTTTCAAACTGTCCTTTGAAAAGTGGTTTATCTCCACCAGCAGGTTTGTGGGGAATATTTCTCACCAAAACAACAGAGTTCATACTTTTTTATTATGAATGCTTTAAGCACATTACTACCGGTGCAATGGCACAGATGAGCCCACGCTGCATCGAGTGAGACAAAACATGACAACAATATCACTAATAATAATATTAACAACATCAGCAGTATCAATAATAATTATATTGTTATTTTGATGATCAAATAAGCTCAAAAGCTAGGTTTGTCAGCAATAACAGTAATTGTAATGTTAATTTGTTGTTGTGTTTTGTTATTTACAGTATATATATATATATATATATATATATATATATATATATATATATATATATATATATATATATATATATATATATATTGCAATTCAATATATTACCATTTACTATGTAGTCAGAAAACAGCTGTAAGTCATTTCAATTACATTTACTCCTTTGTATTCTGGAGATAATTTGCTTCAAGTACAACACTGGATAGGAAACCAAACAAACGTATTTTCTACACCATCATCGCCTTATTGTCATTCTTCTGGTGTCATCGCCCGTCTGTTATTTGGACATGGATCTGTCTCTCTTCGTCCGTCTTCCCCTGCCTCTAAATCTCTTTGTCTCTGAACCTTGCCTCCAAATCCTCCCCTCTCTCCCCCATCTACCCCCCAGGTTCGCTCCATGCAGTGGCCGGGCGGCGTGCGTCGGGTGCCGTCCTCCATCTGCAGCCAGGCCTGCCAGCCCGGCGAACGCAAGAAGATCGTGAAGGGCATCCCGTGCTGCTGGCACTGCGAGCGCTGCGACGGCTACCAGTACCAGGCGGACACCTTCACCTGCAAGATGTGCCGCTTCGACCTGCGGCCCAACGACAACCACACAGGCTGCGACGCCATCCCCATCGTCAAGCTGGAGTGGAGCTCGCCGTGGGCCGTCATCCCGGTGCTCATCGCCGTGGTGGGCATCAGCGCCACCCTCTTCGTGGTGGTCACCTTCGTGCGCTACAACGACACGCCCATCGTCAAGGCGTCCGGCCGCGAGCTGAGCTACGTGCTGCTGACGGGCATCTTCCTGTGCTACGCCAACACCTTCCTCATGATCTCCACCCCGGACGTGGGCGTCTGCTCCCTGCGGAGGATCTTCCTGGGCCTGGGCATGAGCATCAGCTACGCGGCGCTGCTCACCAAGACCAACCGCATCTACCGCATCTTCGAGCAGGGCACCATGTCGGTGAGCGCGCCCCGGCTGATCTCGCCGGCGTCCCAGCTGATCATCACCTTCACCCTGGCGGCGGTGCAGCTGCTGGGGGTGTGCATCTGGTTCGGTGTGGACCCGTCGCAGGCCATCATCGACTACGAGGACCAGCGCACCTCCAACCCCCTGATGGCGCGCGGCGTGCTCAAGTGTGACATCTCCGACCTGTCGCTCATCTGCCTGCTGGGCTACAGCATGCTGCTGATGGTCACCTGCACGGTGTACGCCATCAAGACCAGAGGCGTTCCAGAGACCTTCAATGAGGCCAAGCCCATCGGCTTCACCATGTACACCACCTGCATTATATGGCTGGCCTTCATCCCCATCTTCTTTGGCACCTCGCAGTCCACTGAGAAGGTAAGCCGATTAATCGTCGCTGTCATGCTGAACGCACGCTTTCACTCTGTTTTTTCCCCTCATTTGTTTTTTTGCTTATTTTCTAACAACAACAGTATTGCAAAAAAACAAACAATCTAAAATAATCCTGGGAAAGCAGTATTCAGCAGAGTCTATATTCATTGTTTTACTCACTCATGCTGTCTAGGTTAATGCTACCCACCCCCCCCCCCACCCACTAAGTTGTTTATCTTGTCTTCGT
The DNA here is from genome assembly GCA_030340625.1 of Merluccius polli. Classification (NCBI taxonomy): domain Eukaryota; kingdom Metazoa; phylum Chordata; class Actinopteri; order Gadiformes; family Merlucciidae; genus Merluccius; species Merluccius polli. The sequence continues at coordinate 352,574 of JAOPHQ010000856.1, read as the reverse complement.
TCGGCTTTACTTCGTGCAGATGAGTTGGTACCTTGATTATAACATAAGCTTTGTTTTATGAGAGCCATTTTAAATAAAGATGAGCCTCTGAATGGTACAAGAGACACTTCAGCAAATTACATTTTCCCTCCCGAAAGTTACAAATGTTTTTTGGCCACAGATGTTTTTTTTCCATCCCTATTCCTTACAACGAAATGACCATTTTCAACTACAGTCGTATATAAGGGAAACTTAAAATGATTGCATCTGTGAGCGCTGCTCGGGGTCGACCCTCCTTCCTCTTCTTCCCCTCTCGCCGCGGGCATTTTCGTAAATAAGCACACAACCTTATGATAGGTATTTATGCGACGGACGTACGCCACCACGCATTAGGACCCCTCCCTGAGGAGCTGTTTACACAGCAACCCGCTCTCTCTCTCCTCTTCCTCCCATGTCAAATCAATGCGTCTGGCCTCCTGCGCCCGCGTCCAAGATCGACAGGTTGAGGGGGGGGGGGGGGGGGGGGGGGGGGGGGGGGGGGTGGCGGTCAAAGGACTTCCAGACATGGGGGTCACGACTGCAGACGGTAGGCTCAGCACTGTACCGGCCGTGACAGCGGTACAGTGGGGGTTGAAAGATTGTCTTTTTGGCGGCTCATTCAGTGGGTTACAAGAGAGGACACAAGTCAATGGGAAGAAAAGCCTCGTTTTGGCGTGAACACTATCGGCCGTGCCAGGACCAGCCTGACAGATGCAACAAATTAATCCTCACCTCCTTCCCTCTGGGATTTGCGAAGACAATGCATCAAAATGTTGGCCTGGAAGTCTGCTTTTTGATGGTCTCCTTTTGTTGGAGATGTTTTTCTGTGTCGTTCTCAGCGGTCCAAAAAACCCTTTGACGAATGTCCTGCGTTGCAGAAAGTGGGTCCAAAATGAGTTTCTCCTGCACAGCGTAGGATGTGACCAGAACTACAATGCTTTACAAACTAAACCACTGCTAGTCAGAACATAGGGCTAGTGAACAAAGGGCCAGGGAACATAGGGATAGGGAACATGGTTCTAGGGAACATAGAGCTAGGGAACATAGGGCTAGGGAACATAGGGCTAGGGAACATAGAGCTAGGGAACATAGGGCTAGTGAACAAAGGGCTAGGGACCATAGGGCTAGGGAACATAGGGCTAGGGAAGATGGGGCTAGGGAACATGGTTCTAGGGAACATAGGGCTAGTGAACATAGGGCTAGGGAACATGGTTCTAGGGAACATGGTTCAAGGGAACATAGGGCTAGGGAACATAGGGCTAGGGAACATGGTTCTAGGGAACATGGTTCAAGGGAACATAGGGCTAGGGAACATGGTTCTAGGGAAGCCCCTAGCCCTATGGTAAGCCATATGTAAGCATCTTTGATGCTCTGACTCAATCCCCCTCATGACATGTATAGGAAATCACTGTAAGTTGCTAAATGAGTGTTAAATGCTAATTGACTAAATAATAATAAATAATAATAATAGTAGAGAGCAGATCTTAAAGAAGAGATAACTGAGGAGTGAGTATGGTCATTATCAGCTAAAGAAGAACTGAATGTGACAAGACTGGTGACACCTCGCAAACCAACAAGCGATGATTGGAAGTGGGACAGGAGGTGGTGTGCAGGAACGGTGGGTCGCAACCCAAGTTTGGGTCGAGGCAAACCGAGCCAAAGAGGAGAACGGGTCGTTTATTGTTACTGTTTTTCATCTCAGTCATTTCTCCTCCAAATCAGACCCGTTGGTCGATCCAAACTATTGTCACACCAAGTCTGGTGGAAAGCAAGGGGGGGGGGGGGGGGGGCAAAGAGGGGGCAAAAATGACCTGTTAATAAACTCATCCCCACCGTGTCTAAATGCATTATCTGAAAACTGTAGACTAAATCCAAACATGATATATAACATGAAATGACATCACAAATGATATGATTAACAATTCAGGCAGCCAAGGGGCACCACAGTTAATAACGTACGTGTTTAGTAATTACGTAGTTTGTGATTTATTAGTTACATTTTTTTTTCCTGGCTGTATTTGACCGTTGTGTCTGTGCCTGCTGGGTTTGGTGATTACAAGCCGGCGTAAAGGGACACAGCCGCGTTGCATAGGTTTTGTCATTTTAATCAGGAAGGAGAATGCAGTCGCGTCGTCGCTGTGTTGTTCTCCACCGATGGGCCGCTTGTTGAGTTGCAGCCGCCCGTCCCTCGCCACGAGACGCGTACCGGCGCTGCCCGCGTGCCTCGATGGGGTCGTGGAGCAGCCAGGGTGTCACCTTTTGACTCCAAACAGCCGAAAGGTTCTGGGTTTGCTCTCCAATATCTGCAAATACTAATCCCCACGCTCAGTAAACAAACTGTAGTCATTACATGCACACACACACACACAATGAAAAGTGATGTTTTTCTCCCTCCTTATTTTAAATTGTAATCCCACTCTAATATCCTGTCCTGCTAGTAAACACGTCCTAATAGAGGAGGACGATGCTGTCTGTGTGCCGGTTCACGTCCTTCTCTAAGGTGTCTTCTCTGAGCAGCAGAAACCACCGCTATCACTGACGTCTTTGTTTCCGTATGCCGTGTCCTGCCTGGGAAGATGAAGGAGAATATTAATACGGTGCAGAGATTAAACATCCATCTCTTTTCTTGTTTTTTTTCCGATAGGGTAATCAATTCGCCGGCACGCCTCAGAATAAGTAAAAAGGAATCAGGAAAGTAGCTGTTGTCTTACTCTTGTTTCCCTTCTTAAATATAAACTCATAAACTCTGAAACAAAATGTGAATTCAATTGACAATCAAGGATTGTGGCTCAATGAAACACATTTCTCTTTCGCTGAGATTAATTTGACGCTCGTTAATTAAGATTTCCCCTTGAAAAAAAGCACAACTACAGACACAATGGCTGGGAGATACGCTCACTTTTAATCAGGGGGAAGTTCCACGCTTTGCCTCCAGCTTGGCAAGGTGGGACATGAAATGAAACAGGAAATGGAAATTGTCCTTTAATGGGAAACGTGCTGTGCTCATTTGATGTTGTTCTTTTTTTTTTCATCCGCTTTTCAGCCTAATCACGTCGGCCACGTTGGCAACGCGGGCCCCAAACCCGGGCGAGTCCAACGGCGCGTAGCCGAGTTTCGAAAAGCTCGTGCTTTTGTGATCGTGCGGCGGCGGCCACTTCAGAAGCCGATTCTGAAGTTCTGTCGTCGCCATTTGTAGTTTCCTTTTTTTTCTTTTTTTCTGCGTTGTTTCGTACAGCTTGTCATTAAATACAAAAGTGGTAAACAACAACAGGGCTGCAGGTGTTGGAGCTAAAAAAGATGTAATTGTGTGGCGCCGTCACCGGCCCCGCCGACAGATCCTCTGAGCGGCGGCGTGAACAGCGTTCCCTTTCTGAAAGGAATTAACATGTGGGGGAGAAAACACGCCTCATCACCGGCCTACTGTAAAATGACAGGTGCAACAAAGCTTCGGCGTGGCTGACGCAGACGTGTCTTTCTGAACAATTAAATGCTCGACTACCTCTGGGTCACCGATCTCACCCCTTTCCTCCCCCCCTGCCCACCCCCGCTGCCTCTGTGTGTGTGTGTGTGTGTGTGTGTGGATTATTTCCTACCTTTTAATAGCAGGGCCTCAGCAGTGAGAGGACATCATTTATTTGTCATCTGGTGTCAGGATAAATGTGACCAATGCCAAGGGGGGGGGGGGGGGGAGGGATGGGGGGGGGGGGGGGTGGAACATGTGGTGTGATCTGATGAGCTTAAACGGCTCGGTCTGATGCCAGCCCCGGTGAATGGATGTGACACCCGTTTCACCTGCAGAAAGGGGTCTGAATGGGTTATAGATGGAGGAGGTGGGGAGGAAGGGGGGAGGGGGGGATGGGGGGGTGAGTGATGGACCACCCATCCCTTTGGTCTCCGCACCCCCCCCCCCCCCCCCCCCCCCGAGGGATCAGCTCAATCAAGACATGCACAAAGGGGTTCCCGACTACAGGGTAATGAATTGGTGCGATTAAATGGCCGGTTTCTGTTTGGGTTCCTCTGTGAAACGTCCATTAGTTTTGTGTTGTTGCCATGGGTGTGAGGACAGTGGACCTGTGGAGGTTCTGGGGGACTTCATTGAGCGGTGGATAGAAAAGAGCAGACGTCCGGGGTGAAACCACATCACCATCCTTCATTCCTCCACTGTTCACTGGGCTCAACAAAGAAGACAAAGTGATGACTCACAGCATCTTTAAGCACTGATACCTTTCTTTCTTTCTTTCTTTCTTTCTTTCTTTCTTTCTTTCTTTCTTTCTTTCTTTCTTTCCTTGATTCTTTCTTGCATTGCTTCATTGATTCTTTATTTCCATCTGCTCTCTTCTCTCTTTCTTCTTTTACACCCAAAGACAAACAAGTGCGTCGACCCGAAGCGTCCGCTCGCGTGTCACGCACAGCTTTCCCAGAGACCAGTGGCTGAACACTTTCCCCTGCAGCACAACGACCCTGTCCAAGCCAAGACATTTGACCTCTGGTCTCGCTGTAGGGGAAAGGGGACCACCGCCAGCCAGCGTATCGCCGACCTCAGTAAATACCATTCCCCCCCATGAATGAGCCACACTCTGTTCGCCCCCCAGACGACCATTTTTTCATCGGCTTAATTAGAAGGCGGCCGCAGGCAAGCCACTGTGGCCGCATCGCCGGCTGTGTGACAACGAACGCAGTCGCTCCACCGAATGCGGGAATTACACGTTGGCTGCGTTTTGAATTCATTTCCACCGGCTGCATCAAAAGACCACGTGATCCCGGGAGATTTCTCCCGACTCTTTGCATTGACCCCCGCGGGTCGACCTGACACGGGCTCACGGGCCTTTCCTGGCTGATCGCCGTGTTGCTTGGCGCCATAATGTGGCGGCGGGGGAAACACACAGGATCCTCCCAAGGCCTCTCGTCATGGCAGCGCTACAACCACACATCGCGCCCCGTGATCCGCGTTAGCTAGCTTGCTCATTACCGCTGCGGCGCCGCAGCCTCTTCCATCATCTAAAGCTTCGCCTCGGGCTGGCGCCGCTGATGACTGCACAGTGAATACGTGAGCGAAATATGCACCTTTTTTTCCCTCTCCCTTTTTTAAGATATTAGCTTCTTTCTATGCACGCTCCGGTACAGAGCCATCAGCAGGAAGCAGATTAATGAGCCTGGGACAGTCAGTCAACTGCAGCCAGTCAACATCAGTCAGTCTGCAAGGGGAAATCAGGTCAGCTCCCCTCGCCTCCTTTACAGCCCCAGATATACTCCAGGTTCACTCACTGAGATGCCATTGCTGTTAGCGTCTCAGTTTTAGCGATGGAAAAGATCATTTTAAAGTCAACATGGTTGACTTAACATGTGGTGAATCTATTAAAAACCTTCAACGCATTCCCTTCACGCCAACCGTTACATCATGCATCAGACGCGTGTCCGCCATCAAATCCTCGAAGATCCCTGTCCTCCGGAGATGACCGTTTCTCCCTTCTCGTTACTTTGTAGTTATTGTGTGAACAGCTTGAATCGGGCGTCAGCGAACCGTGCCCAGAGCGGCTCTCCATAGCTGGGAGGGGGAAGGCACACAGGCACAGCTGTCCCTCTCTCTTCATCCGTCTCCCCTCTACCCCCCCCCCCCCCCCCCCCCCCCCCCCCCCCGTGCCACGGGACCTGGAGGAGGATGAGATACAGCCCGTTGCGGAGGAGGAAAGAGTGAAATAATGAAAACAAACAGGAGCTTCTCAGGCAGGAGTCGCCACCCGGGGGAGGGCGGCGGCGATGTTAGTCGCTCAGGATGTAGACGGCAGCAGGGGGTCTCGGGCGGCTGCCCGGCCCCGATGATGTGACACAAACCTAGTAAATAGGGAGGGAGAGAGAGAGAGAGAGAAGAAAGAAAGAGAAAGTGAGGGACAGTGGGGAGTGATTGGTTACTGGTTCGTTCTAGAAACCCCAGATACACTCTGAGGGGGGTCCCCTTGGTTGTCTACCTTATTACTTGTTGTGGTGGGAAGGGGGGGGGGGGGGGGGGGGGCAGAATTCAGGAGGTGTTTTCCTCTCGCTCCTCGACTGCTCCTCATCGGCAGCCGAGCAGAGAAGTTATAGGCGTACGAGCGGCGATAAACACAAGCTCTGCCGCTCCACTTGATGTTGCCATCAAGGGGTGGTTTGTGGTAATTAGACGCGGAGCTGCGCAGGCAAATGATGAAAATTGGAGCGAGCGGGAAGGAGCCGGTACCCCAAGCTGGGCCTTGCTCCCAGGATTCAGAGGTCCAGTTGATCATGGATGGATGACATGCTTGTCGCGATTCGACGAGCCCGCTCGTGGTTATGAATCTGAATGGGATGCAATCAACTGGCGCTATCAAATTTGTGTTTCGGATAACTCGATGGCCATATTGAAACTGACACGACAGAGATATGAAACAAATACGGCTGGATGGCTCTGCTAGTGGAAGGAGATGTTGAGATGTTGTTTCTCTGAAATATAGATTTTATTACCTTAACGTATGTCCCAATTTCCACCTGTGCTTTTCTTTCAGGGCATCTGTAGGAATACAGTATAAGCAATTCCTTCAACAAGCTGTTGTAGGAATTGCTTATACTGTTATACTGAAAAAACAACCTACTGACGGGTCACTGCATTGCTCTAATGAGAACAAGCCACAGCAGATGTCCCTGTTTTCACCAACACCACTCGCCCACATAAGACAATCAGAAACGCCGGTGACAAAAAAAACAAAATATTGTTGCACACATCATAGAAAACAACGCACACAAGAATCAAAAGGTCACAGAAGCAACAAAACAGGAAAAAAAAAACCTTGAGAAAAGTGACTCAACTGATTTTGAATCTGCATATGTCTGCTTTTGATTCCAACAGATGTACATCCAGACCACCACGCTCACCATCTCGGTGAGTCTGAGCGCCTCTGTGTCGCTGGGTCTGCTCTACATGCCCAAGGTGTACGTGGTGCTGCTCCACCCGGAGCAGAACGTGCCCAAACGCACCCGCAGCCTGAAAGCCGTGGTCACGGCCGCCACCATGTCCAACAAGTTTAACCCCAAGGCCAGCCTCAGACCCAACGGAGAGGCCAAGACCGAGCTGTGCGAAAGTCTGGACTCACAAAGTAAGAGTGTGATATTTTTTTTATTTCATATGAACATAATAAGCCATAAGCAGAGCACAACTGTAAATGTCCAAAAGTCCAAAACACGTATATGCACCCCCCAAAGTATCAAGTTATTTACTTGACATATTTACCTTAAAAAGCAAACCACCAAATAATAATAATAATAATAATAATAACAATTTGCATTAATAAAGCATTTTTCAAGGCACTTTGCATAGTGGGGGGGGGGGGTATTTTATGTTTCTAGCAGCTTAAAAAGCCAACCAGGTTTGAACCAAAGTGCTGTACAGCAAATAGAGGCGCAGCGATGAAGAGGGCCATGGTGTGAGGAATTAAAGAAGAAACAAACTGCCAGATATATATATATATATATATATATATATATATACTGTATATATATATATATATAGATATATAGATATATAGATATATAGATATATAGATGTATATATAGATATATAGATATATATATAGATATATATATATATAGATATAGATATAAGCCAGGGTAACACTTTATAATAAGGTGCCATAATAAATAGCAAACTAGTCATTACCTAACCCTTTGTTAATATTTGTTAATTGTTACTAAAATGTCTATTTGGCACAAGTTGGCACAAGTACCCGTATGTGTGTTACCAAGGTAACCAGGCATGTGTGTTAGTATAGCCTGTGATAGGCTGTAATGCCGGGGGATAAGGGCTTGAGTCGGGCCGGAAGCGGCACGTACTGTTGTATCTAAGCGAATAAAAGCTTTTGAGAGAACGACTTCTTCTACAATGCCACATGCCTGGTTACCTTGGTAACACACATACGGGTACTTGTCGAACACAGACACACTTTAGTCACCGGACAACACGCTAACTTAGTACAGGCTTATCGCTAAACATTCACATATCGTTACGCGGCATTCTGGGAACTCTCAGTCCGGAAGCTGTGCTGGCCAGGCCATAGACATCTTATACATATATACATACATACATGATATAAGATGTCTATGGGCCAGGCACGCTACGATATTTTATGTACATTTTATGAAAATTCAAACAATATTTTCTTACCTTTCTCTTATGTCTGAAGTGGCTTTCGTCGATCACCACATACTCGTGTCTTCCACCCAATTGCTGTCCCTTCCTTCTCGGGTCCCCCATACTGATAGTTATATATTTCTAATATATTAATTAAGCTTTACCAACTTTATTATAAGGGTCCTATGAGGAGTGGTTCATATTGGGATAGGCAGTTTGTTTAATAACAATTAGTTAAATAATAATATGTCATTAACGTTTATATTAACATATAGTTTGTAAATAAACATTTAACATTTAAATGATGTAAGAAATAACTGTTAATTATTGCCAAAAAGACATTTAGTTAACTATTAACAAATATTAATACAATATTAGTTAATAGATTGTTTTCTATTTGTTAAAACATTAACATACAGATTTTATGCAAACAAATAATATTTAATTAATGAAATAAACTATTAACTTGTGCCAAATAGACATTTAGTAACAATTAACAAATATTAACAAAGGGTTAGGTAATGACTAGTTTGCTATTTATTATGGCACCTTAATATAAAGTGTTACCTAAGCCAGGCTTGTGTTTGATAGCCCACATTGATGTTTTGTCCTTCAGGCTCTGCATATCTGCAACAGCAAATATGTACAAATTGCTACAATGCAGAGGCAGAAAGTGTACATGTGCAAAATCATTAGTTATTAGCAAATGTACACCATGCTATTTAACACTTGAGCGGTTTTAGGAAATGAAACGCTATCATTCACTTAGTGGTCGTATTTTCCAATCAGAGAGAATCCATCAGACGGTCCGATCTATTACACAAATACTTCTGCAATGCTAGTTTTCCAACACCTGTCGTGAGGAAAATGCGTTTAATAGCAATATATCCACTTTTGAATATTTTAACTCCTAATGGGATATATATCATGGTCATCATGATACACATACGCCCTCTCTCATTCCTGCTCTCCTTTATTTGCTCCCTCTCTCCCCCACTCCCTCCCCTTGTCTCTGCTCTCCCCCCGTGTCCCAATGCTACGTAAGCCACAAGCAAACACGTCTTCGCCCTAATCCAATACCAATAAATAAGATATCAGAAGAGACTGTATCAGTATCACTCAGGGATTTATGCGGCTGGGGTGAAAAAAACACGATATGACATCAGCTATTTAGTCAGCGGAAAAAAACGACTAACACTGTTGCCATAACCGCAATATGGCAATGTGGCCATAAAAAACAGCCATTACCGCAAACAAACTATATGCTATACCCACATTTTAGTTTCCACATCAAAGTTTGTATATATAATGTAGCAGTGTGTTTAATGTAACAGCAAGTGTACAAAACCGCTTTGCAACAGATGCGGACGCTTCAAAAACGCCATGGCAGTGCTTTATGGAGAGCTGCATGCAGACGGCGATTGCCATTTAAACTTGTAGCTCAACAAGAGTCTTGCGGTTGCTTTGATTGTTGAATAAACTGAATGTAAATGTAAACTGGCATCTCCAACATGAAGATCCAAATAAATACACTTTCTCAGCAGGCAGCAATTTCAATGTTTAAATGAGGGCAAACTTTATCAAAAAGCTCTACACTGACTAATTATAACGGGATGGTACCTTAAAAAACATGAATAGACAACAGTTCCGTTTTATTTTTCCTTCTCTGGTGGTCTGTCATCCAGAAAAAAGTCCTGTGTCTTTCCTCTTGACGTGTGCGTGCAAAGCATCCTGCCGTGCAGCTAAATCACCTTTTAGTTTTGGGATGATTTGAAGCACTTCTACACTGAAGCCGGTCTCAGACCGATGAATGGTCCATTTTTATTTTGCTGTTTGAAGTGTTATCCAGTGGTTTTAACTAATTTAAGCATTTTAGAAATTAAAAAGATACATTCAGGGTAAAAACTATTAGTAGATAACAAATAGACTTTTTTCTTGGCGTGGATGTAACCGTGCGCGTCGACTCATCGCGGCAGCCCTAGAACAAAACCTTATCCGTTATTATTTATTGAATCTGGGTGAATTCAGTAAGTATGTAAAGGCTGGGGCTGAACATTTGTAAGAAATGTGGTGATATATCGCAGACCGCTGCCTTGAGCCACCTTACATTAACGCAGGGGAAATGTACTCGCGAGGGCCCGACGCGATGCCCCCAAAAAACGTGCGTCCTCAGCTCTCCGCCTCTGACAGAACCAGGGCTTCCTCACGCCGGTCCCTCCACAGAGACGGGCCGTCTCTATTTGTGGACCACGTTTTTAATGACGGCCGCTTACTGCCAGACTTGCTCAGCAGGTTTTTGAGCCACTACCTTAATGATGTCGGTCCTCTTGAGGAGACAACAAGCTGACTGTTTTGTTTGCTATTGATATGAATCAAGGATAATAGCGTAGGACATTTATTTGAGGCCGGTCCAGTCGTTTGGGACTCCCAGCTGAAAGGTTTTGGGTTTTAACCCCAATATCGGCATTGTCGGCCTGTAGACATGCTAGAGTAAGACGCCTAATGCTGAATGCTAATTTAATGGTAGAAGTGTCAGCTAAATGACCAAATGGTACATAGTAATGTTATGTGCATGTTTTCCTTTCCTCGCTTTAGGCCACATTTCTCTCTGTTGATAAGGACAACATTAAAGGTTTTTTTTTCAAAACAAAAATAGCGGAAAAAAGGGCAAAAATGCACATTTGATAGCAGGGCGACAGTTTATCCTGATGGGCTTGGCCATTTACAGTGCCTCCACATTTGAATAAGCACCATTTGTCAATGTCACCACTGTGGTCACATGGTTTGATGAAATTGAAAAACGTCTGTCTGGGCCAGAACCCCCCCCCCCCCCCCCCCCCCCCCCCCCCGGTTACCGGGTCTGGTGGCTCTCTGTCAGGGTTTATCTGATCCGCCCCAGCCAATCAGCTTCCACGGTCTGGGAGACAACGAGGAAGTTATGGCCTGATAGCTCTACATGCTGCAGCCGCTGGTGGCTGAGAGTGTGTGTGTGTGTGAGAGTGAGAAGGATAGATTTATTGTTTTGTGTGTGTGTATGTATGTATGCGTGTATATGTGAGATATAAATAAAGTATGAGTGTGTTTGTTTGTGTGTGTGTGTGTGTGTGTGTAACATGTATTTGTGTGAATGTGTGTGACAGTGTTTAGTGTGTATTTGTATGTGTGTGTATGTGTGTGTGTGTGTGTGTGTGTGTGTGTGTGTGTATATGTGCGTTCATGCGTGTGTGTGTGTGTGTGTGTGTGTGTGTGTGTGGAGAGCGAGACAGGAGGGGGCTTGTTATAGTGAATGTCTCCTTGTATGGTTAGTAGAGCAAACTGTCTGGAGGGCAAAATGTACCAAAGCAGCTTTTGGGGGCATTGCCGATAGTATTTGTGTTGCAGCACAAGATGCCTTATACAAGTTAAAGTTATGTCTGACAAGTGTCTGAGATATTAGCACCCCTGCCCGCTACGTTATTTAGCAGACATCTCCCGACTTCTCGTCCTGCTCCTAATCTCCAAGTTCACAATGGCTGCACCTTTACTCCATCAAATCCTTACACTGCCCTATCAATCTTTCTCTTTCAGCTTTCTCCACAAAGCAAACATACATCAGCTACAGCAACCATGCAATCTAGCGGGGGGAGACGAAGGACGCAAGGACGCCGCCATCGTCAAGGCTTCCACCGTTCTGACCGTGACAACGTGTGTGTGTGGCGAATACTAAGCAGCCGGAGAGAGGGTGTGTGGCACGTATGTGTGCGCGACAGACGACAGATTTTCCTGGGACCCGATGTGGCGAAGGATTAAAAAGGGTGAAGAATCGAAAGAAAAAAATTGTGACGCTCCAACTTGTGCCAGCCTCAACAGACATTGACTTGATGGCTGCCAAGAGACAAAAGAAAAGGAGCGAGAACTTGACTTTCTAAGTGTTTACCGTGTGTGTGTTACAGGTGTGTCTGTTTGGACGGAGACGGCTCCTCTTAGCTGGAGCGTTTCCATTGGCTGACGATTTAAAGGCGGAAAGCAAATGTGCTGGTGTGTTGTCCGCAACTTTTGTTATAATCATCATTCAAATTCTGAGGTCATCGCAAGAGAATGAGTAACACCGACACATACGGCATGAAAACACAGTATATGTGCAATTTGAAAAGGACAGTTGGTTTACTTTTGGTTTCTGAATGTTTTTTTTGCGTTACATGTGTGGAGGATCACTCCTGCAGAACCAGAGTTCATGTATTTGCTTTTCTCTAACAGGTCGATGATAGGTTAACAAAAACGATGACTCTGAAAATTATAACAAGATAATAAAAGAAAATAAATCTGCTGATTTTGAGCATGCCGGTTTGAACACCCTGTGTTGTGTAATAATCATTTTAAAAAATTGTGAACAAAAACAAAGAAAAAAATTGTTGGAATGCGTTCAAACTCTGTTCCCGTGACGTTTAGGCCGGCGCCTGCTGTATGTTAAACCTGGTCTTAACTGGTGAAGGTTGTGATTTTTATTTATTTTCTGTTCTGTTTGTTGCTGTGTGCTACAGTGAGGCCATGATATGTATTACCAGCCAGCCAAAGGCTGCCACTGCCCTCCGCATTTGTGCTTTGAATCGGTGGCCCGCGGCTGAAGCGTACAGTACTTCTCACCCCCAGACCAAACTGTAACTTGTCACCCCCAGTATGAGCCACCCATCACTGCCACCAGCTGTCTTCTCAGTCACAGATAAGGGACAGTGCCATTAGGGAGGGGGATTAAGATGAAGTGAGCGCTTGAGAGCGGATGGCGCGATATCCTCTGAAGGTGACATCCATTACGGAGCAGCGATCAGAACTACATTACCTCTTATTCTCAGGCATCGCCCCCCCCTCTCCCCTCGGCCCGCGGTACGGACGTCCCAAGGCTTGTCGTTAAGTGTAAATCTCCATCGCTATGAGTATACATGAACTAACATCCATGGGGTCCATTCGAACGATGGGAACGGGTTAGCGGAGGTCTTCGCGCGTCGCGGTGGAGAACACATTAAATGTCGGAAGATATAAAAAATATCAGAAGCGGAAGAGCGAGGGAGTCGCAAAGGGAGACGTTGTGTAAAGCAAAAACTTTTATCGTAAAAGTAAATATTACTAACTATTCATCACCAGGAACTGAACAGATTAACGGATGCCTTAATGCGGTAAAGAAGACACAAGTCATTCAATGTCTTTGGGAAAATATTGCAAGGGGAGGAGATAGGAAGATAGGAAGTCGTTGCAAAGAGAAAACTGTGATGGTAAAAGTAAACATTACTATCCATCACAATGAACTGAAGAGATGATCGGATGATTCGAGGCATAAAGGTAACAGAATAAGCAAGACATTCAATGTCTTTGGGAAAATATGGGTAGAGGAGCGAGGACATCCTAAGTCTAATCACAAAGTGAAAACTTTGTTGCGTCTATGTCTTCAGATGGTCACATTTTGTGTGTTGTGAATCCAACGCTGCTTCTCATGCCCTTGTATCACCTTCAACACCGTTTGTGTTGTAGAAAAACAAAAAAAATATGTGAGTGCTGACCAAACTAAATGGCAACTTAATGTGTGTTATTAAATAGACTGATGATGTCCGCTTTATGTCCTGACATATTCTAAAATAAGAGGGAGGGAAATAAAAAAAGAAAACCAGTGCCTGGCTATCTGATGATGATGTGTTTGTAAAACCTCATGAAATCTAACGTGTGTGGAGCATGTTCAGTTTTTTCTTTTTTATATACGTTTTATTTATATTAAAAAAAATGTTTTCAAATGACATTGTCCCTTTTTATTTTTAAACGTTTCATGTAATGTCAGGTGTAAGCCTCTTTTGAAATGTCCCAATTCGTTGATTCAATTCCCATATGAAGACGCAGAAAATCAAATGTTTTGTTACATGCAAATCAGGTAAACAAATGGAAGACTAAATAAAGACGCCATGCTACACACCCAGTGTTGTTCTGTTGAAACGCCGCGTGCACGTGTTCATACAGTCGGCTATGCGCACGTGCGCATCTCTGCACAACGTTAGTTATCCGATAATAGCGGGCGAATGTGGGAAGAGACCTAGCATTAGTCAAAAGAGCGGTTATTCTGCACTGCAATCCAGTGACCCACGGGCCTGATGCGCCTTAGCTCCACGCGGTCCTCTATCTTATTACCACGCCTCCCTGATGCCGGGAACCTGCAATACAAAGGGCTGAAATAACAGGGCCTACATAGCAATCATGTTAAGTGCAAGCACAAGTCAAACAACTACATCTCCATAAACCATCAAGCCTCGCCGGCAGCCCACCGAGCGAGAGCAAGGTTTCCTTAAAGTGCCAGTGTTATACGTTTTAAACGCCTGAGTGTCTTCAGGGACCTTCAACATTGTAATGTATGCCATTTTGTCGCTGTTACTAAAATAATAGTCATTTAGAAAGTACAGATGTTTAATCCCATGTGTTCTCTGCTGTCAAGAAAATGTGTGTTGCGAAAGCGGCGAGCAAACACGAATGATGCCAAGGGTTAAATGGAAAATGGTTTGGCGTGAACGCGGTGTAACACCGCCTCCTCTTATCTCAAACTCTCGGCCCAAAACACATTTTTTAAAATCTGTTTCGAACTGTAGCTGATTACAGGGGATTCACTTACATTTGAAATCTTCAGCGTTTCAAATGGTGAGAATCTACAAATAAACCGTTTTATGCGCTTTTACTTTTACGTATACTTTTTTGGGGTTATGTATTATAGCCAAAATGTTCAAAGTAAAAGAAGAAGCCTTGGAAAAATCTTATGAGACAAGTGTAGCTTATTTTTCATAGATGTCTATTCAAGTTGTGCTTTTGTATTTTGAATTTCCCTTCATCATGTTTTTATTCAGTAGTAGTTCCACACATGAAAACCCATTGAAGCACATTGGCAGATGAAGACACAGTGAACAGGACATAATGTGACAACCACAAGATGGACGCCTTCAGGGAACTCTTTTCAACATTCGAAAGGAGAACTGCTGGTTATGTCTTTAGGGTACTAACACAATTTTGAAATAAGCATGAATAAACTAAAACAAATTCCCAGTCCAATTTACTTTAATAACGCTAATTAATTTTATAAATCCTTTCATATTCTTTGTTGTTTGTTCTTCAAATAAAGTGTTTAGTCAAATCTGAAAATACAATACACTAGCACCAATAACGGGAACACATCAACATCCGCAACAATAGTCAAAATAGGTGATGCTTTACAAGTTGATTACAAAGTGATCACAACAGGGTTGACGTTGACAACATTGAACGAGTTTTAAAAAGCGTAACTTTAACTTAACATAAACCTGCATGAACAACAACAGGCGCTGGTCCTCAACTCTCCAGACTGGTCCCATATGCAACCAAAACATGTGCAGCATGACCAAAAATGTTCAAAAAGTCACACAGTGTGCGACCTCCAATAAAGCTACGTGTGCTCCTGTAATAATTAGTTAGCAATTTAGTCAACCTCGCTGGTCACCAGCGCTATGCATATAAATTAAATCCTGGAGGTTTACTGTCACTTTCCAGCTGTCACTTTCCAGCTGTGCTTTTGTGTTTGTGTTTTCTGTTTGTCTGTGATTGCTATGGAGCTACAGGCTATGTAGGGTCGCTTTAGTAGCGTCCGAAGGGCAAATCAACTTATTTAGTGAAAAGGTTCAGATGAGCATGGTGGCCAAATCAGAAAGAGAAAGCAAAAATAATCCAAATGTTGTTGTCAAAAAGAGTGCTTTTAATGCACCAGCAGTAATGACTATGTTTTTCACCTTTGAACAGGTTACAATGGTCTGTGTCACATAAACATAAAACTCAACAACACGACAAACACAACATCCTAACTTTACTAAAAACCGTTCAAAATAAATCCATAACAACCCCCACAATCCTTTGCTCTATACACCAACATTATTTTGTAACCTGATTCCAAGGTATGGCTGCTGCCATACATTGCCATATGCAATTCACACCTATGTCTACATTTAGCAGAAAGTGACATTTTTCTGAAAAATAAGAGGCTATTTGGTACTACCAAAAGTTTTTCCAGTTCTCCTGATTTATTTGCCAGGTTGAGAGCACCGGTGCCCCTTGGTAAAACAAGTCGGTCTTATAACCAGAAACAAGACGTCCACAGAAACCAGACATGAGAACAAGCTTTCCCCAAAAGAGCAACAGATGATTCAGTAAGACGACATCAAAACCTCAACCAGAGACAAAAAGTGAACCAATCAAAGACATTATTTCAGGTTGTAATTGTTCTCGCATTAGGAACCTGGCATCAGTTGAAAGTAGACAAATAAATGAGGTGTTCTTGAATAAATGAGTTTGTTTGTTTCCATGACCATCTGTAGAGGAAAACAGGCTCATATGGATATGTGAAGTTGGACTAATGTGTTTGTGAGTACAAACTAGAACACTTAAAGGTACTGATTATACAACATAAGCCCACAGACTCCAACAAGCTTTGTTGCAATTTGAGCCAACAAAGTCTACTCACTAGCAGATTTGAAGCGGCCAAGGTGTACCTGGCGAGGTACAACGTTCACCTCCTCCAGATATGGAGATTTCAATCCTGTGGCTTGTCAACTCCTGGAGCCAAAACATGGGAGCATTCATCAGGAAGCAAGAAAGAAAGAAGTTTCCCATTTCTGAGTAGAAATGACAAAATGTTGACCATCCCTACAATGGCAAGACCGCTGAAGTCTGTTGAGATGTATACACAGGAAGAGCCATGGAAACCCTTTACAGTAAAAATACAAAAATATACAAATTCAAAATTAAGGAGAGATGAGGCAAAGGTTGTGAATTCCCTTTTCAATGAAAAATGCTGTATTGGATAAATACAGGCTAAATGTGTTTCATTGTTCCACAATGGTCTTGTCCAACCTCAACAGCTTGGACGTTGAATATTCCTAATATGTACAATTCTCCAGTTCCCACGTGTCATGAACATGGCAGAAATTGTGTTATTTCTGAGGACGAGGTGTCGGAGCAGGTTTGGGTCTCGGATATTGATTGTTGGACGACTGAATTAGACGCCCCCCCCACCACCACCACCACACACACACACACACGCATGCACACACTCGCACACGCACGCACGCACACACACACATGCCAGTTTCAACTCCTTCAGTGTCACTCTGGCGTGACATTCCCTCTCTCACGTCGCTGAAGAGACCTCACCTGGGAGAAAGTGCACGTGAGACGTGCACGCCCGCTGCCAGCACCCATCACTGTAACTAATGGAGCCGCTCACGGCTTAAAGGGAGCAATGGACTGCAAATGCAAAGCGCAGTGTTTCCCCTGCGTGCATCCAGCAGTGGTGCAGCGCCGCCACTGGATAACCAGCGCCACTGCAGTCAGTATATTTAGTAGTCAATATATTTTTTTAAATTAAAAATGATGGCGCCCCCAAATGCTATTTGTTTTATTTTAAAACATATACATCATAGGTGTCCCTACTGCACCCCCCCCCCCTCAATTGTCATTATTGTCATTGGAGAAGTATGGTGGAAAAATACTGACAGCAACTTCGTGTTCTGCTATAGGAGAATAACAACGCATGACGATACGGTAGATGACCTTAGCTCATGAATGGCTTTAGACTAAATGTAGGAAGCATAGAGACAAAAAGTAAGACGAGTGACTTAATACTATACATAATATAAAGTATCTATCCATATTTGATTGTGTAGAACAGAAGCAACAGTATTATGAAACCCAGACGTGGGATGGCTGCAAATTGCAGACTGAAAACTGTATTTGTGCTAATAAAAATATGGCTTGCGCACATAGTGAAAAAAAACACAGGGGAAACTAAGTAGAAAAGTGTCTTGTTAATACACACAACTTAACTTATCCAAACCACATATGTAATGGCTAAGCTATTCAAACAATCTGGGAAGTTGTTTCAATACATTATTAATCATTTGAAGGAGTTTATAAGTTGTTAAAAGAGATGCACTTAGAAAAGGTGTAAAAAAAAAACAAATGTGTTTGCTTTGAGTGGCCTCATACGTTATTGAGCTTTGTCCTTTTAAAAAAAAAAAAATCATTAAAATTCTTGATTGAGGTCTCCAATACCAAAACGAAAAGGATCACTTTAAAACGTGACCGTAACGACTTTACCCAAGGCAGACGGATGTGTTGAGTTATGATGAACATCTCTGTCCGAGGGTATGGATAAACTTTCTGAGGATACAAATTCAGCCTCCTGCATTTTTCTGAATAAACCTCGAGCTTATAAAAAAGGTGGGGGTGTTGAATGTCTAGACTCTGGAAGTATTTCAATGAACCCTAATGAAATATTATTAAGAGGCAATCAAGAGATAATCAGAGACCTTCGGCGGTCAGCCATTGATTGTCACCGGTTATTTTTTTCCAGTTATTCATCTGTGAGTCAATGCAGAACAGGAAAGGGAAATGGAAATGTACCCATTGTTACCCTGCTCATTTTCATTAATGATCATGCCACACATAATTGGCATGATGCAGCTGAGGACAACCTGAATAGAGAGATAAAAGAAAAAAACAATCTAGCAGTTCATTGCAGGGTCACTGCAAGTTTACTGAGTGTAATTGAGGGCCTCGATTAGTTTAATCTGCCTCCAAGGTGGGAGGAAATGCAGGAGTCAAAGCCACAGGCTGTACAAGTACGCACCTTAACTGTAAAGGGTGAATTCAAATTGTTTAATTGGTATTAATTCATTCATTTATCAATTCAATACGAATTGCTGCGGAATAGGCCAGGCCGCCAAAATAGCGGCCGCTCTGTAATTCTCCAGAATCTGTTATAGTTGTATATACATGTCCACACAGCATAGCCTACTGACTTGCATGTTATGTGGACATTGCGACTTGACTTTAACTACAGTGAGCTTACTTCATTGAGACCAACATATCAACTTCAACTGTTGTATGCAACAACATCCGAGAAGGGAGACTGATTCTGCAATTTTAGAAAACAAGTTGCTTATATGCAATGACATACATGGCCTGCTGCATTTGTTAAACACATTTTAAAATAAGAATATAAGAATAACAAACAATAACTGAATATTGTATAACACATAGCCTCTACAAAAAAACTGTGGTTGCCATGACGAAGAATAGACATTCACGTCCTGTGAACATCGAGAAGTAGCGCTACACGAGTCCAAACGAAGCCTCCTGACCCGCCATCTGACTTTGCTCATTTCTGATTGGTTATTTGTTTCTAGGGAGGTTGTCAGGGGAGGTTGTCCCTTGTGCTTGAGGACAAAGCCAGGCTGTGACGTATGTTTTTTTTTCCTATTTTTGAAATATGTATGAAAAAAAATGCCCGGGTTGGCAACCCTAGCGGTGTGGCTACGTCCTGGGTCTCTATTCCCTACACTGACCAGGTCCTCGTTTCTAGTGGCCTGTCACCGGAAATGTCCCCGTTTTAAAAAAATAAGAAATGTTTTAAATAGATAAATACATTTTTAAATGGCAAAGGTTCTAGCTTGCTCATGAATATCGGTGGGTAATTAGTCTCATCACATCTGATAGGCTGTGACGCGACCGATAAACAATATCGATACAATATAGCAGGGTTACCAAAGCTTAAAATACATCATAGTAAACCATTGGTCATACTGCCCAAACTTTTAATAATTTACTGAATAGGCAAAATGTAAATATGTCCCCTTTATTCCATGTCATAATAACATCAGATATTTTGTTGAACTGACAAACTTCCCCATTTTTCATTTCAGAAATCTGGTCCCCTTACTCTTCCGGTGCTTGCATGCATGATTGTGGTGCAGGTACGCCACAGGTGTCTACACACAAGTATAACCCATAATACCACCATGGTCATGGAGGATTTAATATACAGTATAACAACATGGCACACACAATGTGCTTTTTTATTGCTAGCATGCAGTGTGAATCTGTTTAAAGCAGCTTGAGAATCAGGTATTTGACAGTATTTGCATGGAGCTGCACAGCTGTTACAATGCTCAATGGCTATGACTGCTAATGTCTGCCTGTCTGTTTTTCTGATGTAAAAGCACTTTGAGCTGCCTTGTATGTATGAAAGCTGTTTGTGTTATTATACATGGTAACTGTGATGAGTGACTTGTTCCATGCGCAGAGAAAACTAGATGTAGAATGGGTTTTGGTCCATGTATGCTATGGGCTCTAAAAATATACCCGGTAAATATGAGGCAATTTGTGGCTTCAAACAAAGGAAAAAAAATAAACCTGGTACCAATCTTTGCATCAGTCCGGACTACCTGCTATCTCTTCAAGCCTTACTTTAAGTAACCATCACTGTCCCGCAAACTTTCTCCAGAGGTTGTCCACAGATACAGTGTTTGAAGGATGTAATTTTGCTATGCTTAGAAACGCTAATAGCGTCTACTTAACAGGACACAATGGATTTTTCCATAAAAATGAAAAAAAGGATTTGAAGTACAGATGCTCCACCACTCGTTGCTTTTCACCGTGAACAAGGTAGCGACCACATACGGTATGGTTATGGCCCTTCAAGATAGGCCATTTCCATCCGCCACTGCCGAGGAGAAGACATAGGAGAATGTAATAGGCGTTGAGCAGCTGCTATCTGGCTGCCTCAGTGCACTTCGCTATGAAAGCCTGAAATATTCATTAAAGTTGTCGAACATTTAGGACATCCTGAGACGTTGTTATGCAAAATAATAGCAACAAAAAAACCCCCATGGCCCTCATAGAGAAAAAGACACACTAGAGCCACAGCCAGAGGAAACCATTGAGGGGTTCAATGCAATCTACTCAACTGTGTAATTGCAGATAGGGTGATACAATTGCCCAGGTAGAGGTTGAAAAGGTTTACCACAGAGGCCTGATGACTTCAAATGAGCCGGTGACACTATAAAGTGAGCATAGAGCGATTAGACGGCGCGATGTGATGCGCCGGCACCCGGGAACGGCGTTCGCTTTAATGGACCACAGGGCTGTCAATCACTCTGAACCAAATGGAAGAAGAAGAAGAAGAAGAAGAAGAAGAAGAAGAAGAAGAAGAAGAAGAAGAAGAAGAAGAAGAAAATAAGGCTTTTAGAAAAAGAAAATAAGGCTTTTATCCAAACCAATGACTGTGATTTCAGGTACAGGTCTTTATGGAGCAGGTAAGGGGTAAAGGCATCTTGCTCAAGGACGCCTATAGATAGATTGCACACATTGAGGATCATACCCAGAACCCTTTGGGCTGTCAGACACTAACCGTTAGACGGTCCAGTTCATGGTTGGGTGGTAGATGAGGTACGGCAGTATTTCTAAAAAAAAAAAAGAAAACTGAAATCAAATGGTGTAACGCATGAGTTAAGAGAAATGACGTTACAATGCACAAACACACTGTGAACCGGTCTTATGAGTGAACCGATTTTCAGGCAAAAAATGGTTCATCACGGGGGTGGAATTACAAATCCCCTGTGATAATCTAGACAGGCCTTTTCATACGAGATGGCGCAGCCACCTCGACATAGTGTTGCATAATCAAATGCGCTGGCTCCAAGCATGCACCAAAAAAACCCGCATTCATCTCAATCTTCAATCTCAACAGTGGAGGGCTTCATTATAAGCAGTAAAAGATGACAATCCTGAATATAAACTCATCATAGTTGGGGGGGGGGGGGGGGGGGGGGGGGGGGGAAGGACGGTTTGAAGCAGCTCCCCCCCCCCAACACATACGCACCCACACACACACACGCACACACACACACACACATGCACACATGCACACATTTCACCTGAAGATAACACAACACACAGCCCCTTGAGAACGAGTCCGGGGGCGTATTTATCTGAAACCAAGCACCAATAGGAGTGAGGGAAGCAGTGGAGGAGCAGATATCTCGAGGGTCCTCTTCTGACTGTGCTCCCTGGACTGTGCCATGGCGTGGGGGGGGGGGGGGGGGGGGGGGGGGGGGGGGGGGGGGGTAGTGACAGATGTTGCTTGGCTGGCGTAACATCTGAAGGTCTACACTTTAAAACATCCAACGAAATGGATGCTGGATGTAGCTGACATGTAGCCGTGGCGATGAGGTTAGGTCTACCATATAACGATGATGATTTTGTGGGACCCACCGGTAGGTGAGTGTTGCCAGTGGGTGTAAGCAACGGCGGCGGCGAAATGCCCACCGGAGGACAAGGGAAGGAGGCTGGGATACCCCAAATGCAATGAATGGCCGTGGCACTAACTCTCGGTGACACACTTTCTCAGACACTTAACTTATACTTCCTCCTCACAGTGTCTCTGGATGATGATGACTGATCTGACGCACTCAGAGGCTTACACGCATCATCACATACAGTGTGTTGCTAGGAAACACCGCCTCATGAATATCCTCCAGTTATTGCACAAATCAAAAGAATTAACGTCCCATTCAACTATCGGTTCAAAGAAGTGAGATGGGTTAAAAGATTTTTTTTTTTTAAAGACGAAATATGAAGCCAAGAATCGTGTAAACAAACTGTATGAATCACTCAATATATCATCGTGTCCGTGGAGAGCAAAAATATAATATTTCAATACAATTATTTTCTTCATTTGAAGAGGTGCAGACAGCATCGGGGGAATACAAAAAAATGAATGTTGACTTGTCCCTCCTCCCACATAACAGTCCTTACACTTATGGATTTAAATCCATTCCCCGGTCTATTCAATTCAAACATTATTGCGCTCAGAGGAGGTCCATTGTAGATATTTACAGACACGAAGGCAAGAGAAACACAAATAACTTTACTTTAGTTTGCATTCTGTTGCCGCCGTTGGTGGCTGGAACTCATCCCAAATTTTCCATCTGGGATTAGCCTCATAAAATCTGCATCTGAGCTTGTTTTATCCTATCCCGATCGACGCGTGGCTAACGTCACGGCACGCAACACGACGTCACCAGGGCTCGCATCTCTCAGGGTCGTTTCGATTCCAGCCATCGCAGTCTGTAACGCAAACACACACACGACTCTCTCTCTCTCTCTCTGCCCTCCCGTGGCCCGTGGTTTGGGGTCCCGCAGAGCGCTGTTTCTAATTGATCCGGAGGGAGCGTGAGCCGCCAGGGGACGGCCCTGCGTAGCGGCAACCAGAGGTTAGGGGGAGAGGGAGCGGGGGAGAGGGAGCGGGGGAGAGAGCGAGAGGGACTCTGGTCGTCTCCCCTAGAGGGATGGAAGAAAGCCAGAGTGAGGAGGTTGGTGATGCCTTCACAGGGAAAGTAGGCCAAGCTAACGAGGCTGGAGGAATACAGCACCTCCTGTAGCCCCTGCTCGTGTTCATGATATCCATACACAGCTTTTATATACACGCGCCACCCGCGCTTTATCCTCTCCCCTTTAAACCGCTGCCAACGAGGAAGGAAGGTTATAGCAGAAACGCAGAGCAGAAACGGACACACTGAGAAATATAGGATTTAAATAACAGCAGTACGTCATGTGCTGATTTCCACATCTTGGGTCTGTTGGGGTTCGTTTTTTAGCAGCTTTTGTTTCCACCACGCGAGTCTAGCCCAGACTGCCTGCTTTCCAAACCAGATACCTCATCAATTATGCAATCATCATGGCTTGAGGGAACCGTCCTCCAGCGTTGCCTGTCTTTGAAATTAGAAGCAACAGCCATTGCAATGCGTGGCTGTGTGTGTGTGTGTGTGTGTGTGTGTGTGTGTACTCTTGGTCCTCTCACTAGGGGCCGGGTGCACATGCCGGGGCCAGGCGTGACACATGGCCCCCCCGCCCTACGTTTTTGGATTGGCCACAAACTGGCATGTAAATGAAATCATTGTATTTTGAGACGTATAGGTTCTCCTGGGTGCTGTGGACCGGGTGCGCCTCCCGGTTACTGGGCCAGTAAACCGGTCTGGCGCGGCGCTGGCAGGGCGGATACGTAAACAGTGTTTGGCGTGCGTTAGTTAGACATAGTCGAATAAATGTACTTCAACTATGCTGATTCTAATTGCTGCTAGTTACTCGTGAAGAGTGGTGACACTAAGTGGAGGCGGTTATATTCCTGTTACTGCATTTATTGTTAATTCTTGAAGGGTGAAAGCTATGGAGCCCCCGAAGTGACATGAGAAAAAAAAAAAGGTGAGAAAAAAAAAGATCTTGACTTTGAAACTCGAGATCTCGTCTTTATGACAATATGAGCACCACTAGAGCCTCTCAGAGCTTATAGCCACTGCATGAGGCGAACTAGTGCACAAAATAACTATAAAATAGCTCTGGCTGCGCGCTAAGTGTAGGAAGCTTCGGTGTCGGTGTCATGAAACCGTCTCTTACTGTGGACAGTGATCTCAGATATGATAGCCTGTAGGCCGCTTACGTTAGGTCTGGTAGGGAATTGTCGACATGGATCGACAAAAAACACTTTATTTTGAGATGGGGCTCAAATACAGTCGAATTCAGTCGGCCTTGGAAATGGGGCATGGCTACCACATCAGCCTCAGACACCTCCAGAGGCGGACCGCCGAGCTGGGGCTTGAACCGCAGGACGGGCTGCACCGGCGTGTCCTGGTGGACCTCATCCATGGCCACAACATTCAGGCTTCATGGCTGCCGCTGGATGCATGAGAAGTGTCACCAACACGGACATCATGAACTGCAACCCAACGTCAGCGGCTATAAGCTCTGAGAGGCTCTAGGTGGTGCTCATATTGTCGCATTTGTGAGAGCTCGCAAAAGAAAGTCGAGATCTCGAGTTTCAAAGCCACGATCTCGCAGTGTCACTTCATGGGGCTCCGCAGGACTGGTGGCTGGCGGGAGTCAAGTTTAAAAAGTTTTCACACTTCACTCAAAAAGCAATGACCGCAAGACGTGTTATGGTGCTTGCGACTAACGAAGCGGCGAAAGGAGAAAGCCCACGCAAACACGCAGCGAGCCGGGGCTAGGACACCCGCCGCGGGATTCAGCGCCGTGGTCTGGGGAGCGGCAAGGTAACATGGCGTCCTGCTGACACAGGCGTGCCACGCGTTAGCGCTGGTCTCTGAGCTAATTGCACAGCAGAGCAACCCCTCCGCCAGGATGCATGCATTTTTGTTGTTTTCAGCATTATAATTGTTGGTGTAGTCGAGAGGTTCAAAGAAACGCTGAACTCGTGAGGAGCGAAACAACAAGAGGCGATGAAAAGAAGTGCTATATTTAGGAGCCGGAGTGGCTATATATAGTATAGATAATAGACTATGTTTAGTATGGACGGGTCACATACAGAGCACAACTGTTTTTCCTGTGATCAAAGACTTCTCCTAACTTCTCATATACTCATAAATAGCGATCAAATTGCTATTTATGAGTTCAAAACATTACAGCGCTTAGCTTACTTCTTCTGCAATGTATTTTAAAGCGACACAAAAGGCCTGACTATAGTATAATGAATGTGTATCCAGAATAGACAATCTTATACAGCAACATATAATGCAATGTGTTGTGTCAATGACTCTCTATAGTATAGTAACTACTAACTACTGTAGTAGTGTGTGGCATAGTACAGTGTAGTATAGTAGAGTATAGTATAGTAGTATAACTAGGCTATACGAGTTACGAGTATAGTAAGTAGGATACTATAGTAACTACTATATCCGAGTATGGCATAGTATAGTAGAGTATAGTAACTGCTATAGTACAGTATAGTATGGATGAATTCAGAATAACCAGCGTCTTCCTGTTAGGTGCTTTGGCCGTGGTTTCCTCCTCCTCTCCTTTCCAACCCAAGCAGACAAAAAGCCACTGATTGTCTGTGTGGAGCTGCTTTATTATTCATGTGATGAGGGACCTGCTACTTAACTTTCATTGATGCTTACCTCGGTTGCTGGCTGGCCCCGTTGGGGCGGTCACGCTCACTATTGTGCAGAGGCTGTGTGTGCAGATAACCAATCACACGCGTGTAAGGTTTTCTTCCTGAACCTGAACTGTTTAATGTAGCGTTAACACAGCCAAGTGTTTGCAACACTAATGGTGTGATGGTGGCTGCTTTCCACGTTTTAACACAAATTGGAAATTGGATTGACCCTCTTATGTCTATCATAATCAATGATAATCATTTAAAACAAGAAAGAAAAAGGCCCTGTAATGCAAAGTATACAGTATATGTGTTGTGAATTTGTTACACCACAGAAAAAAAAGTGTTATTAACCACCCAGCCAAGATTTAATGATTAAAATAGTCGCCAAGTATATAAAATTATGTTTCAAAATCGTAAAAAAAAAAAAGCAGTATTCTCTGCTCTGAAATGCTGGGGGCGTGTCCGCTGGAGGTGCTGAAACTATGTACCTTTAAGATACTGTACATTTAAGACTTATTGTACCTACAGTAGCATAACTAAAACACAGTTAACCTGGATATGTCATATTTCAACATTTCCTTAATGGATATAAAATTCAAATCACTGTTTAGAAGTATATCCTAGCTCTACAATAGGAAAAAGCAGGTAAAAAAACTGACCAGTCGAGCTCTGGTGCGGATGTAATGCACATGGACTGTAATGCAGATTAAAACTGACTTTTGATATGTGTTAATTAGTGGAAACTATCATGGCCACAAAAAAATCCTGAACACAAAAATGGTTTTAAAAAAAAAACAGAAAACAGTCTAACGCCACAATTCAACATTAAGTTTTTTCACATGTTTTCAGCCATGACTTTCTAACGTGTGTCATGTGTTTAGAAACAAATCTCTGAATTTGCTTACAGGGAATTTAATGAATATACATGCATGTAAATCCCAAATATATTTTCAATTTTCAATTTTCCTTAGCTGTGTATCTCACAGTCGCTTCTTGACAGCATATGTTACACCAGTCAAACACAAGTGAAGGCAAGGATCCTTAATCTGTCTCCTGCAGGAGCGTTAATGATGGCTAAACGTTGATGGAACCAGAACACAATCATTAGCCACCCAGAACGGTTGCTGTTAGTTTAAATCGACGTCTACATGCCCAACATAATGGACTCAGACCTGGGAATTAAGGGGGGGCCGTGAGCTGAGTTTAATCTACACAACCTATAGAGCTAAAGTCAGTTTAGTCAATTATGGCTTTCTATACCATGACGGCACATTTTTACAAAGGATTTACACAGAGCTGCCAAGCGTCACGCTTTGAGTGTGACAGTCACGCAATTTGACCCATTCTCACACCACATGCCACACTTGACATTTCTCACGCTTATTTATTTATTATTAAATAAATGTATTTTGTCAAAATTCTTGTTACAATTTTCATTTCTAATTTCTGGTTAATTAAGACTAGTGCTGTGTCTGAAATCGCGCACTTATGCAAGTGCACTTACATTGAGTGCACTTCATTATCCCTACAGTACACTTACTTATAGGCGCAGTGCTCTCATTTCTACAGTGCACTGTCAAAACAGCCTTCGCGCACCGACCGGAAATGAGTTTGCGAGAAAATGAGACGGTTCTTCTTCGGTGGTATTTTTTTTTTTGCCGTTTTCCTCCTGGCGGTAAACGGCCTACCGGTAAGTTTATTTACCTATGAAATATATTAATATATATTAATTTACATATTCAATATTATTTTACATTTGTAGAGCGCGTTGGTCTCAACTGTTACTCCTGTGTCCTCCATTTTTGATTCCGCCCCTTCCGCTACAGACAAAATTGCGGCCGTTGAGAGTGGAAAGTGTCCATCGGTCCACACTCAAATTTCAGATCGTTTTGAGTGCGCCACCGAGGTATTTCCAGTGCACTGCGTTTTGGCACAATCTCTGTTTTTGCGCCAAGTGCACTCAAAAAAGTAAGTGTAAGTATAGAAGTGCGCGATTTCAGACACACCATAGCATTAGGAGGCCACAGTGCAGAGAGAGCAGCTGGCATGGAGGTGAGGACATCAGTCTTTGGTATAAATCAATGTTAAAACAGGCCGAATCGATGTTTAAAAAGGCCACATTTTTTTCAAACACATCATGACACTAAAGTCTCACTCTTCATTTTCTGAAACTTGGCAGCCCTGATTTACAGGATGAGAGTTTTGTTCAACATAACGTTTTTTTAAGCAATTTACAGGCAGGAAAAGAGCAGGTCAATAACCACCATTACCATCATATTATCAAAGCACCAAACCGTTACCATAGATATGAGCTTTTTTCTTCCTCCATCTACACTAATGCACATGCATCGCGACACCAGAGTGTGACAAGAGGCGTCTACTCCTTTAGACGTGGCCATCTCCACTTGCTAGGAAGGAGGAGAGAAGCGGTGAACGTTTCCACCTTTCGCTCAAGGACACTTTGACACGGGGATCGGAAAGAACGGCAACAATAGCGCTTGTGTCCCCAATCATTGAGTGTTTCCGGCCATCTTAACAATGACCCCGCGTCGCTGTGGACCACGCTGGCTTTCCTTTGGTGAGAAACAATCACCTGCCGACGCGATTCTGAAGAAATAATTGGGCGATTCCCCTGTTAGTATTCCTAATCACAATCAGGATCAGAATAAGATGTATTGCCAAAGTAAGTTTACACTTGCAACGAATTTGCCTTGATGTGTATGGTGCATACAATAAACATATTAACAAATATATAAAAGTATGATATAAAAGTATTACATATAAAAATATGTAAAAGATACTAACAAATATGTACAATATAACTGTTTTAGAAAGGAAAGAAGGCTGTATGGTTTTGGGCAGAGTGTGCAAAAATATCGATATGGGGATGTGCAAAGTTCACAGAATATTTGATGTGCAATGGTCAGGTATAATAGTCCAGGGTGTGCGTTAATGTAAAGTGTAGTGTCTATGGGTGGGGGGGTAGTCTGTGTCCATGGGGGTCCAGGGGGGTCTTGATGAGGCCCACTGCATTCGGGAAGCAACTGTTTTTGTGGCGTGAGGTTTTGGTCCTGATGGACCTCAGTCTCCTGCCAGATGGGAGTGATTCAAAACGTTTGTGTCCGGGGTGGGAGGCGTCGGCTAAATCTTCGCCGCCCGCCTCAGGGTCCTGGAGGCCTACAGGTCCTGGAGGGACGGCAGATTGCAGCCGATCACCTTCACGGCAGAGCGAATGATACACCGCATTCGGCCCGTGTCCTTGGCGGTGGCGGCAGCGTACCAGATGGTGATGGAGGAGGTGGGGATGGATTCAATGATGGTGGTGTAGAAGTGCATTGTCTTTGGCG
The DNA here is from genome assembly GCA_030340625.1 of Merluccius polli. Taxonomy (NCBI): domain Eukaryota; kingdom Metazoa; phylum Chordata; class Actinopteri; order Gadiformes; family Merlucciidae; genus Merluccius; species Merluccius polli. The sequence goes on along the minus strand of JAOPHQ010000856.1, from coordinate 323,311 downwards.
GGTTGAATTTCTTCAGCTGCCGCAGGAAGTACATCCTCTGTTGTGCTTTTTTGGTGAGGGAGCTGATGTTCAGCTCCCACTTGAGGTCCTGGGAGATGATGGAGCCCAGGAAGAGGAAGGACTCCACAGTGTTGACTGGGGAGTCACCCAGGGTGATGGGGGCTGGTGGGGCTGCGTTCTCCTGGAGGTCCACAACCATATCCCTGCTGTCTTTAGAGCGTTTAGCTCCAAGTTGTTGTGACTGCACCAGGTCGCCAGGTGGTCAATCTGGTGGTCAACCTGGAGGCGGACTCATCCCCACCAGAGATGAGTCCGATGAGGAGCTTCAGGAGCTTGATGGTGGTGATTGGAGGTGCAGAAGAGCGGAGGGGAGAGAACGCAGTTAGAGATCGTTGATTGTGCATTACAATGCTACCATGATAACACAGTATATCTCTAGCTTTATTACTGTAATGTTTACAATGAAATATCAATTTCGAGCTACCCAAAATGCATTGCTTCTAGTCTAGTTGTACACTTTGTTAGAGTGCACATGGACGCCTAAAGGTTCAGGCGCATGCATTGTTAATGTCTCTAGCTGGAAATGTGCTTGTGGCTGAATATGTAGAGTTTACAGTGTAGGGTGAGACTAATGCAAAATGCATCCGGCCACACTTCAAATGTATGTTTGTTTTCAGGGAAAGTTTCTAGAAGTACACATTCAGATTTGCTGTACATGTGATTTGTACCCTGTGATATTTTATATGAATAATTGATGTGATTTGTACACTGTGGCTGAAGTACGGAGAACAGGTGAGGACATCTTCATTGGGAAAAACGAAAACAATCTGATGTTCGCTCGTTCGCATTGCGTCTAGTTAGGGATCGTGAGAGCAGGTCCTAACTAGCATTGCGCTCTAGGCAACATGATTGATGGTGCCCCCTTTGTAACCAGAAAAATGTATTGCACTTCTCGTTATTTCCTTTGCTATAAAGTCAGAGACCACATGAAGAAACACATACTCACAAGGAGAATCTTTAATTAAAAAAAAGGTAATACATTGAAACTATTACCTAGAGCAAGGCTGCAACAGGACCCTTCCAGGTCTTCCTGTCATTGGTCATTGATGAGCAGCAGGCTGCCTTTAGAGAAAACACAAGAGCAAATGTATCGACTAGATGAGACATGGCACAACATATCGTCATTTTTACATTCAATTATTTATCATCAGGAACATGTATTATACATTGCACCGACACAGGCGCAGATGGGAGTTTGTCGTCATTTGATGCAGCAGGTGGTGCTCCCAGATATTTTAAAAGTGAATATAAAATGATAAATATGATATAACAATGTTAACAAAAATGTGTATTATCAACATTTGAATCATTTTCATTTGTTTAATGTAGCTAAACTATGAAGTTATTTAGCATTTGCATTTTGGTGTATTTGGACGAGGGGTGGGAATGTTAACACTTTTGTCCATTTTTTGTCCAATATGAGTTTTTTTTATTACATTGTAGGACCATATCTGGTATTATTATTGATCTATTATTGATTTTCTTTACCAATTCCTTTTGTTCATATGTACACAGGTTGTCTATTTGAAAAAAAAACATCGTACTGATATATATACTTATATACAAGGTTATATTATTGACAAAGAAAAAACGTTAAATTGTCCACCGGCCACATCGGCCAGTCTTCCCGATGGCCGTCGCTGGCAGGGACGCGTTGTTAGGATGATTAGTGGTTCATCAGTGAAATGAGAACCAAAGTAGTTTCACACAATGGGAGTGGGAAGTGAACTACAGCCTGTACACTACAATGTAGGCAGAGCAGCGTAGAGAAAAGCAGACCTTTTCATACTGCAGAAGATGAATGTGTTAATATTCAGTCAGTGATGTGATTGTGTGAGCCAGTGCATCCATGTATGGATTTGACTGTGTGAGTGCATTCAAGTATGTGAGTGAGTAAATGTATGCATGTTTGTGCATGTACATATGTAAGTGGATGTGTGTGTGTGTGTGTGTGTGTGTGTGTGTGCATGTTTTAATGTGTGTATATTTTTACATGTGTCTCCATGTGCATGAGCGTGCATCAGAGCACACTGATGAAGGGATGCTCCAGGAAATGTTTCAATATGCATGTGTGTGCGCATGTGTGTGTGTGTGTGAGTGTGAGAGACACGGGTCATGTGTATGCAAGCGAGGTAGATGCTGTCAGTGTATGTGGTGCTGAAGCTTCATATTTCATTCTTTTAAAGATTTCCTCACAAGAGCCTGACATTCATGGTAGGTTTACATCGATTTGCTTTGAATGAATGGATTTGTTTTGAACTGTTTTGACTGTTGAGTGATTAGCACATAATCCATAAAAAGACCTGCTAAAATTGATCACAATTGCATATTGAAGTAGGCCTGATGACACATAGCCTAAATTATGAGTATGTAAATAACGAGTATTTTAGTGTTATATAGTGTTAGCATCTCTTTAAGTGTTAGCGGGTTAGCCTCCCTTAAACATACACAAACATAAACCATGCACCAAGCATCTGAACTCAACACTGATTGGTCCGTATGTGGGGTCAATCAATCAGTGTTGTTGTCAAGGCTGTTGCTAGTCTACTGTGGCTCTGTGTGACAGAGTCTGTCAGTACGCCACCGGTAAGCTGTCGTGCAGAAGAGGAAGCCGGTCTTTCCAAAGACCTCCAGAAGGCTCCTGTCTCCCTGAAGCAGCCGGCAACGAAAACCTCTCACACACTGCAAGAGTACATTTGTCGGTCTCGCACAGTGGACCTGCCAACATAAAAGCGTACCATATACCTTATGTTTTGTTTTGAAAGTAATCTGACAATCAAAAGATGTTATATTAGAGCAGTGCAATCCTTGCGTTTTGTGCCTATTATTTTACTGTATGTGTTATTATACAGTTTGCAAATAAATGGTGGATTTTTGGAGTCGATGTCCATGGCGTTTAAAGGTGCCGTCACTAGCTGTGCTCAGCGCTGAAATAATTGTCCCGCATCCTGATGAAAACGCCTATAGGGCGCGCATAAGTGCATACACTTAAGAGTCCCGGTTTGGGGGTTTGAAAATGTGGTCGCCTCTGAAGCGTGAGCAGATAATAGCTGTCATTACGCGTCCATGCAAAAGCTTTGCATGTCGACATGTTAAGATTAATGTGATATTTAAATGTGATTTTATTGGAATGTGGTAGTAGTGTGAGTGTGTGTGTGTGTGTGATTTACAACTGTCAGACCACAGCAGTGACATATCCAGTCATATTTTTATGATTACCGTGGAAACGCTCGATGGCAACAGAGGAAGATGGATTCTCGGCCGTTGACTCATTGACTTGTTGACTCGTTTGTTTACAACATATTACACACAGATGTACACACATGTCTGCGCCAACTGTCAACTTCTTGTCACTTCATAGCCAAATGACCCCAATCCCTTTGCTTCCTGTTATCCAGATAACAAAACTGCACCACATATACTTGTTATTCAGTCATTTATTCTAACACTTTATCCAAAGCGACAAACAGTGACTTTTTCTGTTGCGATCCATGTAATGTAAGGAGCAGGTGGAGTTGGGGCGTCTACAGGTCTAGCATTGGACCCTGAACCTTTCAGCTGTCTGTTTACCTGTAGTCACTATCCTTGAGCAAGATGCCCTGACCCCCACCTGCTCATGATGTTGACGTGTCTCTAAAAATATAAAAAGCCACTGTTGGATAAATGCATCTGCAAAATAACTAAATAGTGAAAAGCAGTAGTAAATACACACCAGATCCATCTCGGTAAACATCCTTCAACATAAACTCAGCAAATATGTTTCCTAACCTTTCTAACCAAAAGATCAAGAGGCAAATATGTCAAGCTATAATGCAAATCAAGCTTCTGAAAACCGGGGCCCAACAGAAGTCACAGGCCTACTTGAAATGCCCCTCGGCGGAGGTGAGGAGGTGTGAAGATAAGGAGGTGAGGAGATGTGGAGGTAAGGAGGTGAGGAGGTGAGGAGGTGTGAAGATAAGGAGGTGAGGAGGTGAGGAGGTAAGAAGGTAAGGAGGTGTATTCTGTGTATTCTGGTCGTACTCTATGGGCTGAAAGCTCTGCATGCAGTTGATCTATGTGTCTGGCTGGCCGAGAAAATTGCGGTGCCAATAAGAATGGGAATGGGCCGCTGTAGACTTACCTCAGCGGCGGCCTGGTGAATAAACTGGAGCCTGGCAAAGCTGTTTCTGATCATGGACTCAAATAAAGGGTCTCCCCTTCTGTTTCTCTGGACTTTCAGTCTCGTCTCGCTGCCTCGATTCTCCCATCCCTCCTTCCTTCTTTTCATTCATCCCTTTTCTCTCTCTTTCTCTCTCTCTCTCTCTCTCTCTCTCTCTCTCTGTCACTCCCCATATCGCTCAATCATTATGTATTTTCACTCTTCTTTCCGCTGCTCTATTCCTCCAGCCTCTCCTCCCATCACCACTATGTTTCTCTCCCTTTCTGTTTTATCACTCTTTCCTTATTCTCTCTCTATATCACTACAACGGCCGCCCTCCCTCTCTCTCTCCCTCTCTCCCCCTCTCTCTCCCTCTCTCCCCCTCTCTCCCTCTCTCTCTCTCTCTTTTCAGTTTTTCTCCCTTCACGCTTCCATCTTCTGCTCTACGCCTCCCTCCTCCCTCCCTCCTCCTCCCTCCCTCTCCCCATCAACACTGTTACTCTCACTCCCTTTCTCTCACCCCTGCTCGTTATCTCATGTCTGCCCGGTCCCCCATCTCCTCCAATTAACACTTTTTCCTCTCTCTTACTCACTCCCTGTCTGTGTGTCTATCTGTCTGTCTCTCTCCCAGACTCGATCCGCACCTCCCTCGACCACCTCATGCCCCCCCCCCCCCCCCCCAACACATGTCTTCCAGGATATATCTTTTGAAGGCGGACATGGCCAGCATGCTGACTGATATATTGGGCTCAGGTTCCTGGTGCTATAACCCCTACCTCCCCGTCTCCGCATCCCAAGAAGACAGGGAGGCCCTAGCCGGGGTCAGCGCAGACCGCTGCATTACAGCATGGCTGCTGATGGGCAGAATAAATTAGGCCGGAGACAGGAAACAGCCAGAGGACTGAATATATTACCGCTGGCCCAATTAGACAGTATGGATTACAAATAACTTGCCAGCTGAGTCCAGATTGGTTTTGGTCGCTAAATGGCTTCATAAAGTGCCACTGTTTGTTTGCTGTGTTTGTTTAAAGGTGCTTGTTTTTTTTAAGAAGGACTACCGCATGTATTAGCAAATACAGAACGATAGCTGACCATGTTGTATGGTGACATGTTTTGTTTTTTTTAATAAGTAGAAACACAGTGCTTTGGAGCAGACGTCTCTCTCACTGCCATCGAATGAAGTTATTCAAATGAATCAAATAAAAAATGGAAAAAAATACACAAAAATAAAAGTAAATCTCATGCTCAAATATGTATTAAAATGTTCAAAGGGTCCCCACAATTCACCATTCATGCCACTAGCAGCTCCAGAAAACAACAAGTCGTGTATCCCCTCGCCTCTCTTGTCCCCCCACATCCCCTCTGGCCTAAGGTCCGCCAAACTCAACTGACATTTCTCTTTAATTGTTCCTGTCAACGTGTTGCAGGAAATGACATCATGTCTCAACAACAAACCCTCCCGGTTCGCACTGGACCAACTCTCCAGAGGGAGGGGTGGAGGGTGAGGGAAGGCATTATAAAATGTAGACTTGGCTTCTTTATTGATTTATTCATCACACTGAATGTCATCTGAGGAGGTCAACATCGTGGAGGACTGAACCCACATGGGATGAGATCTGCTCTCCCTGCTCCTTCTGATGTTCAGGCGCCCTGAGCCACGGCTCTGGGTTATTACAACCAATTGCTTACTCGTTTGTGAAAAGCCAGCGCCGTCTTGGGGAAACCACTGTGGGTGGGTGTAGCCATGTGTCAGACATACGTTTTTAACGATATGAGACGTTACACTGTGGGCGTTATTTGAAGACTTGAAGTTTGACTTTGCTTGTGTTTATGGTCTGTCTATTTGTAACTGTGTCTGGCTGTCTATAACCATCTGTCTAGCTACCCATCCATTCATCCAACTATCCATCTACTCACCTACAAGCCCAAATAACCTACCTGCCTAACCTACCTACCTAACTACCTACCTACCTAACCTACCTGCCTAACCTACCTAACTACCTAAACTACCTGCCTACCCTACCTAACCTACCTGCCTAACCTACCTAACTACCTACCTAACCTACCTGCCTACCCTATCTAACCTACCTGCCTACCCTACCTACATTAACCTACCTGCCTAACTACCTACCTATCTTACCTGCCTACCCTACCTAACCTACCTGCCTTACCTAACCTACCTAACCTACCTGCCTTATCTACCTAACCTACCTACCTAACCTACCTGCCTAACTACCTACCTACCTACCTAAGCTACCTACCTAACCTACCTGCCTTACCTAACCTACCTAACCTACCTGCCTTACCTACCTAACCTACCTACATTAACCTACCTGCCTAACTACCTACCTATCTTACCTGCCTACCCTACCTAACCTACCTGCCTTACCTAACCTACCTAACCTACCTGCCTTACCTACCTAACCTACCTACCTAACCTACCTGCCTAACTACCTACCTACCTAAGCTACCCACCTAACCTACCTGCCTAACTACCTACATACCATCCTACCTATATTCCTATCTGTCTATCTATCAGTCCACCCACCCACCCATCCCATCTCTTTTGGGGGGGATAAACCAAAGTTTGGTTTGGAATTGACCGGCTGAGCCGATGGTGAATGATGAGGAGCAATATGGAAGTTGATATGTCACACACAAAGAACCACACAGTCCTTGTTTGTTCCCCACTGATATTGCCTTGTCAAAGGTCAGGAATAGCCCAGACAGCAGAAAACCTTTAAATTAGCAGAACCAAACCCCTATCCACCAGGACCTGATACCAACACACAAACACTCAAACATGTTGATAAAAGTTTTCCATCTTCCCTCTGCTGCCGTTCCACTGTGAATCATTTTTTGTCTGCTACTCCGGTGGTGATTTATCTCACTTCACCAAGGTAGGTATCTGCCCAATGGACTTTAATAAGATCTCATGAGGTAACAGAAAGAAGCCTGCACTACTGTGAACACTGTCTTTGTCCGTTACAAACACAATGACTACACCGACCACTTTGCACACGGTAGTTGTGCAGGCGCACACCCTGTCCCACGGTGCCTTCACAACATGGAGCAGAAGAACACATCAGAACAGCATGCTGGAGACGAGGCTGGCTCCTCACCACAGAGCTACGGCTTATCCGATTGGTCTTCCAGACGCTCCCTCTGTTACCCACGGTTCCTCCAACAGGAGCCAGTAGCCAACATGAGAGGAGGCCATTATGGAGACGGCCCATCAGCCGTCAGAGTCTAGACGGATGGCTTTAGGAGCAACTTAAGCAAATGTGCAGATGGGCGGTGCGGAGATATCCGTCGGGAGGATGGGTCCCTGGGTGAAGGATGATGACGCTGAAGCACGCTAAGGGCGATTACAGGATATTTTAAAGCGGTAACGTTATGGACGGGGCTAATTATGCATCGCAGGACATATTTCAGTTACCTCGTCCATTTCATTTCCTATAATGGAGGATTTATCACCGGCTTCAAGGTTAGCCTCATGAAAAGCATGCATGGAAAGACTCCAAGGGGAAATCTTTGTAAAGGAGCGAGACTGTTTCATGGTCGTTCAATCAAGTAAATGTTTATGGATTAAAAACATGCGGGAACCCGTCCTGTGGCTAATTACATTTGAATGTGGCTTATCCAAATACAGACAAACTGACTCATCGCTTGCCCTCAGGCGCAGTCGGAAAGCCAGCCTGTCAACACCAGTGTTGACAAAAAGCACAGCCAAACCCTCTTAAAGACATTCCTCAGACCTAAATTGGAAAACTAATTATTCCACATCCTCCCAACTGTCATGTGTTCAGACATATAGGTGAGCAGGTCTCTCTCACTTTCTCTCTTTTCCTGACTCTCTCTCTCTCTCTCTCTCTCTCTCCCTTTCAAATTATTTTCATGTTCAAGGGACTCCTGGCCGAATGGACCTTTTATTAAAGGAGTGGGTTTTTTTATGATCAAGAATATGTTTTTGCGCCGGGGGCTCGTACATCATCAAAGCCGTGCGCCGGGCCATTATTACAGCCCGCGTATCACTCCCGTCCGGAGTTACAGCGCAAACCACGACTATAAGCTGGAGAGTTATGGTCACCCAACCAGAGATCTATATATATT
>JAOPHQ010000856.1:0-310000 GCA_030340625.1 Merluccius polli | reverse complement strand
GATTCTGCAGTTAAACTAGTAGATACTGCAGTTGAATGAGTAGATACTGCAGTTGAATGAGTAGATACTGCAGTTGAATATACTGCAGTTCAACTAGTAGATACTGCAGAAGAACAGTAAATTATTGGTCAACTAAAATGCTAAATAATGCTGAAGTGTATTGCTACATTTTTGGGTGTACTCCCTCCCTGCAATTCAGTATGTTGCTACCACAGTTACTGCCATGAATATTTCGCAAATGACTGCTTTTACCCACACACATACATTTCTATTCCCATCATGAGGTCTAGCAAGACGGCGCCCCCCCCACTGGTCTCCTTCTCAAGGTTTCCTTCTCTTCCCTGTGGGGTGGGGGGGCTCTGCGGTGCCCTTTAGCGGATCCAGGATTAGGGAGGTTGTGTCAAATATGGGCCTGTGAACCCTCTGAGTCTGGGACTGTGAAGCCCTCTGAGTCTGGGACTGTGAAGCCCTCTGAGTCTGGGACTGTGGCAAAGGTTTATGCAAATCAAGCCCCACGACTTGATACATAATGTATCCTAAATGGTGTGCCAACTCTCAGTAAAATAAAGGCATTTACATGATGGGCAGCTTGTATTCAGTCCTACAAGTACAAATGTAAATGCTATTCATCAACTGTTGTGTAAGGCAGATTATAGTAATCCATTTATCACATTCTTCCTGGTCGTGTGAATGCCGAAACTAATGACTTTTGTGAAAGCATAGTAGAGAAAAGTTGATCTATTTACTGGTGGAATAGGTCTGTGTATTTGCTTAACTGCATCTCCAGCAACATAAATCATCTATTGTTATTAAATTGCTGTAATAAAATGTCAAAAGACTAAGTTGCCAAGTTTCAACACACATAACCGGTTAGTATTTAGGTCCAGGTGTTAACAAGCGGGTTGGCCGGGCGGCTTGGGCTCAAGGATGTCTGCAGGCGGTGGACGATGGGCATCGAACCCGAAACCCTTTCGGCTGGAAAATGCTGCACACCTCCCCACTAGACGGCCTGTTGACCACATGGTTCATGTCATCGCTTAGAGAGACGCCAGCAAAGCATCTCAGATACTAAGGAAGTTTTATTTGAACAGAAATCCTATTTTGTCTACAAATACTACTCAAATACAAATACTACTCATATACAAATACTACTCATATACAAATACTACTCAAATACAAATACTACTCAAATAAAAATATTACTCATATACAGATACTACTCAAATACAAATACTACTCATATACAGATACTACTCAAATACAAATATAATCAAATACCACTCATATACAAATACTACTCATATACAAATACTACTCAAATACAAATACTACTCAAATACAAATACTACTCATATACAAATACTACTCATATACAAATACTACTCAAATACAAATACTACTCAAATACAAATACTACTCATATACAGATACTACTCAAATACAAATACTACTCATATACAGATACTACTCAAATACAACTATAATCAAATACCACTCATATACAAATACTACTCAAATACAAATACTACTCATATACAAATACTACTCATATACAAGTACTACTCATATACAAATACTACTCAAATACTACTACTGAGGAGAGAACAGAAGGTTTTTTCTCATCAGTTCCAACTTAGAACTGCAAACAACAAACAAACACTGAAACCAGACCCAATTTATAGCAGCTGGTAAATATAGTACAGTACCCATTCCCCTAACAAGGAAAACATAGCTGTAAAAGAAATGAAAACTTGAATCCACCAACTGTGACGTCTGTGTGTGTTTGTGTGTGTGCGTGTGTATGTGATACAGTGCCACACTTGGGCCATGTGTTTGAAGATGGACCAGACCCCGCCGGCGAGCGCTTCTGCATTAACAGCGTGGCCCTTCAGTTTAAACCCAGGGAAAACAACCAGGAAGACATAATGAGTAAAACCTTGTAGACCCTGTCCTGGCCCCACCAAGGAAGATAAAAACACCCAAGACTTCAAATACTAATTGAAATACTATTTTAAGTGTTACTATTTTAAATGACATTGTCATTTTTATTACATTAAATGTACCATTGACACTGAATTACTTTTCAGGTCTATGTAGGTCTATTACTATTCCTTTCCTTTTCCGTTTCCGTATTAATTTCCTTTCTAAAGAAATGTACTGTGTTGTGCAATATGCTGTATTTAAACTAAAATCTATGTTCACTATGCACATTGTGATTCTGTTGGCTTTGTTATCTAATCCATAACAAGTCAAATGAGAGATGTTCAGCCAGAGATTCAACAAGTGTATCCGAATTACTTCAGCTACTCCTCCACTGCCAGGTTGTCTTAATATGTCGATTTTTCTATTTTTACGAATCCCAAGTTTCGGAGCCAATGGTGAGAAAACAAAAGCAACTCGACCCAAACGCTAACCCCCTAGATCGGATCCCAGATGGACAGCCTACAGTCAGTGGTAAGAACAATGTGTTGACATACTGATTAATTCGTATATTATGTCATAGCATTTATTAATTGATTTCTCGTTGATGTTTTTAAATTCACGTGACTTCTAGGATTGTTTTTTTCTTTGAGGCGGCTTTTAAAAAGGTGGAGCTTTGCGAAAGAAGAGCCCATCTTTCATACATTAATAGGCAAATATTGCAATAAAACAGTGGGGTCAACACAAGGTCAGTGGTTTACGATTATCCAAAGTGACATCAAGTGAATACAGATGCAGATCTTTATGGAACCGGTAGGGCTTTAGACATCTTGCTCAAGGTTGCTTCCCTGCAGGCTTAGTGTGTTCAGGATTTACACTTGGGCCTACACTCATAATTTCCGAACAGCAATTAAGTAAATTGCAACTATACTGCTTCAAGACCCAAAAGTCAATTGCATACAGGACCGTTATTTGACCTTGGCACAGTCACTGTCTGAGAGGGTTTTACCTTTACAACAGATAGGCTGGTAACGCTTTATATTAAGGTCCTTGTAATAACCATTAATTAATAGGTAATAAGGCCCTTGTAAGTCCTTACAAGATGCTTATTAACATTATTGTGTCTTTATAAGTCTATATAAGTGTTAATAATGTCATTATAATACAGTTAATAGCAGGCTATAACACATGTATAAGCGCTTATAAGAAACTTGTTAACAGTTTGCAAATGCTTAAGAACATTAATAAAAGCCTCATGAGTATCTTATAATTGTTCATAATAGCATTACAAACACCCATAACCCACCCATTATGTCTTTGCCATGCCTTTATTAATCTTCTTTTGTTTGCTTATTGATATTAAAATATACTTTATTGCTTTATTGCTTTCTATTATAAGTTAACTATGCACTTGTTAACAGTTAACTATGCTTTTTGCAGCTACCGGATCTAAAGCGAGAACAATGCCTTATTAAGGCTAATACATCATTTATTATGCATAATTATGCCTTTAAGAATCTTTTTTTTCACTTGTTAACAGTTAGCTATGCTTTTTGCAGCTTCTGTTTTTTTTTCTTCCCATTATATCAGCCTTGACCACATTCTAGATGTGGAGGTTGTGAAAATCATTAACCAGTAATTAACACATAATGAAATATTTATTAGACTTAATAAGGCATTGTTCTCGCTTTAGATCCGGTAGCTGCAAAAAGCATAGTTAACTGTTAACAAGTGCATAGTTAACTTATAATAGATGAGCAATAAAGTATATTTTAAAATCAATAAGCAAACAAAAGAAGATTAATAAAGGCATGGCAAAGACATAATGGGGTAACACTCCATAATAAGGGTCCTTAATAAATAGCAAACTAGTCATTAACTAACCCTTTGTTAATTGTTACTAAAATATCTATTTGCCACAAGTTAATGGTTTTTTAATCATTAATTAAATATTAGTTATTTGTGTATAATCTGTTTGTTAATGTTTTAACAAACAAAAAACAATCTATTAACAAATACTGTATTAATAGTGTTTTAATAGTTAACTAAATGTATTCTTGGCACTAATTAACAGTTATTTATTACATAATTAGAATGTTAAATGCTTATTTACAAACTATATGTTAATATAGAAGTTAATGACATATTAGTATTTAACTAATTGTTACTAAACTGTTTCTGCCTATCCCAATTGTTATTAAACTGTGTTTCTGCCCATCCCAATATGAACCACTTCTCATAGGACCCTTAATAAAGTTGGTTACGCTTAATTAATATATTAGTAATATATAACTATCAGTATGGGGACCCTTATAATAAAGTTGGTTAACCATAATTAATACATTAGTAATATATAACCATCAGTATTGGGGACCCTTATAATAAAGTTGGTTAACCATAATTAATATAGGCCTATTAGTAATATATAACTATCAGTATGGGGACCCTTATAATAAAGTTGGTTAACCATAATTAATACATTAGTAATATATAACTATCAGTATTGGGACCCTTATAATAAAGTTGGTTAACCATTATTAATGCATTAGTAATTTATAACTATCAGTATGGGGGGACCCTTATAATAAAGTTGGAACAGTAATCATTAATTATTTACAAATATTTCTTATAACATTGAAGATAGAAAATATTTTACACTGGGTCTCTCACAAGCAATAAGAGCAACAAGAGATTGGAGAGTTCTTTAACTTTATAAATAAAGTGTGTTCATCCCTCTTCCCAACAGTGTGTGCTGAGATCATTCATTTCCAGTGTGAGAGACCCAGTGTAAAATATTTTCTATCTTCAATACATGTTATAAGAAATATTTGTAAATAATTAATGATTACTGTTCCAACTTTATTATAAGGGTCCCCCCATACTGATAGTTATAAATTACTAATGCATTAATAATGGTTAACCAACTTTATTATAAGGGTCCCAATACTGATAGTTATATATTACTAATATATTAATTATGGTTAACCAACTTTATTATAAGGGTCCCAAATACTGATGGTTATATATTACTAATGTATTAATTATGGTTAACCAACTTTATTATAAGGGTCCCCATACTGATAGTTATATATTACTAATATATTAATTAAGCGTAACCAACTTTATTAAGGGTCCTATGAGAAGTGGTTCATATTGGGATGGGCAGAAACACAGTTTAATAACAATTGGGATAGGCAGAAACAGTTTAGTAACAATTAGTTAAATACTAATATGTCATTAACTTCTATATTAACATATAGTTTGTAAATAAGCATTTAACATTCTAATTATGTAATAAATAGTTGTTAATTAGTGCCAAGAATACATTTAGTTAACTATTAAAACACTATTAATACAGTATTTGTTAATAGATTGTTTTTTGTTTGTTAAAACATTAACAAACAGATTATACACAAATAACTAATATTTAATTAATGATTAAAAAACCATTAACTTGTGGCAAATAGATATTTTAGTAACAATTAACAAAGGGTTAGTTAATGACTAGTTTGCTATTTATTAAGGACCCTTATTATGGAATAACTAATATTTAATTAATGATTAAAAAACCATTAACTTGTGGCAAATAGATATTTTAGTAACGATTAACAAAGGGTTAGTTAATGACTAGTTTGCTATTTATTAAGGACCCTTATTATGGAGTGTTACCCATAATGGGTGGGTTATGGGTGTTTTTAATGCTATTATGAACAATTATAAGATACTCATGAGGCTTTTATTAATGTTCTTAAGCATTTGCAAAACTGTTAACAAGTTTCTTATAAGCACTTATAAATGTGTTATAGCCTGCTATTAACTGTATTATAATGCCAATATTAACACTTATATAGGCTTATAAACACACACTAATCTTAATGCATCTTGTAAAGACTTACAAGGGCCTTATTACCTATTAATTAATGGTTATTACAAGGACCTTAATATAAAGCGTTGCCGATAGGCTAAACACAAACAAACACAAATCAACACTGCAATATTGATCGTTCCGGTCACTGCTGTTGAACACTGAGTGAACAAGTGTAAAGCAATCACACATTATTTGTTACTTATTTTTGATTGATTTTTTTTTTAGAAGAAGAAAAAGAAATGCTGGTTGTAATGTTATTAATGTTTACATACACAACTAGTATATTCAAACTGTACACAATAAACATTCGGTCAGAAATCAATCATGTCATAGATTTAACACTTTTTCGCATGAAATAGGAAATAGACTTAATTTGGCGGTGTGGCTCCACTCTTTTAGGGTGCTCCCTGCTTACATTTACAGCATGACATACAGACGTCAGATACAGCAGAACAACATTTAACAACAGGGAGCACTAGACCAAACCCCCCCCCCCCCATGGGGTAGATTAGATATCTCAACCCATTGAGTAGGGGACATACAATACAGAGCGTAACCAAAGCAGGTGGAGGCTGGGATGGTGGTGGGTGAAAGCCAGCTCAGCCCACTTAACTTCGCAGAGAGAGTGCCTGTGAGATTCAAGGTCTTATATTGACCGCCTATCAGCATACGTGCATTTGACTGGACCACGTTCACTGTCGGCTGATAGGCCGAGTGTCCCGCCAGAACTAACTATAACCCTTAGTGTTGGCAGTATTGGCAAACATTGCTAGAAGACCTTGCATCACTTGACCTCTCCATGGTCAATGTTAAAGTGCTCAGCCACGTTATCTGACTCCTGCCTGTGACCTGCCTCTTGTGTTGTGCATGCAAGTTGCGGGGCAAATGGTACCTTCTCCGCTCAGCGTCCAAGCGCCCCTACCGGCTGAGGTCTGGGTCCGGGGCGGAGGCCACATTCATAATCTTAACGCCTCCTGAAGAGCCAGAATCCTCTCCAATTTCTGTCAGCACCAACACACGCTTGTGAGTAGTATGAGCCGTGGTGTATACATGAATACATGTGCATACGCAGAAGCGCACACACACACGCACGCATGCATGTGTGATGCCCACTGAGGTGGTTTCACAATTATTTGTGGTTTCACAATTATTTGGTGTAGCCAATAATTGTACTTAAGGTTAAAATCCCTGTTTTTATCTTTATATTATATTAATGACTTTCTGTGGTGTGAGTTCACCAGTGTAAAAGGATATATGCTGTTCCAGTCCTCACCTATGGGTGGCAGTGTGTGGTCACAGTGTGCCGCCTCGGGGTAGGCGGGAAGTACTGCGGAAACTTTCGGGTCCTCAGTGCTTATGCTACGCTCGAGAAGACAACTCGTGTTCGCCGCCTCATCTTTGCTAATATGTGTCTTGTGTTCCTATAGGTGAGGTGAATTTAAATCTCTGTCCGCACGCCCTCCACTACGGGGGTGCAACAGATATTTTGGGGGCTCATCCGGGATCGGCTCCGCCCACTGATGCTTGACGGTTGCTGATCCAGTGATGTCTGAACCTGAGACCAGAGAAGCTGCTCGCCGTCTGCATTGAGGTGTTCGCTGGTGTATTAGACAGGGTCAATTTTCACAAAATCAGAACCCCGAAGGCATTTTGTGATAATTTATATTGTACAACATTTCTAGGGGTATTAAGGGGTGCTGAATCCAAATCTGATGTATATGAAGCTCAAAAATGTCCCACAATGCCTCAAAATTGAGAAATTCAAAATGGCCGCCATCGCCAGGCTGAAATCTGTTTTTCAGTATATTCTTTTGACTAAACAAGATGAAAACATGAAATAAATGTGCTTTTGAAAGTTTTCCTACATGAGCAATTCAATGCCATATTCAGATTTGAGATGTAATGTGAAGAAACTGCTTAGACATTGCAAATACAGGCGTTTTTAACTATGAATAATTGCTCTTTCTCTAAGTTATTATTATTATTACTATTATTGTTGATATTATCACGCTGTGTTTACTTACTTTGCATTTTGTTTTGAGGACAAATGTACAAACAAATATAAAAAGTTACAAACTTTAATTAAATATTCACAGGTTTTCACAAATGGGGAATTTAACATCCTGTCAATAATCAGCTTGAAAATCACACAAGTAGAGAAAAACGTCATCATTAGTGCTAAAGAAGTTGTCAATCAAATAAGATCAAAAAGCAGGAAGATCCATGGATCATGGTGATATTCACTGAACTATATCCCAGTAGAAGTTACAATGACAGCTTATTCGCAGTCCTCTTCCATCAAGCGACAATATGGAACCAAGCTCACCTGCCACATCCTGATCTTCCTCCAGTGGATGAAATGGGATGGATGCACAAGGAAGGTAATTTAGTGCCACGGCTAATGTCTCTGCCACCTATGCCTAAAGCCTGCAGGGAGTTCACTTCATGTGGGTGTACCAAGGGATGCCTCAGCCAACGATGCAGCTGCAGGTATGTGTATAGGGAATTAGCCGATGTTGATCATTGTGTACAAGAATGAACAAATATGACAGACTAGTAGAGTATTCTAATTTACCTGTACTTGTACTGGTTGTGATCTTTCTATTCTATTCCATTTAACCTTTTCTATTCAGAAAGAGTCGCATGGAATGTATAGATGCATGCAACTGAAGGAAACCTGACAACACTTGCCAAAATATTGAAGAGGACTGCGAATAAGCTGTCATTGTAACTTCTACTGGGATATAGTTCAGTGAATATCACCATGATCCATGGATCTTCCTGCTTTTTGATCTTATTTGATTGACAACTTCTTTAGCACTAATGATGACGTTTTTCTCTACTTGTGTGATTTTCAAGCTGATTATTGACAGGATGTTAAATTCCCCATTTGTGAAAACCTGTGAATATTTAATTAAAGTTTGTAACTTTTTATATTTGTTTGTACATTTGTCCTCAAAACAAAATGCAAAGTAAGTAAACACAGCGTGATAATATCAACAATAATAGTAATAATAATAATAACTTAGAGAAAGAGCAATTATTCATAGTTAAAAACACCTGTATTTGCAATGTCTAAGCAGTTTCTTCACATTACATCTCAAATTTGAATATGGCATTGAATTGCCCATGTAGGAAAACTTACAAAAGCACATTTATTTCATGTTTTCATCTTGTTTAGTCAAAAGAATATACTGAAAAACATATTTCAGCCTGGCGATGGCGGTAGTGTTGCACCGATACCATTTTTTGGCCCCCGATACCGATACCGATACCCGGCTGTGCAGTATCGGCCGATACCGATACCATACCGATACCACGCCGTTTGGAGAAAAAAAAAATATATATATACTGTATATACAAGCTTTTTTTCTTCTAATACTAAAGAACTGCATACTCACTTGGATGTAAAATCATTGCTATCATGGCTTGGTCAGGAATACACAGTAAATCCAGAAGAACTTTTTTATTGCCTACCTGTTATGGGTGACAATAATTGAATATGCCAAAATAGTGCAATATCCATGTAATTACAACATGTAAATCGTAGTGCAACAAGAAGTTAAATTAAATTAAAATAAGAAATAATATACATATGAGGTAGAGAGTGCATGGCATTAAGGCCTATCTGAGGTAAGAACAAATCAGAATTGCAATAAGAAATTACTTCCTCCTGTAAGGTCTAGGCTGATGTGCACTCTAAGTGCAGCCAGGGTAAAATAAATAAAATAAAATAAATAAAAGGTGTCCTATGACAACAAGTTACAACTCCAAAATCCACATTGAAAAAACTAAAACGAGCAGTGGCAAAAATAACTGCAGTGAGTGAAGGGAGAGAATGATGTCCTCTATGATGTCCTCTATGATTTGACAACATTACATTTGGCAAAATCGGTGTTTATTTGGGATGATCATTTCCGTAAATATGATTGGGGAGTAACCCGACGAGGTGTCCATTAACAGAAATGAATGGACGACGCGGAGGCGTGAACCGTCCGACGCGAAGCGGAGGGTTGCTTCCGCGAAGTACCATGGTCACTTACGAAAGAATGAAATATGTAATCAATTAATAATACTTTAATGTGTTTTAGAGTTGAAATCGTGAGGTTTTTTTTTATTTTTACAAGTCGAGCGGACTATTTAATATCTCCCGTATGCAGGCGTTGCCAAGCAACGTGGCCATAGCGTCTTCATAGCGTCAACGTCTTTCCTAGGTGTAAATCAAAGATGGTGTAAATAAACACTTTTTAACCTACACTCTCCAGCCAATCGGAGTAATTCTGTTTTTAATGACTTTATCAAGTAACTTTCCGTGATCAACGGTGTCGGTAAATGGGCTGTGCTACAGCAGTAGTTGCGTGGTGGTGTTTAGCGCGTGTGGCGCGCTGGCCTTTTAAATTAAAAAAAAAAGCAAGAACGAACATTCTGAAGGGAGACAAAAGCGACAAAAGCGACTTAGGTGGAGTGGACAAGGTGGAGTCCTCTTTGTGCGCTTTCGGTGTGAACGCACAGTAAGACACAAGGCGCTGCGTTCCAAGTTTCATATTAGTATCTGTAAATGGCATCGGCGCATTATTTGTTCGTACTCGTCGATACCGATGCCAGCATTTTAGTGCGGTATCGGGGCCCCTCCCGATACTAGTATCGGTATCGGTGCAACACTAGATGGCGGCCATTTTGAATTTCTCAATTTTGAGGCATTGTGGGACATTTTTGAGCTTCATATACAGCAGATTTGGATTCAGCACCCCTTAATACCCCTAGAAATGTTGTACAATATAAATTATCACAAAATGCCTCCAGCACTTTAAATAAGCACATTTTCAGAAATTCTGCCTAGACTATATGGCTACAGGGCAGAAGCGACGACGGAAACAGAGAAATCCCCCAGTTGGTGTCCAAAGGAAGGAGTGCAGCTCTACGTACGTCACCAAGATCAGCCAAGAGAGACAAACATCGTCTTACACCACCAGGTCCACAACCATGTCAGCGCAACGCAAATAACTAGTTTGGAAGATCAAAAAGAGCTTATTCAGACTGTCCGGTCCCGAAGCATATGAGGTTGCCAAAGCCATTGATGCAGACCATGAGGGCGTGGACTGGCTGGACCCAACTGATAAAGAGAGCTGCATAAACCATATCCTTGAATTCATGCATTGTAGAGCATTGCTTGAGTCTGAGGATGAGGACTTGAGTCACTTGCTATCATTAGATGATGTGGTTATGAATATCATTAGTGAACTGTGAACATTTTTAAATCCAGGTTAAAAACACTTCTCTTCTCCTGTGCTTATGATTGAGCTCGTTCAAAGCACTTTAAATTGTAATCTTTCATTTGCACTATGTCCTTTTAAATCATTATTTTATGCTGCTCTATTATAGTATTTTATACTATATAAAACGCCCAGTTCACCCACTCACACGCCACCACTCAGCCTTAATGCACCTCTCATCACACAATCATACAACCCCATTCCAACCGGCAGCCTGCCGACACATCTCTACAACACACCCACTAGCACCCAGACACATAATCTCACCCAACCCACCATCATGCAACCACATAACACTAACCCATTTGTCTCCCTGCAAGATCTCGCCTACTTCCAGCGCAAGGAGTTTAGGATCCATGGAGGACAAGTAGGTGATACAACGTCTGACATTACCTACAACAGCATCTGTAAGCAGATTGAGGAAGGAATACTTACCCAACCAAGATGTTCAGCCCCTCAGTGAGTTGCTGGATTACAACCTTGACGTGGCTGCGATCACTGGAGACGAGGTGCCATATGATGGATGGGTGGAGGTGGTGGTAAATTTACAAGGCAATGAAGACCCAGATTTGTTTATTAGCGTGCCGTTCCTGGTGAGTCGCTTGAAATTAGATAGACCAGTAGTTGGGGTTAATGTAATTCAGGTCTTCATTAGGAATAATACTAGTCGTCCCAAAGTCTTATCCATTCTGTCTACTCTGCTCGCTGGTGCCTTAGATATGGATGGTGCCACGGCAGGGGCCCTAATTAGTTTCATCCAGACACAGAAATTCCCAGAAGAGCAATATGCTGCAGTAAAAGTGGGTCTCAAAGAGGTCACCATTTTAGCAGGTCATGTGGCTCACATTAAGTGTAAAGTCCCACCAAATATTGGTCCCTCTGGTTCTGTTGTACTATTTGAACCAACTCATGACAGTGTACAGCTAAAGGCACTGAGTATGGGGGCGGGACTGTTGAAATTACACCAGACAAACCGGCCTTTTATCAAAGTGCCTGTGTCTAATCATTCTAAACATGACGTGACCATTTCAAGTTTAACTGTCTTGGGCAGTATTGAACCCATTGTTAAGCTCATAGAGACAGACTGTCCTAAAAGTGAACAAAGTCAGTCAGATAATGTTAATCCATCACCACACGTCAGTCATGAGCAGGTACCACCACCTACCACGCATCTATGGCACCACCTGTAGATGTCAGCCACCTGACAGATGAGCAACAGAAGGTGGTGAAACAGATGCTAATGGAGGAATCAGGGGCCTTTGCTCGAGATGATGGGGACATCGGCGACATTCCTAGTCTCCAAATGACCATCAATCTTAAAGACGACATCCCAGTCGTATGCCTCAATTCCAAAACCACTCTACCAAGAGGTCAAACAGTATGTGGAGGAGCTACTTGCTAGAGGTTGGATTGTAAAATCAAAGTCACCCTTTGCAGCACCTGTCGTCTGTGTCCAGAAATGTGATGGAACGCTCAGACTGTGTATTGACTACAGACTGTTAAACCAGAAGACTGTGCCTGACCGCCATCCCCTGCCTCGTATTCAGGACCTTTTGGACACGTTGGGTGGTCACAGCTGGTTCAGCATTCTCGACCAGGGTAAGGCCTATCACCAGGGCTACATGGCTGAAGGGTCTCGCCACATGAACGCCTTGGGGATTGTACGAGTTCATACGAATCCCTTTTGGTCTTTGCAACGCACCGGCTGCTTTTCAGCGCAGCATGGAGGAGATGCTGGCCACCTTGCGTGATGACTGTTACGCAAGTCTGGACGACATCCTCTGTTACTCCAAGTCATTCACCGACCATGTCAACGCTGTGCGGAACGTCTTGAGAGCCTTGCAGCGCCACGGTGTTAAGCTACGTCCCTCCAAATGTGAGCTGTTTAAGAAAGAAGTCAGGTATGTGGGAAGGTTGGTCTCGGCTAATGGCGTCAAGATAGACCCAAAAGACATTCAAGCTGTAGCAACGCTGAAGGAGAAAAGACCGCCAGCTGCTGGACTTCCTCAGCTACTACAGGATGTACGTACAGGACTTTTCTCGTATCGCCAAACCGCTGTATGAACTATTGCAAGTCAAAGGCAATCCTGATGCTGCACAAAAGATGGGAAAAAAAGGGAAGGGAACACAATTACCCTCCAAAAGCCCCATCCAATGGACTTATGACCATCAAGTAATACTCGAGCAACTCATTGACATTCTTTCTCATCCCCCAGTACTTGCCTGCCCTGACTTTGAAATGCCTTTCGTTCTCCACACGGACGCCAGTCAGAAGGGGCTGGGCGCGGTTCTATACCAGCGACAGGGTGGAGTATTGAAGGTCATCGCCTATGGCTCACGAACATTGTCCCCTGCTGAAAAGAACTATAACCTGCATTCGGGAAAACTAGAATTCCTAGCGCTATATTGGGCTGTGTGTGTCAAATTCAGAGACTACCTTTTTTATGCCCCACACTTCACAATATATACGGACAACAATCCATTGACTTATGCTATGAGCACTGCAAAACCGAATGCAGCAGGCCACAGATGGGTCGGGGAGCTTGCTGACTTCAGGTTCTGTATTAAGTACCGGCCAGGAAAGGTCAACGTGGATGCTGACACCCTTTCCCATCTCCCACTTGACATTGAAACTTATGTTGAAAACTGTACCGAGGAGCTCAACAGAAACACTATTCATGCTGCTTGGGAAGGAAGTGAGGCTGCTAAGAGGCATGATGTTGCTTATGTTGCTGCTATCAACCTGGCGCAAAGTACGGAGTCTCAAGCCAAACCCTCATTAGCTGCCATCAGTCAAAGTGAACTCATCCAAGCTCAAAAGCGAGATACTGCCATCAGTGAAATCATAAGGCTTAAACAGACAAAGACCGTCCTGACAAACGAAGACCAAAACAAAGCTGGAGGCCTGGTAAAAAGGCTGCTGCATGAATGGGGAAAGTTGTTCATCGAAGGTGATTTGCTGTACAGGAGATCAGGTGAGCGAAAACAGCTTGTCCTCCCTGCTGAATATCGGCCTCTTGTGCTAAGGCACCTTCTTGACGACATGGGACATTTAGGAGCAGACAGAGTTGGGTTGGCACGAAGTCGCTTCTATTGGCCCTTCATGAGAAAGGACATTGAGACCTATGTCACAAGACACTGCCCCTGCATTAAGCAAAAGAAGCCTGCCAGTCATGATCGAGCTCCTATGGGAAGCATCACAACCAGTGCACCCCTGGAACTGGTTTCAATGGACTACATGCACTTGGAGCAGAGCAAAGGAGGATATGATCACATCTTGGTCCTCATTGATCATTTCAGCCAATTTGCACAAGTCTATGCTACTCGAAACAAGTCAGGAAAGACTGCTGCAGAGAAGATATTTAATGATTTCATGCCCAGGTTCGGGTTTCCGTTCAAACTGCACCACGACCAAGGTCGCGAATTTGAAAACACCCTTTTCAAGACCTTGCAAAAACTGACTGAAGTGTCCCACTCCAGAACGACACTTACGCGAAGTTACGCTTACAAATGGGCTACAAGGATGAAGGAGGCCTACCGAATAGTGATGGAGAACAGCCAGCAGTCCAGTGCTCGAGGCAAGAGACTCTATGACCATCATGCGGGGGAATGTGACGAAAAAATAACAGCATATGTATCAACAGACTGTAATATCCTCACATAGCCACAAGGGAACAGGAACAAATATATAAGCTGTATTAACCGCACCTGGCCACCAGATGGCAGCACACATAATACACTGGGGGCGGGCGCTCAACACTAGCCAATCAGAGCATATTATGCGTCATAGAGGCCACGCCTGCCCAGGTACTACCAAACCACACAAGTGGAAGAGGGGAGAAACCCTAGAGGCCGCGTATCTGTTAGATATCCGGCTAAGGGTCGCTCCACGCGTGAATGATACAATTCCCCTCCATTTGCTTCATAGATTATAGACCTAAAGCTAAACAAATAAAGTGAGCTAAAAGTGATCCTGTGTCGGCGGCCTTCTTCCTCAAAGAACATCACGTCAGGAGTTACTCTACACCCTGGTGACAGAGTTTTGGTCCGTAACATGAGTGAAAGGGGAGGGCCAGGAAAACTCAGGTCCTACTGGGAGCAAACTGTGTATGTTGTCAAGGAACAAATCAATGACAACCCATTTTCAAAGTGTGTCCAGAGAAAGGTGGTAAGGTACGCACTCTGCACAGGAATCTCCTTCACCTTGTCAATGACTTACCTGTGTTGATTCCTGAACAGTCGAACCAGCAGACCTCAAACAAAGCCAGACAGAAGAGAAGGGGTCAAGTTGAAAGGCACGAACAGAGAATAACACCGGCAAGCTCCATACAGTCTGATTCTGACGATGAAGTGCCCAGCGCACAGTACTGGTTCAGAGTGCCAAGACAGACTGAGCCAAAAAGGCCAGAGATCTCCAATCGTGTGCCCCAGCAATGCCCAATGACCGCCTCTCCACTCCGTAAGCAGACAAGATCAACCGTGTTGGCTGAAGAGCCCAGATTGCAGCTGGATGGAGCACGGGAGGAAGAGGGATTGATGAGTGAACAGAGTGACAATGAAGGTGGACAAGTTGCAGAGGATGACAATGTCCCACAACATGAACAGGAACAAGCAGCATGACACCAACTATGGCCGATTGAATGAGGCACCTGAGTGTGAGTCGGTCTGGAGGTCAACAAGGAGTAAGAAAGCACCTTAGACCTTAATGTATGAGTCCCTGGTCAGCCGTTCTACCAGCCGCAGGGAGGTGTGAATGCTGTCGGAATGTTTGGGACACCGTCACTGCCAGCATGGGGAATACACCCAGGACTGATGTCTTATTATGCCCCATATGCTAGTGCCACCCTGTGCCAGCCAATCCCGTATCTGATGATGATGCCATATTCTGCTCCTTCCTACGTATATTAAGACTGTAATACACTTGCACCAGACTACACTCATTCACACTATGAATCACTCACCCAGAACATATACACAGATACATATATGTACAGATACACAGATTTATTGAGGGTTTTGTTTGAATGTCGGGAGCCATTACTGTTTTGGGGAGCGTGTGATGCCCACTGAGGTGGTTTCACAATTATTTGGTGTAGCCAATAATTGTATTAAGGTTAAAATCCCTGTTTTTATCTTTATATTATATTAATGACTTTCTGTGGTGTGAGTTCACCAGTGTAAAAGGATATATGCTGTTCCAGTCCTCACCTATGGGTGGCAGTGTGTGGTCACAGTGTGCCGCCTCGGGGTAGGCGGGAAGTACTGCAGAAACTTTCGGGTCCTCAGTGCTTATGCTACGCTCGAGAAGACAACTCGTGTTCGCTGCCTCATCTTTGCTAATATGTGTCTTGTGTTCCTATAGGTGAGTGAATGATGTCAAAGCACCAGCACATGGTAGATAGCATGTCCGGGTAACTAATGAACCGAGAATGTCCGGTTAGAAGGTGATGTGTGTCACCGTATGTTGTATGAAAAGGGCCTAGCTTATCATGGCTAGTGTCAGAGCTCGGGCATTAGTCATCTTCCGCTGCACCAGACATTGCGGTCTCCCGTCAGAATACTGTATATTGTTATCTGTATGTCAGTTCCATGAAGATGTGTTGGTTAATGTACATGTACATTTACTCGCACATACACGCGCACACACGTACATTCACTCGCACATGCGCTCACACGCACGCGCATCCACTCGTGCACACGCCCGCACATATACGCACGTATATTCAGCCGCATATACACTCACACACGTACATTCACTCACACATGCACACCCGCGCGCTCACACGCACGCGCACACTCACGCGCATCCACTCGTGCACGCGCCGGCACACACATCTACTTGCACACACTCATTTTAGGTCATAAGTTTGTTATTTGAGAGCTCTTTCTGTCATTTACAATACATGGGTAATGTTCATGAATGTGTGGTTGTAACAGCCAGTTTAAATATATTTCTAAGACAAAATAGAGACCAATAGACCAAAGTTTGTTAAAGGTAAAAGGTTATTGATGAAGTGTCCTAAGTGGTGTAACTAAATAAGGAATTGTAACTAAATAAGGAATTGTAATGTGTCCAAGTCAACAATAAGACTGAATTGAGTAATGTTGTGCCAAGCAATTATGACAGTCCTGGACCGGCCCAATAATCTGGACCGACCCAAAAATAATAATACACAAAATAAAAAATACAAAATAAAAAAATATATATACTGTATATTACGGCCGGACGGCTCGGCCTGAAATCGTCCGGCCGTTCAGGAAATCTCCCGAATCTCCCTATGGCCAGCCCGTCCCTGAACACATGTACGCACGTGTGATGTTGTTGAAAGTGCTGGGTTGATCAGGCAGGTCGCTCTACAATCAGCCTGTCAGAGTGGCTCAGGAGTATGACATGAGTCTGGCCTTCCTCTTCCTCCTCCTCCTCTTCATCTTCCTCTTCCCCTTCCCCTTCTCCTTCCTCTTCCCCTTCCTCTTCCCCTCCCCCACCGAACAACAGTAGGCCTAGTCCTAGCATGCATACAGGCCAGGTCAAATTACCATTAATAAATAAAACATAAAATAGCCTATATATACAGTATATATACAGTATATATAGATATAGATATAGATAGATAGATAGATAGATAGATAGATAGATAGATAGATAGATAGATAGATAGATAGATAGATAGATAGATAGATAGATAGATAGATAGATATGTATGTATGTATGTATATCAGCATATTACTGACAGGCAATTAGAACCTACTCAACAACACAGCAATTAGAGAGCTGTGGGGGGAACTTTCCAGGCTGTGGCTGATTCCATGTGCAATTAAAAATCAATTTGTCGCATGAAATGCACTTTGTACACTTGCCTGATGTGACAGAAAGATAACACAGGGACGTACTATGACAAGTGCGTTTCCCAGCGGAGATTATAACCATTTCACATAATCAGATGGACCTTCACTGCCACAGCTGCAGTATTACTTAGTGACCACAGTCTTCAGACTCAAACCCTTTTCTGTGGCCGTGAACTCAAACTCATGCAATTTAGAGCACAGCTCTTTTTTTTCTTCTTTTTACATGAGTATTAAAGAATACACTATGAAGTGTATATTATGAAAGGCATCTTAGTTGTCTGTAGCGGGATACTACTTTGAATGACTAATAGCCGTGTCAGGGCCACACCCGCTGCCTGGGGTGATTCTGCCAGTCGTACATACGCCACCGTCACCGGCGGCTGGTCTCCATGGAGACGGGAAGACCCCCATCAGCAACCTCTGAACAGCTCTCCTGCCTCCTCCTCCTTGTGTGATCTGCTGCCTGCATGTTGATGGGATGACAACGACGAGGGAAGCTGTTAAAGTGATCATTATTAGCACGCTGGAATAACCAGTACTACAGTTGTCTGGCCTCGACCTGCCGCATGCTGGTAGTGTGCTACGAATCAATGGCTAGATAAACTAGATACAAAAGAAAATACTTTAAATGTATCTGTGATTCTCAGATTTTCTGTATTTATTGTTCTTGTTGTGTCTTTTCCCTTGTTAAACACTTTGCAGTTGTGCACTAAAATCACTTTAAAATAAAGTTTGATTGATTGATTGAACCTTTTAATCCTTCAAATCCCCTCCTCTGAAATCACTATGAAACCACTGTGATCTTCCACAGTCAACACTGCCCGCCTGAAGTCCATACAGCGTGTCGCCATGTCCCTTCCTCAGAGTTGCCTCCGCCTCATATTATCGCTGGGTTTAACAGGGTATTAATTGAACATATGTGGCGTCGTGTCATGTTGACGTGACTCCTTCCCAACGCCGCTTGGCAGCAGCAGCTAACAGGTGGGCCCTTTATGAGCGGAGGGGGGGGGGTTGGCCGGAGCCAGGCTCATAGAGGGGAGCGGAGGAGGATTAAATATCATCCTTGGATGAAGTGGTCAAGTGAGCACCAGCGATGTGTTTTTAATAAGCAGAGCATGATAAAATTGTAATCATTCCCCAATAAATGCTTGGCTTACTTAAAAAAGGATCTTAAAAAAGGGAATCTTGTTGTTCTGGGGTGTTTGTGGTTGGGGGCCTTCGGAGACCGAATCTTGGTCCCCCTGCCAGGACCGGACCTCCAAGAATCTCAACTCGATCACGACATGTGACTAAAAAACGATATGTGACCAAACCAGGAGAACCTCTGAGTCGACTGGTTGAGCTGGTGTTGCAATATAGAGACCTCACCCACATAGAAAGTAGGCCATCGCTGGACCCGTGTTTGTAAAGGAGATAATAATAAGGTCGTAAATAATCTAGTCTAAAGCTTAATATACGAGAGTAAATATGTACTAATTTGCATTAAAACAATGCAAATAAATAACAAAACTTGATGATTGACTTTGACATGCATATATACTGTATATATATATATATATATATATTGTTTGATGTATGAAAGCTGACACTGATTATTATGACATAATTATTGTGTATAAATTGCTGTAGTATAAGTACAAAGTTGCGGGCCGAGATATTGTAGTGTGAGGGTGACATGCACATGTACGCCACGTTGGATCACGTCGACGTAAACACTTTACTTTACATTTTACTACAAATTTGTACTACAAATTTTACTGCAACACAGATGATTGTCCAGCGTTCAACCTGCCAACGTTCTCCCATGTGACCCCCCCCTTCTTCCATGATCTCCACTGGCTCGCTGTTGTAGCTCACATCAGTTGCCGGCCTACAAGGCTGTCAATGGACCTGCCCCCTGCCTCCACGCTTCCCCGCCTCCCCGCCTACCTCCAAGCGATGGTCAGACCCCGCCCACGCCCCAGTTCAAGTACTCTGTTCAACCACCTCGGCTGTCCGGCTGGTACCGCCATCGCTAAGAGGACGCAAAGGTCGCTCAGCTAAGTCACAACTCGTCTCCGGTCTTGGCGCCACGGTGGTGGAACGAGCTCCCTGTCGACTTCAGGACTGCAGAGCCGCTCACCAGCTTCTGCAAGAGACTCAAGACTCACCTGTTCAGAGTTCACCTGGACTCTGAACAGGTGAACTTCCTCTACCTGGAATAAACAGATTGATCAAAAGAAACTTGTGGGAGCAGTACTGTTATATTTCAGCTCTGCATTTGATGTCATCGATCACAAAATATTGTTGGAGCAACTAAAATGTTATGGCTTCACCCGACCAGCCATGGCATGGATTAAAAGCTACATATCTAACAGAACGGTAGCTTATCTGACATGAAACATGACAGGAATTCCTCAAGGGTCATTGCTTGGGCCACTGCTCTACTCTGCATTTAACATTGATCTTCCTCTGTGGCTATGCATGCAGATGACTAACTACAATATATACATCAGCACCAACAGTTGAGGAAATCCCAATACCCCCCAACAAAGAGCTGCAGTCAGTTCATCAATGGGTCACAAACAACAAACTGGTACTTAACATATCAAAGACGCCTTGTATTTGGCAGAAATCCCTCGTTAGAAATGAGTGTACGGATCAGGTGGAGAACACTGCTGTCCACCACCTAGGAGTGGTGGTGGACAGCAGACTATCCTGGGCAAAACATATTGATAGTTTGGTTACTAAAATGGGAAGAAACACATCTGTGGTAAAGAGGTGCTATTCCTTTTTTACATCGCAATTGACCAAATAAGTCCTACAAACACATGATTATTGTTCAGTGGTTAACGGTCAGGTGCTACAAAAACAGTTCTAGGAAAGCTACAGCTAATGCAAAACACAGCAGCTAGGCTGGCTCTCTGATGCACAATGGGAACCAGGGAAGCAACAGCTATAGGCTCTACTCTCCTCCTTCACGCTTCATCATGTAAGATGAGATGACTTGGTTTTAATATACACTATTTGTTTGTGTCTTTTTGTTTGTTCGTTGTTCCGTGGTTTTAGTATGTATTACTTGTAATGCTAATATTACTTGTAAATAGTGTAATGTTTGTTACGGTTGTTTTCTTTGTGCGGACCCCAGGAAGAGTAGCCAACGTTTCTGCGTTGAGATCCTAATAAAATCCTAAATCCTAAATCATCTGTAGAACTGCAACATACCAGAGGCACAAACATCAACATCTTTACGCATGTATTTCATGTGGCTGGTTGCTCCCTCAATTAAAATGTAATTAAATGGAATGAAATTAAATTAAATGAAACGACAACAAAATCAAATCAAATCTAATTCAATCTAAAGGTCTACTTTGGCAGTGGAGCAGCAGAATAGTCCCCCGATGTGTTGTATTTACTATACCTATATACTACCTATACCTATACACTGATGGCTTGATAGTATTTACTATACCTATACTACCTATACCTATACACTGATGGTTTCATAGTATTTACTATACCTATACTACCTATACCTATACACTGATGGTTTCATAGTATTTACTATACCTATACTACCTATACCTATACACTGATGGTTTCATAGTATTTACTATACCTATACTACCTATACCTATACACTGATGGCTTGATAGTATTTACTATACCTATACTACCTATACCTACACTGATGGCTTGATAGTATTTACTATACCTATACTACCTATACCTATACACTGATGGTTTCATAGTATTTATAGCTATATACTACCTATACCTATACACTGATGGTTTCATAGTATTTACTATAGCTATATACTACCTATACCTATACACCGATGGTTTGATTGTAGAGACTTCCATCTAAAATATGAATCTGGTTTCACTTATACTGCACACATGAAAGGCAGCTTACTTCACTCACATCTGAAAACTCACTGACAGTATTTTCTTTTAAAAACACGTGGTTATGAATGTATTCTTAAACATGAATAGACTACAACCTTGGGCGGCCGACCCCAGCTCAATGCTTTAATACTTCATAATGTTTTTCACAAAGCCACAGTCAGGAACAAACCGAGAAATAAAAAGCTGCTCCGATCTGTCATTATAATTCATTTTTTATTTATTTGGAGTTACCAAACACATTTTACCGGGTCAAAGGTGTTGTTTTTGTCCTGACTATTGTATTTCACATAATGAGTTTGAATTCAACAAGGTGCATGACAACAAGTGAACATTTTTTGACAATAGCAGTTATTGAAAGTGTTTGACATATCCAGCCGGTCAAAGGTGACTGGAAATATGAAAACAAGTCATTCATACAAATCATGTTTTTCTCCACTTTTTGCAGGTTTGATTAGTGCAGGCTTCTCATTTAGCATACATGCATACATTACCTGATACAGATATCAATACGTATTTAATTAATCATGGAATAATGAACAGGTTTAATGACAAAATGTCTATGAATCTGGCTATGAGGCTATAAGGGAACATATAGTGTATGTGTATATGTAAAGTTACACATACATGTTTCTCTAAAGTAGGCCTACCTTCTCAGAAAGCTATGAGCTATTCTATACCATCGATTCAAAGATACTGTGTGATTGATATGCTGTTGTGGATCGGGTTCAGACCAGCTTGTTTCAGAGTGGCCAAACTGGCAGCGCAATAAATCTCTCATCATCAACAGGCCCTTTTGATACAGAACCAATCAGCTTTGAATTTCTATTACAAAAAAATACATCTTTCGCTTTGATGCATTGTGTTTATGTTAAAACTTTGAAGGTGAAGATGCGAAATCTACAAACAATGAAAGTAAGAAAACATCTACATACAAAATCAGATTTGATTCGATGTAATTTTTAAGACATCATCGATGCTTTTCAACTCCCATCCGTCCAAAAATATCTCCACTACCAAAGAAATATGTAATGTACCTGTCACCCCTACGTGAAGTCAACTGTAAAATGCACATTCATTAAAGATGATCAGCGCAAAGAGACGAATGACAAGGTGTCACATGGAGCAACGTCTGACAGACAGTCGTGAGACCAGGTTGATGGAGGGGGGGGAGACAGTAAATGATGAGGCAGGCAGTTGGAAAACAGATGCAGACAGTTACAAGGAGGGCAGCTGGTCAGGGAATTTGGAGAAAACCATGGAGATATATTTCTACACATGGAGTAGCCACAGAGCCTGTGGGACTATGGGGGGGGAGAGAGAGAGAGAGAGAGAGAGAGAAAGAGAGAGCGAGAGAGAGATAGAGAGAGAGAGAGAGAGAGAGAGAGAGAGAGAGAGAGAGAGAGAGAGAGAGAGAGAGAGAGAGAGAGAGAGAGAGAGGGGCATTTTGTGCGGACCCTGTGGATGTGGGTTCAGCACGTCCATCAGACGGGCTGAATGGCCCTCAGCATTGGAGCTGCTGATGCTAATTCGTCTTCCAGCAGTGGGACATACAAACTATGTGATATCACAAGGTAAGACGGACACTTGCGCTGCAGGACTCAGACGCTTGGTAATATTCACTGATGGCTTGACCTGAGAAGTATTTCTTAAGCCTGCAGGGAAATTACGCCTCACGTTCCCCCAACTACTAAAGTACAGGGCGGTACTACTAAAGGCCAGTGATGTCCTGCATTGTTCATATAATATGGCCGTCACTGGGAAAGAGCAGGAGCACTGAGTTATGCTTTTAATACATTAAAACCACATTTTAACCAAATGTATAATACCGGTCAACCGTTTCAAATAATTTCCTTATAAGACTTCAACTTCTATTTACAATAAATATGCAGCATACAAAAAGAGAAATTCATAAATGTGCATGAAAGCCATTAAACAGAAAGGAAATGGATAACAACAATAAGTTATATAATGTCATGGAGTTAGGATCTTGTTTCAGACAATTTCCACTTAATCTATGGGGGGGGGGGGGGGTTCACGGTGGTGTCCCAGCATTTTATAGTAGGCTGTAACACACGCGGTTGGTTTGAGTGTTGAGTCAAGTGCTTTATCGTACGCTAAATTATTATGCAAACTCATACTGGCACCGTTATACACTTAACTTAAAAATGCCATGCGATGTGATGGTTCTAGATGTGATGTGATGGTTCTAGGCAAGGCAAGGCAAGGCAGCTTTATTTATATAGCACATTTCATACACAACGGCAACTCAATGCGCTTTACATAAAACAAACATTTAACAGTAAGAATTGAAATAAAAATAAATAAATAAAAACAACTACAGAAGAATAGAAAGAGAAAGAAATAAAATACTATAATAGAGCAGCATAAAATAATGATTTAAAAGGACATAGTGCAAATGAAAGATTACAATTTAAAGTGCTTTGAACGATCATAAGCACAGGAGAAGATGAGTGTTTTTAACCTGGATTTAAAAATGTTCACAGTTGGGGCTGCTTTCAGTTCAGCTGGTAGTTTGTTCCAGTTTTGTGCAGCATAACAGCTAAACGCTGCTTCACCATGTTTAGTTTGAACTCTGGGCTCCACTATCTGACCTGAGTCAGTAGATCTCAGAGCCCTACTGGGTTTGTATTCTACTAAGATGTCATTCATGTATTCTGGACCTGAACCATTCAGTGATTTGTAGACCAGTAGCAGAACTTTAAAGTCTATTCTATAGCTGACTGGGAGCCAGTGTAAAGACTTTAGAACTGGAGTAATGTGCTCTGATCTCTTTGTTCTGGTTAAAACTCGAGCTGCAGCATTCTGAATGAGCTGCAGCTGTTTAATGCTTTTTTGTGGGAGTCCAGTCAGAAGACCGTTACAGTAGTCGAGTCTACTGGAGATGAAAGCATGAATCAACTTCTCCTGGTCTGTTTGAGACATAAAACCCTTCACTCTGGATATGTTCTTAAGCTGATACAAGGCTGTTTTGGTGATGGATTTGATATGACTGCTGAAGGTCAAATCTGAGTCTATCAGCACGCCAAGGTTTCTGACTTGGTCCCTAGTTTTTAGAGAGAGTGACTCGAGATGTTTACTGACGGCAATCCTCTTCTCTTTATTGCCAAAAACAATTACCTCAGTTTTGTCCTGATTTAATTGAAGGAAATTTTGGTTCATCCAATGTGTTACTTGCTCTAAACAGTGACACAATGACTGTATTGGACTGTAGTCATCTGAGGACAGTGCTATGTATATCTGCGTGTCATCTGCATAACTGTGATAGTCTACATTAGAGTTCTGCAGAACTTGACCCAAAGGCAGCATATATAGACTGAACAGAAGGGGTCCAAGAACTGACCCCTGAGGAACTCCACGTCATAGCCATTCGATTGGATTCATAACTTCCAATGGTCACAAAATAACTCCGCTCTTCCAAGTAGGACCTGAACCATTCTAGCCTAGTCCTAACTAGACCTTGGTACTCATTACATTCATACTAAAGGTCTAGCAGTGCTGTAGAGACAAACGATGTCTCACTTGAAGGCGGGTGCTGTTGAAGTTTAAAACCTATTGGCTCTGCCCAGTGCCACTCTGGATCTGCCTTAACCAACCGCTAACGTTTGGTCGTGACGTATTTCATGCGCCAGAAACCACGTTGCGCGCAGTATACAAACGGCAGATGCAGTGAGCATTAGCATTAGCCTGGTTCCGCCCGCCTCCGTACTTTCCGCTCAATAACTGAAATTCGCGCACAACCTCTACGTCACTGTTCTCAGGCCGCGCCTCCTGTTCGCTGATTGGAAGGCACATTTGAGGGAAAAGAAATCGTTCTAACATACAGCACCGCCAGACCTTAGTACTGAAGTGAAATGAAAATTGAGCGGAAGTACGTAGGCGGGCGGAGCCAGGCTAGAACCATTCTAGGACTGTTCCGCTGAGTCCTGCCCAAGTTTCCAACCTGTTCAACAATATACTGTGATCCACAGTGTCAAATGCAGCACTGAGATCCAACAGGACCAGAACTGACACCTTGCCTGAGTCAGTGTTTAACCTAATATCATTTAACACTCTAATAAGAGCTGTTTCTGTACTGTGGTGAGGTCGGAAGCCTGATTGAAATTTGTCAAAAAGGCCACTGGAATTCAAGAAATTGCTGAGTTGATTAAAAACCACTTTCTCAACGATCTTGGCTATAAAAGGAAGATTTGAGATAGGTCTGTAGTTGGTTAACATGGAAGCATCCAGCGTTCTCTTTTTTAAGAGTGGCTTAATGGCAGCTACTTTTAGGGATTTAGGAAACGTGTCCGATTGAAGTGAGCTATTTAGTATTTGTCGCAAATCTATTTGGACAGAGTTCACAATAGTTTTTAAAAAGTCTGATGGCATTGTGTCAAGACAGCATGTTGATGGTTTTAGATGCTGAACTGTTTCCTCTATGGTTTTTTGGTCAACTGTATTAAATTCTGACATCACAGTTGAGTTATTCCTGGGAGGTCTTAGGGATTGCGTTATTTTATTGTTTTGTTGATTTGTGTTAATATTTAACCTTATGGACTGGATTTTTTCACTGAAAAAGCAAGCAAATTCATTGCATTTTGCTGTGGAAAGGAGTTCTGGAGCTATCTGTTTAGGGGTTTTTTTCAGCTTATCAACCATAGCAAATAGCGTGCGAGTGTTGTTGATGTTCTTATTAATAATTTCAGAAAAGTGTCGCTGTCTAGCCTTGACTAACTCATAGTTAAAATTACAAAGACTTATTTTGTAGAGGTCATGGTGAATTTGAAGTTTAGTTTTTCTCCACTTACACTCTGCTTTCCTGCATTCTGTTCTTAAAGCCTTTACCATCATAGTGTTCCTCCATGGTGTTTTCTTTCTGATCAAGGTCGTCTTAGTTTTAATAGGTACAACAGCATCCATGACATTTGAGATTTTCCAGTTAAATTTATCTAGGAGTTCATCAACTGACTCTGCACTCACAGTTGGTGACATAGCTATAGCCTCCATAAACTTTGCACTGGTATTCTAGAAGTTAATTGCATTATTATATTGTTGCACTTGTATGTATGACACTAATACTCTTATTAAATAAAAGGTCAAGAGGTTTGTCCCACGGCTTTGCTTTCCATCAACTCAACTGCCTTCCAGAAGACTTCCTGTTACTGAACCTGGTGTCGACTTAAACGTACAGAAACTATAAACTGAGACGAAATCCATCGGTTTATAACCGTAATTGCATCATTGTCTTATACCGTAGAATACAATAATAAATAGAAAACAATAAAAAACAATAAATAGAAGAACCCATCAATGTTGTACATACAGTATCGCTACCTTCACCTGGTGGCCAGTATCTCCTCCTACCTCCCACCTATGAAAGCAGAATAAACCAAAAAAGAGCTTGACACTTACACCGTATTAGCTTGTATTACACCGTATTAACATCTTTCACCTTCACTAGGTAAGCTTGTTCCTCCAGTGCATGAACTCGCTCACTTAGAGAGAGTACTAAGGGTTTAATCAAGTCTAAAATCTATTCATTATGCAGCTGACTACTTATAGACTACTTATAGCCCACATTACACATGGTAAATAATGTGTCATTAAAAATAAACTACAATGACAAAACAGAAAACAAATTCCCTCCCAGAGCCGAGAGGATGTGAAAATAACACTGAACCGCATTTCTCCTTCCTTCCCAGCGACAGATTTACGGCTCTTGCTGGATAAGATGTCCACCTGCTTTACGGCTGGGTCAACGCAGGTTAAGGCAACATTTGTTCCAGTTAAAACAACCCCAACTCAAGCAGGCCGCCTGCTGCAGTATGTTGTTATCTCTGTGTTCTTGTGCTGGTGTCTAAATTAAATGTGCTTGCTGCTTTATTGATAGTAATATAATTGTATTTGGGTTGGTGTGTTTTGTTGGTTTTGTTGTATTCACACATATTACCAACACAAAGTTCAATATTTAACCTTAGTCTTGGTCATATACTAAGAGGCTTTAAACGTCTTTGAACCCTCAGAAGTATTTGCAAATATTAGTGAAGTCAACACACATAGAAACACGTCTGGCTACTGCTAAGGTGACAAAGAGCGTCACCTCAGCGAGAGCAAGAGAGAGAGAGAGAGCGAGAGAGAGAGAGAGCGAGAGAGAGAGAGAGAGAGAGAGAGAGAGTGAGACCCTCTTGACTCCTGACGTCTGCTCCTATCCTAATAATAACCTATTAGTTATGTGACCAGGAACCTCGTGGGCGACTACTTGGCGTGTGGCGGTGTTTCGGGACATGTATAAACACCAGCCTCTTAATCCTGGTCAGGTCTTCATAAGGATAGGGAGACAAGTGAGATACCAGGTGTGGTGGTTGAGGTTAGTGGGTGAGGTGGAGGTGGGTGGTGTTGGTGGTGGAGGTGGTGTTGATGATGGTGGAGGTGGAGGTGGTGGAGGTTGAGGTCATGATCGGAAACATCGTCACAACTTGTCCTCTCTTCACACCTGCTGCCATGCACCATGGGCATGAGCGTTTATGGCACTGCTTTAAATAATGTTTACAACTCAAACATAAGCATGTCTGCCTTGTAGCCCAAAGAGCAGAACCAGCGATAAAACGACATCAGAGAGACAGAGAGAGAGAGAGAGAGGGAGAGAGAGAGGGAGGGAGGAAGGGGCAAAGAAATAGAGAGCGAGAGAAAGTGGGCAAAAGAATGGGCGGGAGGAAGAAATAGGAGAGGGAGAGAGAAAAACAAAGTGAGATAGACAGATATAGGAAGGGGGAGAGTAGTGAGCAGAGATCAGGGTAGAGCTTATCCTTCCAGACCTCATGAATATTAAACACAATGTGGGGCTTATTGCAGAGGAATCCTTATTAATCCAAATGAATCTGCTTTCCCTGACTGCTAACACAGGTCTGTCTTGACAAATTATTACGTGCTGTTGGACAGTAAAAGGATTACAACTGGAGAAAATACCATTAACATGTCATTTTGTTCTTGTCTGCTTCAGTTCAGCTTCACGGCCGAGAGTCATCTTGAACAAGATGGCAGTTATTATGTAGCTGCCGTCTTCATTATTACGCGCTTTCATTAACGTTCAACTTTCATTCACTTTATCAACAAAACAATTCAGGCAGAATATGGACTAAATCTGACTCGCTGTATCATATTTTATTTAATATTTTCACAAAAGCAAATGTTGATTTTTGTTTTTACTCTGCAGATGAGAATGCTGTTTGGATTGAGGAATATAGTTTTTGTTTTCAATTAAAAAGTGAATTTTTATATTTAATTATTTAAACTGTTTGTAGTATAAATAAAATGAAGTCATGGAGAACTATGCCCATTGTTACTTTAAAACATTTTAATTACTTTAAAGCTTTCAAAATAAAAAAAAAAACAAACAAAACAGAAAACAGAAACACAACTGATCTTCGTCATCAATATTCTTTTTATTTTAAAACTCAGTAACGGTGGCCAGTGAATGCCACACATGTACAATCAAGTATAAAAGATAGACATTAAACAGTGTGTTTGGAGCAAAAAGAAAACAACTATTAAACTATTACATTTACAAGCGGCATGCGTGTAAACCCATGAACACGTAAACCTATACATAGGCTGGACGTGCTCCGCGCCACATCAAGCGCATGCCTTTGCTTCATAAATGTCAACACTAGTTTATATTGGAGAAACCATCATAACCAGATCTGAGTCTTTAAGAGAGGGATTAAAGACTCTCTTTTGGCTCACCCTAAGCACCCCCCCCACACACACACCTCTCATCCCTCCTTTCTCTCTCTCACACACACACACACACACACAGGGCCTACATGACACACACCCACGCCCTCTCACCCTTGCGAGGAGAGCGAAGGCACGAATAGAGAAATCGCTAAAAGTGCTTCTGGCAGTCGCCGGCTCTGGGCAGCAGCAGCAGTGTGGCGGCATCACGTACAGACTCACACACTCACAGACACGTACGCACGCACACTGAGCACTAGCAGGATTTATTACAGCGCAGGTCCGGGACGCAGCAGCACTCAGGGAAGCAGCGTTTCCACACACCTGTCTGTCCAGATCCCACAGCGAGCAGCGCGGAGACAGCCGAGAGACCAGGTAGGGTGTGTCCGTCCCGTGGCCCCCTGGGGACTGCAGGAGACGAGGGGGACTGCTAGGGGGTAGGAGGGCAAACTCAAATATTATATAGAATGCATTTTCTATTTTTTATTTTTTGTATGCTCTGCATCATTAATCCTTGTTAACTTGAACACATGTGAATACATGTGTTGGTAAGTGCACCAGCAGGTGTCTGGGTTCAACAACAGGTTGAGCTAAAGATGCAGTAACAAAGAAGTAGTTAACATCCCACTGTGAGGATCACTGTGCACATCTATCTCTGTCTGATCACTGTGCACATCTATCTCTGTCTGATCACTGTGCACATCTATCTCCGTCTGATCACTGTGCACATCTATCTCTGTCTGATCACTGTGCACATCTATCTCTGTCTGAGATGACACTACAGCTTCTCGTTTCTTTTCTCACGCTAACTTTAGACAGCAGGTGTCAAATCAGTGTGTGTGGTGAGAGAAGTACTTCATTTAATTTTGGGAACAAGCTGCTGTGAGACCAAACTCAAGGAATATTTCACTATGAATCCATTCGGTGGATTTTTGCTTGAAATATCATCAATACCGCCTCAACCAGTGCACTTGTCTCATGTTGGTTTGTGTAGGGCGGGGTCGTCTTTTGAAATGTCAGAAAACAACCAAACCAAAAACCAACCACATGAAATGCAGATGATTGTATTATTGATCAAAAGCTACAGGACTCCTTTGGTGATCCATACATCCGCCTCACATTGCCACAGTTGATTGCCAATCAGTTTGAAATGAACATTTGCATTCCTATTCAACAAGATGTATTTCCCCCCCCCACACACACATCCACTCTCCGCCCGTCCTCCCCGATACGCATGCATCCACGCGTCCACAACTCTTCGCCGTAATTGAAATGAATGTGCACAAATCCAGCGGGGCGCCGCCATCAGCGCGCGTTTGTCGCCAGAGGGCCTTGTCATCAGCGCTGGGTGTTGTTTGAGTTATAAAGCCTCAGTCGCAGTCAGCGCCGCGCCTGGCCATGCGCGAACGCATTCTGCAGTAGGACATTTGAGACGTGAGCAGATGCTGCTTGCCTTCCAGTCGACGGCGAGGAGGTGGGAGTGGGTGAGGAAGGGTGAGGGGTCGGGGGGGGGGGGCGTGCAGGGCGTGCAGGAGGTCCACATTAGTCACAAGACATGTCACGCCCTTGCTAGGGGTATTGGACACTCACACACCCTCACCACACACACACACACACCCTCACCACACACATAGTCATCATCTGTTCAGATGATTATCAATTGCCACCAGAATCTCATACTGATACTTAACTCGACGACATTGAAAATGAGGGCAACCTTAATGTCTCTCGAGAATAAATAAAGGTTATAACTTCAATAAATATAAAATAAAGAAAAATCTAGAAAAATTCAAAACCCCTCAAAGGTTAATCTTTCGAAAATCTGCGTTGTCATGTTCGGTGTTAAGGGCACTGAGAATAGCGAACGCCAACACCTTCTGTTCTGGGCGGTCTCGTGCGTAATCTGCAATGTGCTCCCAATTATCATTCATCACACTTCGATCACACATCACATCAATAAGGAATAAATAAAGTAAAGTTTTACATTTAGGGTGCTTCCAGTTATTCAACACGACACACTCACAAACTCACAAAAAGCACACAAGCACAGCGATTACGAACGCTTCAATTGACGTACGGTCATCAAAACATTACAAATACTAACACATTCAAATCACAAAGCGTTATTTTATGCTGGGTGCACTCAAATAATAAAGAGACTCGCGCACAACGCACTATATCATGTGCAGGGTGTCGTGTGTTATCCTATGGAGGTGAGCTGCCAACAGTAGCAGCCAACTCACATTCTGAGCTGATGTAATGATGTTATGAAGCAGGGCCCCTAATGCTCCCCTAATGCAGCCTCAGCCGCTGTGAAATCTCTGGGATGGTGACAGGTCCACAAATCCCTTATTTATTATCGTTTATGTGAATATTCGGTGGATATATGGACGCAGGCCAGAAGCGCCTCTGCGAGGTATTGGACTAATAAGTTGTAACTATACAGTATATATATATATATATATATATATATATATTGAGATGATTACTGGTTCCCCACAGAAACACATTTGGTTGGATGAGCGGGAAAAAAAGAAAGAAAAAAAAGCTAACCACTGTTGGTTGTTAATTGTATTAATTGTCTATAATATCTATAAAAAGGGTATTGATAGTACTACTGGTTCTTGAGAGAAATACATTCAGTTCAGGGGCAAGATAAAAATGCAAAAGAGGGGTTCACATGGGGACTTTTAATGTGAAGGAGCCTCTGGCCAGACATCTCTGGTTGCAGACGAGCCTCTTACCATATGCGTGTTGGGTCGTTTATATCCATGAGCACACGGGAGCGGGAACACGGATCTGTTCAGGGTGTCAGCGAGGAGAACTAAAAATAAAACCCTGGTTTACAGTTCTGCTGGGAGCAGACGACAAACCTGCTGGAGATTAGTTGTTATTCTGAGAGGAAAAGATGATGACATTTTGGGGCGGAGCGAAATAAAAAGATGAATTGAAATAGAGACGAGTTTGTGATTGAGAAAAACAACAGTATGCCATATTTCTAATCCACAACTTCAATACAAGAGAAGGTTTGTTTAACGGGTTCAAATAGGAAGAGACTTGAGGCTTGGACGTTACCTACTGACTGAAGCAGCAGCCTTTGGTCAACAGACTCAAGTCTGGCAACTAAAGTTGTTTGAAAAAAACAAAAAAAACAAAAGAAAAGCGGATGTAACAAAGTTTAGAATTTTAACATTTTATAGTTACATTTGCTGTTAAATATATTTGATATATTATACAGGAAAAAAACATTATGATATATAACATATATTTTTGGTCTATCTATATTTTATTTGTATTTTTTTCGACAACATAACTTTTTTTTTGTCTTAACTAGACTTTCATTTTGAAGGTGAGAAGTTTATAAAGCTGCCATGTATGAAAGTATGCTGTAAGTATGATATGCAAAGCTATGTTATGCAAGTTGGGGTATCCTGTTAAGTATGACAACATTATACCTTGTTTAATTCCGCTGATAATCATCACAGTAATAGAGTAATTAAAACAATAATTATAACATTAGGTACTATCTTAATGTCACTATTATAACTCACAGCTTGAAACGATACACCACGCTGCCATAATGATCACATATAATCTAACAATTACAAAATACAATTATAATGAATGATTACTCCATATCGAAAACGGTACTCACTTGTTCCTTTCATGTCTCCTCTCAAAGATACATTATAGGACATGTTACACACATTTAACCCCCCACCCACATCATCTTCAACCAATGAGAAGTTTAAGACCTTAAGATCAAATTTTATAAGAACAGAAAATAGTGATGGACACATAAGAGGACTCTTTTCAAAGCACCGGTCAAGGCATGGTTTACAGCA
Organism: Merluccius polli; assembly: GCA_030340625.1. Taxonomy (NCBI): domain Eukaryota; kingdom Metazoa; phylum Chordata; class Actinopteri; order Gadiformes; family Merlucciidae; genus Merluccius; species Merluccius polli. The sequence goes on along the minus strand of JAOPHQ010000856.1, from coordinate 276,626 downwards.
AGTTCCTGCTTCATCATTTGCCTACTAATGTAGGCTATCATTTTTTATTATTAACATACTTTTAGACCAAATAATATATACACACATGGTTCCATATCACTATTTAAAAGGTGAACATTAAGTAGCAGTCTACATGGCATGCTTTACATATCCCACAGCACACACATACACACGCATATCATACATTAGTAGGGGTAGCAGTGTATTTATGAGTAGAAGTCAGAGCAGATGTATATCAGTATCAATAATTCCTGAAATATTACAGTGACAACCGTGAAAGGGTGAATAAATTCTCATAGTGTGCTACTCTGTCATTTTATTTTTTTTATTTTTTCCTGTCTCTTTTTTTCTATTTAATCAGCACATCTCCTGGTGATCTGACAGCGGCATCAGACATTCAATAGCGTAATCACAGCGTGTCGGTGCAGGACTGCTCTCAGAATAGACGTTGTAGGGGTCCAGGGCGCCGGGGTCACCAGGCCAGGGGAGAAACAGGACAGGTTGCTGCCCCTCGCTGAATAGTTGCGGTAATTACAGCGCAGAGAGCGAAATGGCTCCTCTCCTTCCAACCCGTCATCATCATCAATAATGTGTTCCCAACTGCTGAAATTTCCTCAGAAATATGCTGAAGCCGATTTCAGCCGATTTCAGCCTATTTGTTGGGTGCCATTTATATACACGTTTCTATAGAGACAAGGTGGAAAGTATAGTGTAGTTTGGCTAGGGTGTTTGACTCCCAGCCAATAATACTGGGTTTGATCACCCATGTCCGCAGCCTACCTGTAGGCCTCTCTGAGCAAGATGCCAAAGCCCTTCCTGCTCCTTAATAACTTCCTGTATTTCACTGTAAGTCGGTTAAAGTGCTTTGTTTGTTAGTATTGACTAAAGAACAGTAAAAGCAGTAAAACATTGTCCTACCCAAATATATTCCCTGTATTTTTGTGTTTTTCCAGAGCCTTCTGAGTGGGCAGTACTCACCGGGACACCAAGATGTTGAAGAAGTCCAAAATGGCGGACCAAACCGCCGCTGGGCAGGGGGGTGAGTCAATCAAAAGGTCAGGGAGCAGACTCCTCACTACTCGCACACCCGCAGTGTCGGCTACCGACCTGCAGTTATGTCAAGACATATCAAACCAGCCGATACCTGATACCTGAGGGACCATTTGAAGGTTGGAGAGACGGCAGAAGACCAGGACAGCCAGAAGCGAACGTAGGATTATTCGTCATATGTTCAACACAGGATTATACGTTCAACACTTATTGTGATTCTTTCTTTCTGTGTCTGAATTACAAATATCTATCATTATAGAAGGGATATAACTGCTTTTAATTACAGAAGAGGAGAAACTACCACTATTAATCCTTAAAATACATATCAAAAGTCTTCTGAATAATACACTATAGTTATATGTGTACGAATATATATATATATATATATATATATATATATATATATATATATATATATATATATACACACAAACTATGGCAGAGAAGAAATGTTGTTGTTATGCTGTCTTCAGATGATTGGAGAAGCATGCATGGATGCAAACTACACTGGCTCAAACCAAAGTCAATTGAGACAAGCGTAAAGAGAAGAACTGAAGAACCAATGGTACATGGATCCAATACGAATTTGAATTCTGGTTGAAAAATTGAAGAAAGCAAAGGAAGGGCGCTGCTGTGAAGAAAGATAATGGCGGATAATAAAAGAAACAACTAAACATCACCTCCTAAAAGGAAGATCATCACTGAATTTCAAGATGATTGTGACAAGCTGAGTGCATCACAATGGGAGGTGGAGTTAGATGCAGACAGAAGATTAGCAGTGGTCCATCTCCAACATTAAAAGGTGCTTCTTCGTGCTGGTGCATTATTCCAGAGGAAGCTTTTTTTAACCATAAATTCTCAACAGATTATTGAAACCAGAAGGTCAAGGGATCCTGCCATCCGGCTAACCAATCCAACAACAAAATACATAATTTCTAACAGTACAATTCGTCGACAACTAATCCACCCATTTTCTCGCCATGTCTCCCAGTTGTCCTTCCAATGGCTGCTTATACCGGATGTGTCCCTGTATGTGTTTACCCTCCCACTGTCATTGTGTTGAAACAGTTATCTGTGCTTGTACATTGAATGTCCATGTGTAGCTGTGTGTCTTCAACATGTCTCCTTTTTGTCAAGATGTATTTCATTGTTGTTTCTGTCTTCTATTTTACTGTCCTATTCCCCCTCCCGCTGTTGTGTTGCGTGTTTAGTCGACGTTTCTGATGGAGCGCAGCTCGAGGAAAGAGGTACGCAAAGAAAAGAACAAAACAAACAAATCAACAACAAACAAAGTGAAGTGCTGCTGTTGCATGCGTTGTGCTCCTTCCTAAGAAAGGCGTCAAGCTAGAGTTTTGTAGCATCACAATATTTAATATTTGTCTTTTTGTTTTTGTCCGGAAGCACATTTAAACAAGACATGCAACTGAATTTTAGGAGTCAGGACAACCAGGAAGATGGTACCACGTAGCTCGGCTTCAGTTTGAAATCTAATATTTTCTGTTGAGATGGGTGTGCTGAGCGATATCAGAAGCATATGAAATACAGCATGAAAAGCGCCATAAAGGTATATTGAAGCTGAAGATCTCAGGTCATATTATTTAGCACTATTAAGTTAGGAATGTTGACAATGAATGAGACAAAATGTTATGTGTTCATTATTTTAGATAGTTAGGCTGTAATGAAATAAGTTTACTTTTACATAATTTGTTCATTGTAATATATATATATATATATATATATATATATATATATATATATATATATATATATATATATATACAGTATATATATATATATACAGTATATATATATATATATATCTATATATATATATATATATATTGGGTTGGAGTGGCAATGCATGAGCAATCCAATACAAACCATAGAAAAATATATATTCTAATTAAATTCCATATGTATTTCCATATTTTTATAAATAGCAATACAAAGTTAAAACAGAAAATGTATGAAGCTCTGAACTTCAAGATAAACTTCAATTTCATTTTCAGTCATCTTATTTTTCTAATTATCAGGACGCATCTCTGCGCCGTTTTAGCTGTACAAAAAATATTTGCTTATTAGCATACTGAAATAACTCAAACTTCCTTCCAGAATAAACATTTTAATCATATTTATATTTAATAATTAACAAAAGACATGGTTTTAGTGTATTTAGCATGTTACAAATCTTAAAGTTAAACAACCCTGTCAACACTGGTGTGACTGCGAGGTTTACAGTGTTCCCTGGTCTCCTCAGGCATCCGGAAGAAGTCCAAGGTGCCGGGGGTGATGATCACCCAGTTCCTGGAGGAGCTCCCCGAAGGGGCCAGCACCCCAGACTTCACACGCAAGCCCATCGCCCTGACCATACAAGAGGGTACGTCTCTTCAGCAAACTCAATACACTTCAATTAAAATAATCGCATCACTTTGATATAATGGGGGGATAGTGATACGGATACGTCTAGAGCAGGGGTCTCCAACGCGTAGCTCGCGAGCTACCAGTAGCTCGCTGCCCCTTTCCAAGTAGCTCGCCAAAGGGCCAGTGAATCATACACAAATTTGAAAACTTAATTGGTCCCTCGGCACATCTACTTAAATTTATGTCCAATCAAAATTCACAGTTGTCCCGCCCCCTTCCAACACAAAATGATTATTAGCCAATTAGCTGTCAATCAAAAAGTATTATTATTATTGAGCTTGTTTGTTCAAAATGAGCGATGAGAATAAATGTTACAAAACATGAGTAGCTCTCTGCCATTTTTATTTTGTATAAGTAGCTCTCAGAGGAAAAAAGGTTGGAGACGCCTGGTCTAGAGGTTGGGGTGTTGGATTCACAGCTGAAAGGTTCTAGGTTTGAGCGCCCACCGGTTTCTAGACAAAATGTATATGGATATATTACAAATAGACACATACATAATAATAGATAAAAGTGTCTGCTTAATGACTAAATCATAAAATAGCAAACCAAAAATATCATGAAACTTTATGACATAGTTGGGTGGTTGCCACCAATCGTGAATATTAAGACATGACCAATGCTATCACTTTTACAAAAGAGTACAGAAGACAAACAAACATGGCATTTATATATTAGAGTGATAATCCCTAACACAGTAAGCGCCGTTCCACTGACTAGTGCACGAACATGTCATCCTACCCTCACACAGGGCTCATTTTACTCAAAATATACATACATGTGGCATGGAGCTGGCAGATGGCCATTCCCCAGCACTGGGCCATCACACATTCCAAATCCTTATTTGACTTAGAGAAAAAAATAACTGTTCCTATTTGGGAAGAGACTATATATACACACACACACATTAATTTTTATTTTGTATATAGGATATTAAAAAAAAAAAATATATATATATATATATATATATATATATATATATATATATATATATATATATATATATATATATATATTTATATGCTTTATACAAAATAAAAATTAATAATAACATAAAAAACACAAAAAAGACCATTGTCCTTGCCCCATTTACACTGATTGACTATGTAGGAGTCTGTTCTTGACGTGACTTATTCCACGTAAATCCTATTCCAGGTAAGCTTGCTGTGTTCAAAGCCAAAGTGGTGGGAACCCCAGCCCCCACAATAAGCTGGAGCAGAGCGAACGGAGAGATTTACTATCACCCCCAAACCTGCATGCAGAAGTACGACGAGGTGTCGGAGGAGCACACCATCGAGGTAAATCGTCATGTAGAAAGACATTACATACCAACAAATCTATAAATACATCAGCAAAAAAAGGGGAAAAAAAGGAAATTAGTCAATTCTGTACCACAACTTCTATTATAATTAAATGTTGCATCTTTAAAGCCTTTGTATTTTAATTAAACAAATATATATGTATATATTATTTACAATTATTATCATCTTATTATTGTACATTTTTCTTCAGATGAAGGGGGTATATTATGATGACAAGAGGGATGGAGATGTTGATGTATAAATATACTCCGACTTTGAAATGAAAATCTTTTCAGTAACATTACACATTACAATGTGTTTAGTTTCCCAAAGTGACCCCAGAAGACGCAGACACCTACAAGTGTTTTGCCACCAACGAACATGGCAGGGCTGCCTGCACCGTCGTGCTGAATGTGATTGAGGGTACGACCTCGATTTATTTTTCTAAAGCGATCATGTTTTTAAATTAGCAAGTAAACGACTTGATCATGTTCTTTCAATTAGACATTTCATTTCTTCATTCATTTACTTTTTTAACAATATTTACATGTTTTTTTTTACATATTAAGTTGTATTTAAATACAGAAAATATATAATTGTTTACTATAATATCGATTTAATAAGTCTTCTATACATTTGCTATAGAAATAGTGAACCTTGATATCATTTTCTTATCCAGTTGGATTTCGTAGGGACAAGGAACTTCAGAAAGCACAAGGTGAGATTTTGTTTATATCAATATAAATAATTATCTAATGATAAGTATGGCTAATTAATATTTTTCATCAAAACCTATGATGCCTACCTCGTTGTCACTGCAGTCATTTAATGTATCCATGGAGCTTCATAGACAATGCCTTTTAACAATAAAATATTGAATTCATCAATGCATTAACAATGTGACATGCATAAATGGTCCATAACCCATCTGTAATTTCTCTTTCTCCACAGAGCCCACAGAGTCCATAGAACTTAGAAAATTACTGAAGAAACGGTAATAAAAACACACATTACATTATAATAGTGTGCTCATTTTAACCATGGCCATAAACTCTTACATTTAATATCTTACTAAACCCTAAAATACATAGTTAACTGCAGTTAAATGTAAAAAAAAAAACATTTTAGTTTTAACAAAACAATTGTAAATTGCATCGAGCAATAAACATAACACTACAATGTGTTTCAAAGTTTGAGGTACTAAAAACACAGCTTGATTGTGCAGTAAGCCCGACGGGACGCGAGAGGACAAAGTCATGGAGCCTGAGGAGAAGGTTTGGGAGATCCTGCTCAGCGCTGATAAGAAAGATTATGAGCGCATCTGCTTAGAATATGGCATCACCAACTTCCGCGGGATGCTGAAGAGACTGAGCGAAATGAAGAAAGAGAAAGAGGAAGAGGTGGCCCAGGTACGTTCCTACACTGGTGCGTGATGGAAAAGGGAGTACAAATATAGGAGGTCAGGTGTGCCTTAGCGCTTCAGCAAACAACAAACAGAGAGCCTGATAACTACATGAAAGGGCTTATCTAAGAAAAACGTGGACATGACAGAACTGATGTTTGGACTGCAAGCATGAGCACAAGAACTAAATCATCTCTGTCTGTCTTTTTTGTTATTCCATTCCTTTACTCAACTTTGATTTGGTCCAACTGGAAGGTTTTCTTTGATAAGCCATTTTTCCTGGGTACCAGTATATTATATATTTCAACACAAGTAGTTAACAAAACAGAAGAGACAGAAGAGTAATTTATTAAAAACAGAAGATTAAGCTCCTACTTTTCTATCCATGACTCCCATGGAATTTCTCCAAGGAGTGAATTATATCCTATGGCCATTAGCCATAAATAACTATTAAAAATAATGTTACACCAAAATGCATGTGCACTCAATCATACGCAAGGACATGTATGCTGTCACTTTACATGTACAGGTGCTAGTATATACACCAATAACAGTGAGATAGTTTTTGTTTGATTACGGCTTTGTTAGAAGATGTTTCTTTCTTTTTCTAATATCTTGTTTGTATTGCAGTTTGTGTCGCACATCAGTTCACTGAAACACATTGAGGTCAATGATGATGACTGTGCAACCATCGAGCTCGACATGGATCTCAAGGACCCCAGCAGCAAGGTTTTTCTCTACAAGGTGAGACCTAAATAGAAGTATATGTGTGACTTTTCACGTGGTTATCCGTCAGTGTGTCTCATAACAACACGTTGACATGCCGGCAGGATGGAGTCATGGTTCCCTTCACCAAGGAACTCGGGGATGAGCTGAAGCACAGTTTGAAACGAATTGGCAAAAAATATGTATTCTCCATTAAAAAACTGGGTGCAGAAGATGCCGGACTTTACTCAGTGGATGTTGAGGGTGTCAATGTTTTCTCCACTGAGTTTAAAGGTAACTCACCTCAGGTTAAATCGGTTTCTGGGGATTCAATGGTGTCTGTTCACTATTCTCATTCATATTTTTCTTGCTTTCAACCTGTCAGTCCCCCAAGTTGATTTTGCTGTCAAAATCCAAGAGGTGAAGGCTCTGGAGAGGGAGGATGCTCTCTTCCAGTGTGTCCTGACAGCTCCTATGAATGAGGTCAAATGGTTCGCAAAATCCGCCCCACTCTGCAACGATGAGAAACATGAGATAATTGTGTCTGAGGATAAGCTCATCCACAAGTTGATCGTGAAGGACTGCAAGCTGCTGGACGGAGGCATCTACGCAGCGGTGGCAGGAATAAAATCCTGTAACACCTGGCTCATAGTGGAGCGTAAGTTCAATCCATCCTTTTTGTTCATGTTGCTCTTACTCATTTTGGGAGATTTTGGGAAACGAATATTCTCTGATATCCTCTGAATGTTCGCAAAACAATGACCACCGTTTCATCCTTGTCAATCTGCACAGCCGATAAAAATCCCGACAGCAAGGGTAAGAAGGGTGCTCGCAAAGACACGGTGGCTGGAGGCGGCAACGACGAAGAGTTGATGAGAATAGCAAAGGAGCAACAGGCAAAGTACGAAAAGGAGATGCAAGAGAAACTGGCGGCGGCCAAAATAGCGCAAGAGGAACGGGAGGCCCAGGAAGCGCTGGCCCGAGCCCAGGCTCAGGCTGATGCCAAGCTGGACGCCGCATCTAAAGCGGCGGCCAACGCCGATGACAAGGCTGCTGCGAAGGCTAGGAGGGCAGCGGCTGGCAAGGATGGGACCGCGGGAACCCCGGGTACGAAGCAGACAGCCGGTGGTGGTGCTGCTGCTGGAGGAGGTGCCGGTGGTGGAGGAGGTGATGGTGCTGGAGACGGTAGTGGGGGAGCTGGGGGTGGAGGTGGAGCCGGTGGTAGCGCAGGAGGTGGAGCTGGAGGAGCAGGTGGAGGAGCAGGTGGAGATGGAGCTGGAGGAGCAGGTGGAGCTGGAGCTGGAGGAGCAGGCGGAGGTGGAGCTGGAGGTGGAGCTGGAGGAGCAGGTGGAGGAGCAGGCGGAGGTGGAGCTGGAGGTGGAAAGGGAGGTGATGGTGCCGGTGATGGAAAAGATGCGGAGGATGAAGGAGGGGAGGGGGAAGAAGGAGCGAAGCGTAAGAAACGTGTCAGAGATGCACCTCTTCTCGCAGAAACCATTGTAGGTAAGATGTTCATTCTGTATCATTAATAGTACACTTAGAGCAATCATTTTAACAATATCACAATATAATATTTTAGTTTTCATTGAATTGTTGAAAGCTTCACGCTAGTAAATCATGCCTTCTTTAGACTTGAATTGGCTGCTTGTCTCATAAAATATGACCTTGAAGTGTGTACCATTAGGTCATGCCTCTATGAGAGGGACATTTTAATTATAGGTATATTTATTATGGCAATTAAGATATTACGCTTACATAGCCTATTTCTATGTTGCTTCTATGTTGTCCTTTGTGCTGTATCACAACAATGTAAAACAATATTTTTTCAGCTGTTATGTTACTCTTAACATATATGCTCTTTTCAAATACAGCATTTGAAATATAAAATATGTCAATAGGAATCCCACAACTTGTTTGAAAAACAAAAACAAATCGTTTTTTGTATACATATATACGTATCTATAAAGCTATAAGTATGACATTGACAATCGTCAATAGGAGATAATATTGAAGGGGAAGCTGCTTCCAAAAAAGCAACACGTCAGAAAAAGAAAAAGACGGTGGTTGAGGAGACAGTTGTTGGTAAGAGATCTAGGTGCATGATGTAGTTACTGCTAAATGGTAGCCATTTATAATGTAGTTTTCTAATTAAGCTAAACTACTGACAAACTGAGAAACTACTTGCAATAGTTAGTAACAATATTAACAATAACAACAAAATACTGACAAAAAGATCTTAATATACTTTAAAAAAAATAATGTTTACTACTTCTCTTTGGCCATTAAAACGATTTATACCATGGTCTGGGTGAATACTCGATTCTGATTGGCTGGAGGGTGTAGGTTAAAAAGTGTTAATGTACACCTAGGAAAGACTCTCTGGCTCATAGCTGAGCGGACCAGAATACCTCCCGTTGTCAAGTCGTATCTAAGGTCCGTCCTATTTACTGGAGGAGTGAACAACGTTTCCATTGCATAAGAACCTTACGGGAGGGTAATGATTGTTCCAGGTATTAGTCAGACCCTCAGGCGTTACTAGGGAAGCTAAATTATGGCTTGTGAAAAACGCATGCAAATATTAACTAATGGTCTTAATTTCTTTTCTTTGGCAAGTGACCATGGTATAAGCGGGCTAATGCCCTTCGAGGTGTCCATTAACATAAATTAATGGACTTCGCAGAAGCAACCGTCCTCCGCTTTGCGTCGGACGGTCCACGCCTCCACGTCGTCCATTAATTTATGTTAATAGACACCTCGTCGGGCATTATCCAGGGGCGGAGCTATGGGCGGGGCCTCCGGGGCAACGCCCCGGGGCCCTTGACGTCCGGGGGGGCCCGACGTGGGCCCCCGCGGACGATCGCCGGGCCCCCTTACCTTTGATATTTCCCCGGTGCAAATATTTGCACCGGGGCCTATCATCATGTTGTTACGCCAGTGGCATTATCCCTTACTTAATGGACACCTCGTCGGGCATTATCCCTTACTTAAACATCAGTCTAACTTGGTCTTATGAATCCTGGAATAATATTCTTATTAATTAATTACATCATGAATTAATCTTATCTCATCATTTTTGGTCTAGGACTATAAGAATATAGATACAGTATAATATTTGGGGGCCTGGATCCTGCCACGATATTTGATTTGATTTGATGCACTGTATTTATCCCCAAGGGGGAAACTGGGTTGGACACTCATGCTCACAATCACACAACCCCACAGCGACATGTACAATATGTCACACTGCAAGAGGGCTCTTAAAATGAATGCAAACAAACATCTATTCATTAAAAACAATCTAAATGGCCTTAAGAAGATAAAGAAGTTAATACATTCACCACCACTCTCTTTGTTGTAATTCTTGTGGTCCTACCTACGTCCGTTTGTCCGAACACATTGTAAATGCCGCATGTGTCCATTAGTATTATTCATATCATCATATCGACGGCAGCAGTGGACAAATCAGCCAATCATTGAGCCAATCATTGTGCGATGATAATGACGATGGTGGTAAACCATCAAAATCAAAACATTGGTGGTCCACTGAAACAGGCAATCAGGGGCCAGGGGCCAGTGATGGATCTACAGGGAAGGTAGATGTGGCCAACAGGGGGAAGCAATCTGAGGGTGAAACGCAAGACTCATTGATCCAAGAGACAGTCGTTGGTAAGGCCGAGGGCAGTGCATTAGGCCCTGCATGGGAGGCGCTTGGCCAGCAGCAAAGTCATTTGATCAAACGGATGACTTTCCCAGCGGTTTGAAGGCGTAAGCTTTCTCCTGTCCACTGAGGAGCATTTGATCTTTGGAAAATATTAAATGGCGCTTTTTGCAAGGATTACTGATTTGATCCAAGCGCTGCTTTAAACTTGAAATTGCCTTTAGGAAATGTTGATCAAAATCATATGCACATATATATTCAAATATATATATATATATATACAAAATGTTACAATTAGTGCAGAAAAGTCTCAGATGTCTAAAAAATGAGGTTCATTAAGGGTGAACCTAACCTTAACCCACACTAACCATAACCCTAACTCATATACGGACATCACATGCAGTTGGGTATACCACGCATCAATGCATACAGCAAACAGCAAACATGCATTTACTTGCCCTCAATTTGCTAATCTGTCTGTGTGCCAAGTGTGCATCCACTAACCTAGCTGGTTTATTCCCAGATCCAGGCGTTCACTTCCACGCTGGGCTTTCTGACTGCAAGGTTATAATTGGAGAACCAGTCAACATTGAGTGCAAACTGAGCAGTGACACATGTGAAGGAGTCTGGTCCAAGGATGGAGAGGAGGTAAGTCCATGTTATAATATGTCTCCCTAGTCACGCGTCTCCCTATGACAACATAGAGTCTAAACAGGGTAATGAGTAGTGAGGGCAGGACAGTCTCGTGGTTGTTATCGACTCCCAGCTGAACAATCCAGTGTCCGCAGTCTAGCCATCCTCGAGTGACGACCCCTACCTGCTCCTAAATAACATGTATGTACAACAATAAAGTTGCTTTGTGCAAAAACATCTGCTCAACAGTTTAACTTCATTCGTCATTCATTTTCTATTTTTCAATTTGAATACCACACACTGCTACACACTGTCTTACAACCTGTCTCCGCTTCTCCCCCTTTCTAGATTAAGTCATCTGATGATTTAACCATTTCTAAAGAAGGAAGTTTCCACAGACTGAAAATCCACAAGGTCACAGAGGAGATGGCGGGAACTTATCGCTTTGAGGCCGACGGGCGCAAGACTGAAGCGGTCATCGCTGTTGAGGGTAAATAAGTTGCCCATTTAAAGCAATGGATACATGTCACCAGTCTTAAAGCACCCAATTACTTTGAATAATATGGTGAAATTAAACTTGGTCCAGGGGCCTGGATAGTCTGGTTTGGTTGTTAGGGTGTGTGTCTCCCAGCTGAAAGATTCTGGGTTCGAACCCCAATATCTACCTGTAGGCATCCGTATGCCTAATCTCTATCTGCTCCTTAATGACATGTATCATGAATTCACTGTAAGTCGCTTTAAATAAAAGCATCTACTAAATAGTAAATAGCATTCTCAAACCATGATGAAATATATTTTGTTTGCCTAAAAAACTACCAAATCTACTCAACTGAATCTACTTGTTTGATTATATGATCTCAGATCCGCCGAGATTCAATGCAGACGACATCGAAGAGTTCAAAACTCCTGTCATCGTCAAGAAGGGCCAGAAGGCCACCTTCAAGTTGCCCTTCATTGGCCGGGAGCCCAAAAAGATCCAGTGGTATCTGGACGGAGAGGAGCTCTCGGAGGACTCCAACATCAAGATAGAGAACAGTGAGGGCTGCTGCCGACTCCTTCTCAACAAACTCCAGCGCAAACAGAGCGGCGAGCTCAAGCTCAAAATCAAAAACGAGTTTGGTAGCGTTGAAGCCTACAGCCAGCTTCTTGTATTGGGTAATTATATGAAACATTCGGCCGTTTACACCTTTATACAAATGTATTTTTAAATGTAGATTTGAAGTTTGTCATTAACTCATTTATGGACTAATGTAACATTTCTAATGCATTAGCTACAGAGAAAAACGCATCATTTTGTTTGACCAACAGACAAGCCCACACCACCACAGGGGCCTTTGGAGATCGTAGAGGCCTCGTCCTCGACCATTGAGATCAAATGGAGGTCACCCAAGGACGCCGGTGGCTGCAAGATAGACAACTACATCCTGGAGAGGCAACAGGTGGGACGCAACACCTGGAAGAAGCTGGGGGCCATTGGACCGGAGGCCATGTACAAGGACACGGATGTGGACCACGGGCGCAGGTACTGCTACCGGATCCGCGTGGAGACGGAGATGGGCATCAGCGAGCTGATGGAGACCGAGGATGTTCAGGCTGGCACTAAAGGTAACACAATGGATTCTTATTTTATATGTTTCAGTATTTTACCTTTGTTTGGACTACACACACACACAGTATTAAGTTTATTATTATTATTATTATTATTATTATTATTATTACACATTACATTAAAGTAAGCCCAAGTAAAAATTGTCCAACTCCCGTCCAGTGAATGAAACCTGACTAGAAGCATTATTACATCTTTTTTTCTGCCCTTTTGTTTGGATTACCCAGCATACCCTGGGCCTCCTTCGGCACCGAAGGTGGCCAGCGCCTTCAAAGACTGCATTAATCTGACCTGGGCTCCTCCCACCAAGACTGGGGGAACTAGCATTCTGGGATACAACCTGGAGAAACGCAAGAAGGGAAGCAACATATGGGGCCCCGTCAACCCTCCAGAGGAGATGATCAGAGGTTTATGGGTCACACATCCTTTAATACATCACTAAGATCATATATTGTTGGTAATGGGCGATATTCACCTAGCGGCTATCTTAGTTCCATCAAAAGGCAAGCTGCGTGGGTCCTCACCCAGGTGAATAAGGCCTTATTCACGATCGTGTTTTGTCTCTAAACTGGATATCTTGAATTTTTACAGGGAAGAGCTTCGGCGTTAAAGATGTGATCGAGGGGCTGGAGTATGAATTTCGCTTGTCTGCAATCAATGACTCTGGTGCCGGAGAGTTCAGTAACCCGTCAGAATATGTGTTTGCCAGGGACCCCAAAAGTAGGTCAATTTAAATGTACACTGTAGGACTATCCATGTAAATTGCATCTTAAATGTTCAACCCGCCATTTACTCAGTTCTATTTCTCTCATGAATTACAACGCTTAGAGCCACACATGACTCCATTCAGTAGACCCCATATGGAGTGCAATGCTTAGCAACAAATGTTGCTCTGTTCATTGGACTGTAAGGATGACCGCAATGCTTAGTAACACACATATGACCTGTATCTTCCAGAGCCACCTGGTAAAGTCATTGACCTGAAGGTGACAGACTCCACCTACAACACCTTGACTCTGTCCTGGACCAATCCCAAGGTCATCGAGGGAGTGGAGGACGAGGCCAAGGGTTATTTCGTTGAGATCCGGCCAGCGGAGAGCCCAGAGTGGGAACGCTGCAACACCAATTTCATCACTGGCACCTTGTTCACAGTGAAAAGCTTGAAGTCCATGGCCATGTACTGGGTCAGGGTCATAGCCATAAACGAAGGAGGACACGGGGAGCCTCGGGATTTGGACAATTACATCCTGGCCATGCCTCCACCTGGTAGGAATAAGCACTGCTTACATGAAACACTTACTGTACTGCAAATATCTATTATGATTAATACTTATGGTCAGTCTTAATCTTAATAATAATCATGATACTACAACTAATATTACTACCACTAGTACTATCATTACAACTACTAATAATGAATACTACTACTACTACTAATAATAATAATAATAATATTACTGTAGACTACGATAACATGTTCTTATTCTTATCAAAGTGCACAAATATCACTCAATATATTGTGTCAACTGACTGAAGTACTTACTACAAAGTACTAGTAGTAAGTAGTGTTAGTAGTAAGTACCATGTTTTTATTTTTCAGAATCTTTCAGTGGTCAACATGACACCTTAGTACTCACTTTAAATGTATTTAACCCTTTCTCCTCCCATCCTTTCTGCCACCTCTAGTGAGACCGAGGTTCACCGATGCCAAGATAAAGAGCTTCATGGTGGTGCGAGCAGGAAACTCCACACGTTTCAACATCAACTTCGAGGTAAACTCATCTAATCTCGAGGGCAGGATAGTCTAGTGGTTAGGGTGAGCCAAAAGTTTCTGGGTTCGAATCCCAATGTCCACAGCCTAACCTGTAGGCATTATTGAGCAATATGCCTAACTCTTAAATGTCATGTCCAAAACAACAAAAAAAGTGAACAAGTTTAAAGATCTGATAAATGAGCGAATAGTTAATTCATAAATAAGATGGAGATCCTTTATCTAAATACAAGTACTACAAAGTACAACAAAATGTGATCTCCGCATTTGACCAATCACTAGCAGCACAAGTAGCACTAGGAGCACCAGCTGCAGTAGGAGCACCAGCAGCAGGCAGCCATAGTGCAGCGCCCGGGGACAGACTCCAGGTCTACTGCTGGTGCCAGGAGTATTAAACGAATATGGATGTCTTTTGGTTTGGGAGGAAACCCCAAACCAAACCCCAAACCCCCAGCTGGGTTTGAACCCGGGACCTTCATGCTGTGAGGCAGCAGTGCTAGCCACCGTGCCAACACCAGAGTATATAATAACAGACTCTAAACAGATTGAGAGTCTACAGTGATGAAATACACTCTGGGCCATCTATGTACAGTGATAGTTACTCTAGTGGTTAGGGTGTGACTATGCTGACTAATGAAGCTTGAATTCTGTACAGGCATCTCCATGGCCAGAGGTGAACTGGCTGAAGGACGGCGTTCCTGTGTCCAAGAGGGTAACCATCAGCAACGCAGAGGGAGCCTCCCAGCTCCTCATCCCCTCTGCAGAGAGGTCAGACACAGGCATCTACACCATCGTGGTGAAGAACATTGTAGGCCAGGAGACCTTCAGTGTTGAAATTAGAGTCACAGGTCAGATCACACACAGAGAGGGCTAAAACTGTTCAATATCACTAAAATGTATGTATGTATGTATGTATGTATGTATGTATGTATGTATGTATGTATGTTTGTATGTATGTATGTATGTATGTATGTAGGGTTCTCCACCATGCTCCTTTCCAGCACCACCATGTAATATTTCAAAATAGGGCTGTCACGACGCGGACATTTAGTTGACGTTGTCATTTTTTTCCCCATTTAGTTTTTGTGTGTGTGTGTGTATGTCTATCTCTCTTTGTATCCATGCATGTTTACATATGTGGGTACATGTATGCATACATACATAAATCCACACTATAATATGTTTCCAACCCCCCAGACGAGCCCAAGCCTCCGGGCCCGGTGGAGCTGGATGAGAACGTTCCCGGGACGGTGACCGTGTCCTGGGCGGCGTCTCCGGACGAGAAGCGCGACGACCGGCTGCACTACATGGTGATGAAGCGTGACTCCGCCAAGCCGTCGTGGAACACTGTGGCCGACCGCATCTTCAACAACAAGTTCACGGCCTGCAACATCATGCCGGGCCGGGAGTACCAGTTCAGGGTGTTCACCAAGAACGACATGGGCAAATCCAATCCCTCCAGTAGCCCCAAGTGGTCCGTCACCAGCAAGAAAGGCAAGGCCCTGCGTCCTCTCATTATAATGCGAACACAAACAGCTGGTCTACTGATATGACACAATAATGACACAATAATGTTTTCTGATCAAAATTCAAAATTTGCAAATTGTATATCACATCATTTATATTTTAGATATACAGTGTATACTTGATAGATAGATGGATAGATATCCATCCCAAGAGGGAAATTAGGGTGTTACAGCAGAACAAAGGTGAATATAAAAAATAGTATTTCATAACAAACACCATTTTACGTTAATTATGGATAATTAATATATACTGATCAAACAGAATTGTGCTTCAATTATGTTCACGTATATTTGCACATATAATAGATAATAAAATTATATTTTTGACAATAAAATCATATTTTTTACAATAATCAACTTGACTAAAACCATATTATTATTATTATTATTATTATTATTATTATTATTATTATTATGTATTCTCTGCTTTCCCACAGCGAAGTTCACTGTGAACATGAAGGAGCACGCTCCGTGTAACCTGGAGCGGCCCCCCAAGTTCCTGTTGCCCCTGAAGACTCACAGCGCCCCCCAGGGGTACGAGTGCTACATGAGCTGCGCCGTGCGAGGCGAGCCCACCCCCCACATCACGTGGCTCCGCAACAACATCAGCCTCAACACCAACACCAACTACCTGATCTCCAACACCTGCGGCGTGTGCTCCATGCTCATACTCAGGGTGGGGCCCAGTGACATGGGAGAGTACAAGATCATCGCGGAGAACGGGCTGGGCAGGGCCGAGTGCGCCACCAAACTCACCGTTCAAGGTATTGTGGGTTTTTTGGGGTTTCCAACTGTTCTTTTGTGTTCTTCTGTAGCTTTGCCTGATTGACTTCTTGTTCACGGTCATTGATCCCATGCGGGGTGTGATATGCTATGGGGGCCGGGTCGCGTATTGGTTGGACTCCCAGCCCAAAGGCTCTGGGTTCCAACCCTCAATGTTCACTGTAAGCATCCTTGAGCATGTCATACCAGTCACCCTGCTCATTAAGGGCATGTACCAAGAAAAAGAAACAGAAGAATTGAAACACTGGACAAAAGAGTCTGCCAACAGGCTAAATAGTGGAAGTAGTAATAGAAGATGTTTTTTGTGCAGCTTCGCCTACATTTTGTGTTAACCTCCATTGATTATATGTAATATATAATCACATATGAAACTCATGATTCCCTTTGTGTCCTTCTTTCAGAATGAACAGACACTATGGAGATGACATCAGAAAACTCTGTCTCCTAAAACGTTTCCTCGACACAAGATGCATGTTGTTTAATCTGGTCATCCATGTTGACATGTTAAGTCAAACATGACGCTAACATGTAGTTTAACGGTGAATGTTTTTATCAGTTGGTCAGTTAGTCACAGAGATAGCATCAGATGGAAAGCTTTAAACAGCTTGTGAGTCTTGTTTGGATTTGTAGAGTGCATATGAATAAAAGATATACAAAATGCACATTCAGATTATGAATTTGCAATGACACACCTTTTTAGCTCTGAATTTCCGATAGCCCTTAGGTGAGCAATCTGCGAGTTAAAATGAATACACAATCAAAAACAGTATTTCAAACGGTGCTGTTGTTGATCCATTACCTTTAAAGATGATTTATGAAATAGCATTTTGTCTGCAGGTTAAGCCAGTAGGAAATAGATAATAAAGATAATAAACCACTAATCTTCAGCACCAATTGAAAGGCTGTGCTTGCTGTACTAATACATTATGCGACACATTATAATGTTAACGTATTAGTTTGTTAATCTCTAAAAGTGCAGTATAGACGACACACTCTAGTTTTCAGAATGCAAAAAGAGAACATAGTTATTTATTAAAAGCAATGTATTTTCTGATATGACATTTTAAAATGTATGAAGCTTGGTGTAAATAAAAACTTCAAAAATATTTATCAGCATGGCTTTTAAGTGTGATAGACTTCCTATAGAGGAGGCCTTGCATAGCAAACATATTTGAATTATGGCCACTTAAAAATGTTTTGTCACTAATTTATGTCCAGTCTTCTTGAATTACCTCTCTGGGCCAAGGGCTTGTTTTGAGGTCAAATTGTAGTCCAAGTTTAGATACACTGAAGACACTGGAGGTGGATAACTGCTAGACTTGGGCAAAGAGCAGGGCAAGGCTTAGAGTGCACGTTGACCCGTCTCAATTTCAATTAGGGGGATTCATTTCAACGCTGAACCCAAAGGCTGAAATACTCCTTCCCTGTTATCCCGTTTAATTCTTAATTCTGCCCCTGAGCAGCAACACATCCATTTTTCTGTCATTTCTTTCAATTGGTTGATCAATTTCCTTTAAAAGAACCACACGGTGCTGATGTTAAAAACAAGCAAACACTCACCTCTTGACCACAGCCCCTGCTAGTAGCATTCAGGCAGTAATGGTGATGAAGGCAGTGAAATAATAAGTTCAAAAGTTTGTGGTGGTGAACACTGCTGCGCATCTACGAGCCTTCGAAACGTGTGTTCCCCAGAAACGCCGCTCAAATAATCCTACGGGATCTGACGCTGCCGTTTGCGAGGGAGGGGTTTATCGTTTCACACCCCAAATGCCTCTTGTGCAGCGTTTTGAAGTTGCCTATAGCACCATATGGCCCCTGGGTGTGTCAGCAAACCTATATGGAGCTCTGTGCGCCTGCCTGCATTGAGCATCTCAAACTTTATTACCTTTCACAAGACACCAATACTCTGCACTACTCACTGGGGATCAGCGTGAAGTTGGCAAGCAGGGAAGCACTTTTGTCTGAATCAAGTAAGTGCAATCTCTCATTAAAAAGAAACAGCTGATGGGTTGATTAATTATCTATTTTAATAATCTCCACATCTGCATCTTGGTGTTGCTGCAAAGATTGATGGCAAGAGTTGAGTTCACAATGTTCGTCTTTGCTGCTTCCCAGCGATGAGATATGATCAATTACCTATGTTTGGGGATGCTTTTGAAAAAATATTTTTGTGTACAGGAACAAACACACTAGAGACATTATGGGAGAGATAGTGATGAGGTCACACAAACTATTAATAGATTAGAGAAAAAGAGTGTTAAAGAATATGAAGAATGTAAAGAAACTAATTTCACAATATTCTCACAATCACTCATAGTTGTGTACTGCTCTCCATCTACATGGCTTTGTTGGGTCATTAAATCAAATATCTCAAATGTGTGGAGCACTTAGAGGAACATGTACAGGAGAGTCACTGCAGAGCCGCTAGAAGGAGCTCCCAGACCTGGGATATGAACCTACTTCACAAACAAATCACAGTGGATTTGCTTGACATATCTATTTTTTGTGTATACAAGTACCAAAAATGTTTTACTTTTTATATATTGCAGGTCATTCCAAAATGTAAACCAATGTTCGCATAAACAGCCACATTAAAAGATTTACCAATGTATATCTTAACAAAGTACTATTTTTAAACCTTGGTTATTTTTATAACATACATGATACGGGCCATTAATATTGCTGGGATTATAGTGTGATAACGTTTTTGGGATTATTGTAAGCATGTCGGCAGAGCTCAGATAAATCCCTGGCGCTAACAGCACGGCTCAGCAGTGACATTGTTGAGAGATAACAAGCAGCTGAGTGCCAATCAGACCCGGATTACCAAGACAAGTGAGCTCATGTACCCGGCTCCATTTAACCTCGGCCACTTGCGTCACTTCCCGGTTCATGAGTGACAGCTTTATGAGGCATGCGACCCGCTGCACCCAAAATCAGCAAGGTCACCCTCGGGTTCCTCCTTGGGTTGTGCTAAGCATTTAGTCTGTGATCGCGGGAAGAGCTTTACTCCATAAGCCCATCTAACTTCTCACTTTACTAATGAATGTATTATTCTAATAGAGGCTTAAGAAGGGGTTTGCTTCTTATGCCTCTATTAGAACATATATTTTGAACAGTTTTTTACATTTAACCAATGGCATTTATATTATTTTAATTGAATGCCACTACTACTACTACTTTCTTTTAAATACAAATGGGGATGAGGGAATGAGGGGCTGCTGTAATTGTTGATATCATTTATGCTAAAAGCTAAATTGTATTGGGATATTTATGAAAATCAAATGTGATTGTTATTTTGTATTATATTGTATTTATATGTTTATTATTTAACATAATGATAACAAAATAAGACAAAATAAGCGATGACCCCAATCCCATTTAGGAAATCTGGAGGGGACAAGATGGACTTTGTCATGGAATATGAAATAGCAGTTTAGTCTTCCTTAGCCTTTTAAACGCATGTCAAGGTATTGGGTCAGTAAGTCAATAAGTCACAGGATCAATCCTTATTCCTTCATTCAAATGTTCAGTGTTAGTTTGGTGTAAGATCATGAGTGGAAAGTGCACTTGGTTCTGATATTATAATAGATTGAGTGATTGTAAAATACATTAACATTATGAATCTTTGTAATTGTCAGAATCTGAAAGGCAAACATGTTTAAGATACGCAAAACAAAGGAGGAGGAGCCAACTGCTCCAGGGCAGGGTGAGTTTAACAAATACCATATATCTCAACTTTTGACTGGTTCATATGAATATAAATACCATATGAATTATTCATAGATTAATTAAAAGTTATTGATGTTTTATTTTATTAATTTAATTAATTTGCAAAACATGGCATTAAGTCTAAATTACAGTCTAATATCTATTTGCATGTCATGATAATACATAGCTGTAATATGTCGCTAATAACAGATTATTGTTCATGATTGATTATTGCTGATTGATTTCCAACAGTGAGGATTAAAAAGAAGTCCAAGGTGCCCGGGGTGATGATCACCCAGTTCGTAGAGGAACTACCGGAGAGGATGACCACCCCAGACTTCACCCGCAAACCCATTGCACTGACCATCCAAGAAGGTACGGTACCCGCCACACCGTCTCCAGGCTACTTCCATCAGCTTACATACTGCACTGTTCCTTAGCGCTATGGTGTTCTTAATAGGTTTCGGTTTTAATGTGTCTGGTTTGTTGTATTTTTTTGTATTTTGTAACAGACATTTTAAAAGGTGCAATATGAAGAACGTTTATTATTATTATTATTATTATTATTATTATTATTATTATTAAATACACAAGTAGCAAAACAGTTACGACAAGGAAATTGACTTTGTTTTTGTTTTTTAGGGAAATTGGCTGTGTTCAAAGCGATTATTATTGGTAACCCAACACCTTCTGTAACATGGATGAGGAACAATGGCGAAGTATCTGATCCAGATGTGTACAAAATCACATACGACTCGCATTCGGGGGAACACCAGCTGCAGGTGAGCCAGTTTGTCCATCAACGACTATGCTCAGGTGATTTAAAAGCTGCACGATTAAACAGCCATCACGATTGTTCAAATTTAGATTTTCTTCCTCCACTGAACAAATTGATTTAGAGAGAGAGAAAACAAATGTGCTGGTTGTTGAGCTGTTGCTGAAATTTGTA
This sequence comes from Merluccius polli, assembly GCA_030340625.1. NCBI lineage: Eukaryota > Metazoa > Chordata > Actinopteri > Gadiformes > Merlucciidae > Merluccius > Merluccius polli. Next base: position 255,113 of record JAOPHQ010000856.1, on the reverse strand, counting down.
TCTATCCTTCAACCACTTTTGAACAAAAAGTATGAAACAACAAAAAAGTAACAGTGCAATATTGAAAGTAAGAGATGTACAGAACGTTTAAAATAAATACTGCATTCACTGCATTGATCTCTGCCTCACGGATAATAATAATGATGATTTTGGTCCATTTAAGTAGATACCGGATGTATCAGGGGACCACTCAGACACCTACAAATGCATCGCCACAAGTGAATATGGAAAAGCTGTTGTCACCGCTACCCTCAATGTTATTGAAGGTGAGAAGTTTCAACAGCATGTGTATCTTCTGTATGAAGAGCTTGTCATTCTAGTATTATAATTTGTTTATTCTGTTTATTCTCCTTTTAGTTGGGTACAAGAAGAATAAAGCCTTGCAACAATCCAGGACAGGTACACAGTCCTAAACTACATTTTAGTTTGTAAATGTATCATAACCATGTGATCATAACCACACTAATCATTTTGTTGCAGCCGTCCGGGAAATGCCAGAGGATTTCAAAAAGAATTTGAAAACCAGGTTAGTAATGATGTAGTTGTTCAACTACCATGGGTAAGGACACATCCGTTCATGCAATTCATATAAAAAGTTTTTTTTTTAAAGGGTTGATTCTGAGCCAAAAGAGGTGAAAGAGATTGATGAGAAGTTCTGGGAGCTGCTGATGAGTGCTGAGAAGAAGGACTATGAGGGTATCTGCTTCCAGTATGGAGTGACAGACTTCCGTGGGATGTTGAGGAAACTGAGCGCGAAGAAGAAGGAGCGTGAGGAAGAGCAAGCTCAGGTTTGTGGGTCATTTTGACAAGTGGTTATCAAACATTGTTGGCCTCTGACCCCGTTTTTAGATCTGAAAATCATGTGATCCCATCTTCATCCCCAAACATCTTACTCACTATATCAACAACAGCTGCAGTTATTATCAATGCCTTAGCAATCTACAATAAGTTACATACTGTACATGATGTTTGGAGGACATTTCAGTATGTATATACCGGACATTTGATACCCAAGGACCTCATATATTATACCTACAGCCTGAGTCATACATACCAGGAATAGATGAAAAACATTGATTATGACTTTAAATATATTTGTATGCCAAAGCATTTAATTTGGGTTTTCATTTTTTACATGACAGGTAGTTGAAAGACTATGCAACCTCAAGCCCATTGAGATGAGAGATGACGGAGGAGCAGAGTTTGAACTTGAAATGTCCCTGAAAGACCCCACCAGTAAGATCTTCCTGTTCAAGGTGAGTAACTATTCGCTGTTGTGATCAATACATTATATTGTTAGCTGGTGCCATACAACTGTACTCACTTACCAATAATGTCCTAATAATAGTTGATTATTTATGAATGATGATGGTTGTGATAACAACAGCAATAATTATAATAACTCAATGTTTTGCACAGGATGGAGTCATGATCCCCTTTAATGCTGACACAGAAATCAAACACGGATTGAAGCAAGTAGGAAAGAAGTTTGTGTTCAGCATCAACGGTGTTGATCCTGAAGATGCTGGAATGTACCAAGTCGAGGTGAACGGTGTCAAGATCTTCTCAACTGACCTCAAAAGTAAGACTCTCATTTGAACGGTCCATTATGGTTTCCACCTTCACGGTGCAACATATGCTAAGTACAAACAACCTGTGCTGGGTTTTTTTCCCCGGTAGTGCCGAATGTGGATTTCTTGGTGAAGATACAAGAGGTTACAGCGGTGGAGAGAGAGGATGCGGTCTTTGAGTGTGTCATCTCACACCCCATGACGAATATTAAATGGACACTAAAGAATGCGCCCCTGGAACAAGGAGAAAAATATGACATCATCGTGTCGGAGGACATGCTGATCCACACATTGGTGATCAAGGACTGCAAGCAGCTGGACAAGGGCATCTACGCCGCTGCAGCTGGCATGGCTTCCTGCTGTGCCTGGCTCATTGTGGAAGGTAACTGTCGCTACCTGTGCATTCTGACTGGAAATACAAAATAAGGGTCAGGATTGCATGGTGGCTAAGAGAGTTCGACTCCCAGCCGAAAGGTACTGGATTTTGATCCCTATTATTCACAACCCCTACCTGTAGGCATTCTAGAACCAAGATGCCCTAACCCCTTCATGCTCATGCTTTCACTGCAAGTTGCTTTGGATAACGGTGTCTCTTATATAGTAAAAAAAGTTATATAGTAAAAAAAGGTAAAAATAACTAAAAGCATGCTGTTGATCATTTCCTAGTGGACAACGATCCGACACCCGGGAAGAAGAAAGGTCCGCAAGACAACTAGAGCAGGCGGAGGGGGAGCAGATCTGTTGAAGATCGCCCAGGAGCAGCAAGCCATAGTCCAGAAGGAGAGAGAGGAGATGATGGCCAGGGCCACAGCTGCAGCCGAGGCTGCAGCTGCATTAGAGGCAGAAGCTGCGGCCCTGGCTGCGGTGGAGGCAGCAGAGAAGGCGGCGAGACAGGCGGAGGCACTGGATGCAAAGAAGGCAGCAGCGCTGGCAGCTAAGAAGGAATGGGAGGCGGCGGAGAAGAAGAAAGTTGGGGCTAAAAAGAAAACGGTCAAAAAGGTAGCAAAGAAAGACAAATCTAAACCAGTGGAAGAAGGTGTGGAAGAAGGTGTGGAAGAGGAAGTGGAGGAGGAAGAGGAAGAAGAGGTGGAAGTGGAAGAGGAAGAAGAGAAGAAGACTGAAGAGATGGTTGTTAAGGAGGGAGAAGAAGTAGAGGAGACACCCGAGGAGGAGGGGAAGAAGAAGAAGAAAAGAGTGAGGAACGGCCCTCTGGTTCCTGATGTGGTCATTGGTGAGATGCCTCGTAGCACGATTCAAAACAATGATGCAGGTCAACAATGGAAGAATGAGAGACTGTTAGTGATTGTATCGTCCCACTGATATGGTGTGTTATCTCTAGACCCAGGCGTGTACTTCACCCAAGGTCTCTCCGATGTGAGAGCCGTAATTGGCACTGAGGCTGAACTGGTCTGCAAGCTGAGCAGTGCGGACTGCGACGGCGTCTGGTACAAAGAAGGTCAAGAGGTTAGGAATGGGTGTTGGTAAAGAGATAGAGGGAGGATAGTCGAGTGGTTAGGGTGTGGGTGTGACTCCAAGCCCTAAAGTTGTGGGTTCGATCCCCAAAATTCACATTCTAGCTGCTGGCATACTTGAGCAAGATGCCTAACATTGCCTTACCATTTTCTACTCATTAATAATGAAGAAAGCGTCTGATGAATTACTTAATAGTAAAAGTAAATAAAGTAACTAGTGAAATAACTCAATGGTACCAGTAAACTAACTATAAAAGTAACATTCGAAACGTCTGTTTTCATCTGTCTTTTTGTGTGAATTTCAGTTAACATCAACAGAAGACATCTGCATCAGTAAAGAAGGGGCCTTTCACAAACTCATTTTCAAAAACTGCAAGGATGAAGATACTGGAAAGTACAGATTTGAAGCAGATGGACGTAAAACAGAGGCTATGATAAATGTTGAAGGTAACTATATATGTAACTATAACTATTCTATCTAACTATAAATGTGTATTTAAAGTGAACAGTGAACAGGTGTCTAGACTGACTCCCATCCCCATCCTACCTGTAAACTACTAAACTAAACTAACTAACCTACCTGCTCCTCGAGTTGCTTGTGATCATTCTCCTAAATTACATAATTGTTGAATATATCACAATTGTATGTTTTTATCCCAAGATCCACCCAGAATCAACATCGAGGATCTGGAGGAATTCTCAAAGCCGTCGGTCATCAAAGTCGGACAGAACGTCGCCTTCGAGGTTTCTTTTGAGGGCAGGGAACCCATGAAGATCCAGTGGTTTATCGAGGACGAGGAGGTGCTGGATGACACCCACTTTAAGATTGAGAAGTCTTCCACAAACACCCGCCTTCGGCTCACCAAGTGCCAGCGCAAGACCTCCGGGGAAGTGAAGATTAAGATTAAAAACGAATGTGGAACCATCGAGGCCGTCACCCAGCTCAATATATTAGGTACTGCTTGCAAATAAATACAAATACAATTAATTAAAAGTAAAACTGGTGTTAGGGAAGTCTTTTGAACTACAGTAACAATCAGTGGCACTCTCTTTATTTACAGATAAACCAACACCACCACAAGGGCCCGTAGATATTATTGAAAGTTCGGCCAGTTGCATTGAGTTTAAATGGAGGCCTCCCAAAGACGCTGGTGGCTCTCCCATCACAGACTACATTCTAGAGCGCCAGCAAATTGGCCGAAACAGTTGGAAGAAACTTGGCAAGATCGGTCCAGAAGCTAAGTACAGAGACACAGATGTAGACCATGGTAGAAAGTACTGTTACCACATATGGGCTGAAAATATACAGGGCACCAGTGAAATGATTGAAACAGATGACATTCAGGCTGGAACCAAAGGTGAGTGTTAGCATAGCACTGGGGACATTTGAATGTTTGCAATAATCAATAAATCATTATGATTACATTTAATATATGACTTCTGTTGTTCTTTAGCATACCCTGGTCCTCCCTCTGCACCAAAGATTGTCAGTGCATTCAAGGACTGCATCAACCTGGCTTGGACCGCTCCTTCCAACACTGGAGGGACCAACATTCTGGGATACAGTGTGGAGAAACGCAAGAACGGGAGCAATCTGTGGAGTCCCGTCAACCCACCCGAGGAGCTAATAAAGGGTAGACAGCCAAATTTAATTTCATCATTACTTAACTATAATTTCTGCTTTGTTTATGCTACCATTATATGCCTTGATTCCCTCAATCTTTATTGACTGTGTTTGTCTAAATCAGGTCTAATATGATTCCTCTTATCCCCCAAACAGACAGAAATTACGGAGTGAAAGATGTTGTGGAGGGAATCGAGTATGAGTTCAGAGTTTCAGCTGTAAACATTTCTGGTGCTGGCGAGCCAAGCACGCCGTCAGAGTTTGTATTTGCAAGAGATCCAAAGAGTAAGTTTCACGTCAAACTACCAGAGCATTATCTTCCAGACACCAAGATAACCACAGCAATTATTCATTAAGTCCAAAAGTAAAATCAACTTCCACTTTCCAGAGCCACCTGGTCACGTTATTGATCTGAAGGTAACAGACTCCACCAACACCACCTTGTCACTGGCATGGATCAAACCAAGGGAAGAAGAAGGGGTCCAGGATGAGGCCAAGGGATATTTTGTGGAGCTCAGACCAGCAGAAAACCCGGAATGGAGTCGTTGTAACTCAAGTGCTATCATTTCGTGCTCCTATACTATCATGGGTCTTAAGCCCATGGCCATGTACTGGGTGAGAGTAGTAGCCACCAATGAGGGAGGAGACGGAGAACCGCTGGAACTGGACAACTACATTATTGCCATGCCGCCTCCAGGTTAAGTCAACAACTAAAAAACAATTTCCGATAACAAATACTTATCCTAATATCCATCATTAACTCAAATGTAATACATTATATCTGAGACCCATGTCACCTGTTTACAGTGAGACCAAAATTCACTGACCAGAAAATGAAGAGCTTCAACGTTATAAGAGCTGGGAACTCAGCGAGGATTAACGTCAATTTTGAGGTTTGGACAAACCACAAACGAGTCCAACAAAATGCAGTGCAATATCTCAACGTCCTTTCCCTCAAGTTCCCTACCTGCCCTGTAACCCGGTCTTCGAGAATAAATTAAGACATGGTTGTTCTCCCTGTATACTCCCTGCTTTCCCTGTAGGCATCTCCGGTGCCTAAAATCGTGTGGCTGAAGGACGCGTCACCCGTGTCCAAGCGCGTGACAGTGAGCAATTCGGACAATTCCTCACAGATGCTCATCCCCTCAGCGGAGCGCACGGACACGGGCGTCTACACCATCCTGGTCAAAAACATGGTTGGCCAGGAGACCTTCAGCTTTGAGATAAGAGTGACAGGTATCGTTGAGCCAGGGGTCGCGTTAACCAAATATTTTCCGTCATTGACCATTTTTTTTAAACGGTGACGGAAAAATCTGAGGGCCGTCCGTCATTTTGACAGATTGCATTTCACACCCTGACCACTTGGTGGCGATTAACATTTTAATTGGCTCTTGTAGAAGAAGAAAATTAGAAAAGAAGAAAGAAACAACAAACCAGAGAATGTCTAATAAGGAGAGAAGTTCCACTCTCGGTTTACTTCCGGGTTCTGAACTGTTGCAGTTCCCCTCTGGTTCCATGTGAGGGTGCTCACAGGACGAGTGCAGAATGAATGGCGGTCTATGGAGCTATACCCCTCAAACTCCACTTTTCTCAGGATATAATTTTTTGTCTAGTAATTTGAATGTTGCTTTCGAAAGGGGATGCACTTATGCACTTGTCACTTATTTGCTTTAAAAAAGTATTTTAAAATGTCAATGACGTCATACACACCTTACGACCAGAGATACTGCTTTACGGCAAGCCTCTCCCTTTCCCTCAAGGCATCGACAACACAGCGGACAGGTTAGGCTCTCTCCCTGTACATAACGATACGCAGATAAAAGTGCCAGCAACCAAAAAAAGTTGCTGTGTTAAAAAAAAAAAGAACTTGGGCGAAAAAGTCCACCTTAACATTCTGGTGCGGCTTCGGATGACAAGATGCCATCAAGCAGGATCTCTGGTCGTAATCAGTCCTTCACTGACCAATCAGCGTTCATTAGCAGAATGCTAGCGTGTTATGGGCAACAACAACTCGTCCTGTAAGAAATCGAAAGGACATAAGTATTCGTTCATTCAACTTTCGATCTATAACCCATGTTGAACTTGTAAAAACTACAATCAAATCTGAGATTTCGCAATGAGAATCAGGTGAAAGAGACAAATTTAGCCGTCTAGCTCCATCTGCTCCCATTCATTCTGCACTCATGGGCGATCGCCCCCAGTGGAGCTCTGGTGGAACTGCAACCAAAATTCGGTACAATGGGACTTAATAGGGAGTGAACAGGCTCTCCATAGTGTCGTGTATTCGTTGAGGAAGAAGGCTGCCGACAACAGGAAACGCTTTAACTCACTTTATTTGTTTAGCTTTAGTTATATTAATCTACCAAGCACATGGAGGGGTATAGTAAAAGTCACGCGTGGAGAGCTCCTTAGCTTTGCATCTGTCCGGATGCGCTGCCTCGGGATTCTGCCCTCCCCCCCGGATGTGTTGTTTGGTAGTACCTGGGCAGGCGCGGCCTCTATGACGCATAATATACTCTGATTGGCTAGTGTTGAGCGCCCGCCCCCAGTGTATTATGTGTGCCGCCACCTGGTGATCAGGTTGGGTAAATACAACTTATATTTATTGTTATAGTCCTTATTAGCTATGTGAGGATATTACAGTCTGTTGATACATATGTGCGGTTATCCATTCGTCACAATAGACGGGCTCTGAACAAACCCACTTGAAACATTTGATTACGCGCAAGCGGGCACGCGAGGAACCTAGAAGCTAGGGTTGGGCGATGGCCCTTAAATTGACGATGTTTACAGTAAAACATTGTGATGGACGATGATCGTCGTCGGGGGGGGGGGGGGGGGGGGCCGTTAATAGGCGGCCCACAAAGCGGGGCGCCTATTAACGGCATGGACCAACACTTTTAATAATCGTATTTACCGTATAACTGCACATAACTATATTTAAAAGCAATCAAATGGAACACATGTTTGTTTGTATTTTGGTGTCCGGTGCGTGTGGATGTGCGGCTCCTCCGGCGGAGCGGTTCATGTTAATAGCGGAGTCCGGGAGGGTTCACCTTCACGGCGTAGTTACGAGGGATGTGCGACTATCGTTTTAAAAAATACTAAAGTGTTTTTTAAAGTTAGAAAGCTATTAGATATTCAACCGATATTCACGCTCCGAATTACAGCGATCAGACACGAGGAACTAAAGCCGCGATCACCGGTATGAGTCCCGTGTGTCTAGCGGTGTCTATCTGCCCAGGGGTCCGTTTCACAAGGCAGGTTTAGTGAAAACCCTGGGTTTATTAACCCTGAAATGAGGGAAACGCTGAGTTTTCCGTTTCACAAAGGGAGGTAACTCAAACCAGAGAAAGAGGGGTAACTCTAGCCTGTTTCACAGAGAGAGGAAACTTACGCTCTCGGTCAGTTACCGTAGTAACAGACTCTATGAACCTAACCTGGTCGGGACCAGGTTTTTCTCAATGAACATCGAGTTTCAATCTGTCTCCGCCCTCTTTCAGCCACACACGCCATTTGATTTCCTCATTCATTCAGGCAGCAGGCGAGTTTTGGTGTAGCCGTCTGTCAAAAATCATTTAAAAAATCAGAGTCAGTGCTATTTCAGAAGTCCATTAGGCACAGTAGGAGGCGACTTTTTTCACGAACATGGCATGTCCTTTTGACCAGCGCTCGAAGTGGAAAAAGATAAGTGCCTTATTCACATTTAAGCGACGGGGGGGGGGGGGGGGGGTGCGCGCGATATTAACCCACCCCGGACCTACGACCGACGGGGGGGCGCCACTCTGGTAGATCCGCCCCTGGTTAGGGCAAAGTACAGTACCGGCAGCCAAGTGCCGGTACGCAAGAAAAAGTGCCGGTACGCTAAAGGGTAACATGTAGAAGTGCCGGTACTGCGTACCGGTGAGTACCGGCCCACTTCGAGCACTGCTTTTGACAACGATCCCGTGGATGACGGTGCAGCATTACTGCGCAGAGAATTAAATATTCGTCGGGAGAGGGTTATCAGACCGCGCATAGATGTAGCCTTTCCAGACAATTATCATTTCCAGACAATTATCTTTTTCAGCGGTACCGTTTCACGTCACAGTCCATCATTTACATACACAATTACCTAATCCGTCCTTACATTTGCAACATTACCAACCGTAGTCTCTCACATCCCAGCAGATATTGTGTGTTGCACTGCGTTTCTTTGCAAATGGATGTTTTTTGTACAATGTCGGAGATGCAGAGCACTTGAGCAAGGCAACTGTATACAGTCAAATAGCCACTTAATATTTACTTTACAGTGTAAAACATGATCAAAATGATCATGCCGAGGTCTTATCTGTTTGAACAATGTTTTTATATATCATCTTAAGCTGCTGCCAAGTGCGCTTCTCCACCGAGGGATTGCACCTAAATGAAATAAATGAATAGTTACCATTCAAGCAGTTTTCCCCTGTAATATTATTGTGATTGCAAAGGACTACATTTAAACTTACGCAGCAGTGTTGCACTTCTTTCTAAAAACGTGTTGAAACTCGCCATATGAGCGCATTATTTAGGATTTCCAATTCGAGGTTGGTGAAAAACGTAGACCTCCTCTTCCCCGTTGCCATGGTGACTCGTCGAATCGGGGCTCCATTGATGCTGGCTTTTTATAGTTGTGGTGCACGCGCTTAACCCTAGGTGGAACTCCTCTGAGTTGATCAAATTAACTCAAATCCGCTGTTCTGGAACCGAAAACCCAGAGTTTTCTATTTCAGAGTAGATCAACACAGCATTTAGGATTAGACTCAGAGGTTGTTGAACCTGCTTTGTGAAACGGACCCCAGGTGTTTACCTGCCCAGGTGTTTACCTGCCCAGGTGTATTGGTCAGTATTTCTGCAGCTTTGAGTTAAATCAGGGCTTGTTGCGACCACGGATGTATTCGGTTTGCGATGCTCATGCCTTCTTATTTTGATGTTTTACTTTTTGCTCGACTAATGAAAACGTATTCGACTAAGCCTCCGTCGATCGACTAAGCCGACTATTAGGGGGCAGCCCTAGTTAACTTACAGCACTTTATATGGACCATTAGTTATATTTTCAATGTATTTACAGAGCAATCCCTGCAAAGTGTTTAGGTAATAACTATAGAAGAGACTATAGGATTAGTGTGTGTCAGACGAGGGGGCGTGGCATCACAGTCAGCCATCACGATAGACGAGGACATCGTCCATCAGCACAACCAGAGCCCGTCTACGGAGAGCCTGTCCACTCCCTATTAAGTCCCATTGTACCGAATTTTGGTTGCAGTTCCACCAGAGCTCCACTGGGGGCGATCGCCCATGAGTGCAGAATGAATGGGAGCAGATGGAGCTAGACGGCTAAATTTGTCTCTTTCTCATTGAGAAATCTCAGATTTGATTGTAGTTTTTACAAGTTCAACATGGGTTATAGATCGAAAGTTGAATGAACGAGTACTTATGTCCTTTCGATTTATTACAGGACGAGTTGTTGTTGCCCATAACACGCTAGCATTCTGCTAATGAACGCTGATTGGTCAGTGAAGGACTGATTACGACCAGAGATCCTGCTTGATGGCATCTTGGCATCCGAAGCGGGACCAGAATGTTAAGGTGGACTTTTTCGCCCAAGTTCTTTTTTTTTTTAACACAGCAACTTTTTTTGGTTGCTGGCACTTTTATCTGCGTATCGTTATGTACAGGGAGAGAGCCTAACCTGTGTCCGCTGTGTTGTCGATGCCTTGAGGGAAAGGGAGAGGCTTGCCGTAAAGCAGTATCTCTGGTCGTAAGATGTGTATGACGTCATTGACATTTTAAAATACTTTTTTAAAGCAAATAAGTGACTCTAAAAAATCTAACACCCAGCAATGTGTAATTTCTTTGCATCCCCTTTCGAAAGCAACATTCAAATTACTAGACAAAAAATTATATCCTGAGAAAAGTGGAGTTTGAGGGGTATAGCTCCATAGACCGCCATTCATTCTGCACTCGTCCTGTGAGCGCCCTCACATGGAACCAGAGGGGAACTGCAACAGTTCAGAAACCGGAAGTAAACCGAGAGTGGAACTTCTCTCCTTATAGACATTCTCTGGGCACAACCCTACTAGAAGCCCCACTATACGCGAATTATCCGCGACATCCTGCCACCTTGAAAACTCGTTCGCTTGGGGGCGTGTTGACTAGTGGATCAACTAGCTCCCGTGTGTTGAATAGTGGATCAACTAGCTCCCGCCCGCATTGTGGTGATGAATCACCGTCAAGCCCCATTATACGCGAAATATCCGCGTGATGACAGTCAGCCCCACTATACGCGAATCGCCTGGCGGCCGATATTCTTACATATTCTTCTGCTTGATGTGTGTATCCACGGTGTGGATTATTTGTTCAGCTTGTTTGGACTGAATATTAATTAAAAATGAATTAAAATTAAATGATATTGAACATGTCATTATTATCATTTTAAAAAATTAAGTGACCGGTAAAAATAGATTATGACGGGATTTTTATGACCCTGTCAGTCAAAATGACGGACAGCGAAAAATTCTAGCGCAACCTCTGCATTGAGCAATTAATGCAATGGATTTGGATTTTATCCAAAGAGTTTATCCAAACCGACTTCCAAATGAACCGAAAATTAGCCAAGTAAAAAAATGTTTTGACAGAGTATTAAACCGTGTCAACCCTGGCCGGTTGACAGAGTGCAGAGTAGCTATAGGAATCAGAAAATTAGTAGTAGTATTAGTATACCTGTATACCTGCATGATTAAAATAAAAACACTACTGTGGTAGGTTTTATAGTATTAAATTAAATAATGTCTGTCTATTGTATTAGTTTTAATAATGCTGCCTATACTGTTAATAATGTCTACCTCAACTGTATGTAATGTTTGCATCTATTTTTTGCATTTACATTGCTACTACTCATATTGTGTATATAGACACTATCTGCATTTATTTCACTTACTACTGTCCTGTACACTTTCTTCGGTGACACCAGAATGCAATAAAGTACCTTATCTTTTCTAGACGACCCTAAGCCCCCGGGCCCAGTGGAGCTGGACGAGAACGTGCCGGGAACGGTGACTGTGTCCTGGACGCCCTCTCCGGATGAAAAGAGGGACGACCGGCTGCACTACATCGTCACCAAGCGAGACTCCGTCAAGCGCACCTGGCAGACCATGGCCGAGTGCCTGTTCAACAACAAGTTCACCGCCATCAACATCATGGCCGGCACGCAGTATCAATTCCGTGTCTACGCCAAGAATGACATGGGCCTTTCCAAACCCGCTGAGTCAGCAATTTGGGAGGTTGGCAAGAGGAAAGGTATGTTTTACCATTCGTCACAGGGGGGTGGAGGATAGACATGGGGGATACACAAGCAGCTCTCTCGAATGCACACATTGCTTTGCGATGCAATACATACCCAAATCCATTGAGGCTTACAACTTTGTGTTGAAATGTTTTTCAAAAAACCTGCTTACTTTGCAATAAAGTAAAGTAAAAGAGAAATCATCTCACATTTTTCTTAATTTGGCTTATATCTATACTTTTTGTTCAATTATCCTGCTATAAAGCACCGGTGGATGAACTGTTTTTAACTCACCTTGTATGTTGTATGTTATGAAAATGCCGGTTTCTTTCTCCTAATCTAATTTGTGTGGAATCATTAATGTGTCTTTCATCTCCTTTACCTCCAGAAAAGTTCATGGTCAACCGGCCAGAATCTAAGGGCTGCAGCTTCGAGGCTCCGCCGTCCTTCTCCGTCCCGCTGAAAATGCATACCAGCCCGGAGACCTACGAGTGCTACATGAGCTGCGCTGTGACGGGCAACCCCAAGCCCAGCATCACCTGGTACCGCAACAACGTAAGCCTCAACACCAACACCAACTACCACATCACCAACACCTGCGGCGTGTGCTCCCTGTCGATCCTGAGGGTGAGCTCCAAGGACAACGGAGAATACAGCATCGTCGCCCAGAACCCGCTGGGCAGAGTGGACTGCTCCACTAAACTCATTGTGAAAGGTACGACGACTCTAGGCATCCCAAAGTTGTTTTACCGCGACCCAGCTGGAGAGGTACTTTTGGCCCAGTATCCACTTAATGTTTTCAGCAGTAAAATAATTATACATTCACATAGCATTTCTCTATTTTAATACAGTATTCCCCTATTCAGTCTTCAAACATATTCAAACCCGGTATCTTTTGGCTATCCCATGACCCCCCCCCCATGGGTCGCTACCCACAGGTTTGAAAACCACTGCTCTAGCGTGTGGGGTGGTATGGCAGCTGGTTAGCATTGCTCCCTTGCAGCTAGAGCATGTTCTTCCTGTGTTTCCCTTTGGTCTTCTCTTTCCATTTACAACACATCATGCTAGTTAGGCTATGTGGAGACTCATTTTCCTCATTGAGGTCCTTTTTACCATGAATAGTGTGTGACTCATGTCTGATTCATAGTGACTCTACTCTCAGCTGACATAGGCTTCAGCCCTTCACAATCAAGATCGGGAATACGCAGTGAAAGAAATGGATGGATGGCTTTAATGTTTGTATATATTTATATTTTCTTCTCTGCTCTCCATATTTTTCAGATTAAGGCGAAAATGGAGGGTCCCACAGGAAATGCTTCGATTTAAATGCATAGGACATAAATCATTCAACATTTTTTGAAGTATGACATTTCTGTCCAAAGTGATTTCTGTGTTTACAAATGGCGCCATTTTAATGTTTTAACAGTAGGGAAAAAAGTTGGATGAAGGTGAATATTCAAGAGGAAGTAGGTAATATTTCTGTTTATGTAATATTTATACAAAAATGTTTCTATGTAAGGATGGCAAGATGGACAGAAGCCTGGATAAAACCCATGAACACAACAATTCAGACTGTCTATGATTTATAAAGATATCAAGCGGTAGATGAAGTAGGCTCTATGCCTATTTGATTTTGCATTCAGGGCTGTTTCTTGAGCTTTGCCAGATCAAACATGTTGCTGATTTAATAAAGTCATATATTTTGCTTTTGGAATTGCTACTTGTTTACTATCTGACATAATTGTGTGATGACTTCTGCTTTTTATTTTTAGAATGGTTAATACATGCAAATGTATTAAATAACCTGCTGAACAAGTCAGCCAAACAGCACCACATCTGGTCAAATATATGCCATTGTAATTATTGTTTGCTGAAACATTGTTGTCATGTTCCCAACAAGTGAGAAAATATGACAAATGACCTCACCTAAATGACCTCAAAAATGACACTACAAAACAAAATATGTATTGGATGTTTAATTTAAATGATTAGTTATTCATTTTAGATTGGTTAACTTATTAACATTAACTTGATCCAACTGTTTAAACTAATCATAGTCTAATTAAGTACAGAATACAAATCCAGAATACATATCAATTGTTTTAATAGCATCAGTATTTGTAGTGGGGTTTAATATGCAATGGTTATATATGACTAAATCTATGCAACTGTGTACGTACTACATTATAATGTTCAAATGTAATGTTTGGACATTGCATTGTTTTAAGACATCATAGCTATGCTACACTACTGCAGGTTCTGCTTCTCTCCATACTGCAAAACCCTGGCTTTGTTTCTGCCAACTGCTGCATGGCTTCAAGTTTCTCTTTTACTGCATGCATGCCGTTGTGTAGGTTTTTGTTTTTTTTCCTGAGTTAATAATGGAAAGTCATAAATGAAAAAAAATAAAAGAAAAACATCACGTGTGTTGCTGAGTGTACTGTAAACATGTGAACATGTGTCGTCGGTAGTCGGCCATCTTTAGTGTGTAAAGACTCAACACATGCTAGTGTCACTGGTCATCACATAGTTCCCACTGTGATTATTGACATGTATTTATTTATTTATTCATTTAATTAATTATGTATTAATTAACAAGGGATATGAATATTCAACGTGTGTTACCAGTTGCATACTTTCTCTGTCGCATGGGATATCAAATATTAGATATGGGAAGGAAGACATGCAAGCAAGGTGCTCATGTTTGCCTCCTCTTCAGTAGAAAGCATGATTGTCTTCCTCTGTCAAAAGACAGTAGTTAACACAAAATAGCATTGCATCCCTTTGATACAACTGTATTATAGTACAAACTGCTTTGATGAAAGAAAGGCAGGCATTTACTGTACTATCCATAGAGAATACATGCGATTAGGTGGTTTAACATTTAACAGCATTGTTTACTCACAGGTTACTCACATGGTTTTACTCTGACCCGGCTGACCTCTGCAATAAATGCCTCTAAGAACATGAAGCCTCTCATATCATCTTTCCATGCCTTCGGACCGTCACGCAGGCTGTGTCTCGCACACCAGCATTTATTGCAAACCCTGAAATATCCACAGCACACAATCAATCGTGCCCAAACAGAGCATAGCTGTGCAGTTGCTAAGACTACAATAACAATGTGTCAGGGTTTTGAGTTTCACAGAATCACAACCCTTTAGGTAACCGACTGAGGCTGTGCAAATAAACATCAAACTTGACCAAAGTATCGCTGCTAAATCCCTTTTATCATTTAAATCACTTTGTCATAGTTTTTTTAGTTTTTTTCTTTAAAAAAAAAAAAAATCACTTTAGCCGAAAAGAAAACCCTTTCATCCCTTCTCATTTTTATTTCATAAAAGTAAATAGCTGAGGGCTTGTTTCGCTCGTACCTGGGTAACTACCTTGTTCTGGTCATGATGAGCGAGATCATCGTCCTCATCTTTCACTGCCAGCTCTTAACTAATGCAGGATGGCACCTTCTGAATGGTGCTCTCTTCACTACACTAAACCACGTTACACTGTGAGCTTAACATTGCGTCAGCAAGTTACAAGGTAGGCCTATTAACTGCGCCAGCCAGACAGTAATATTGATTGACAGCTACTGTGGCTGTCAGGGATTACCTTCTTAATATTGTGGTTAATGAGCTGAGGACATGGAGAAATGCACTGTCCAGACTCATAATGTTCAGATGTTTTGCTGTAAGTAAAGTAATGACTAACCTTGTGAACCTAATCTACATAATAGAATATATTCCTTATTTTTGTCCGTTTAACAGCTGTCAACTGTGACACATTTACGAGACTGGAATTATGATGTAAATATAATGACATACTGTGGTTAAACCATTGGATGTAATTCAAGATATAGGGGGTTATACAAGAAGCAACGTTATAATCCACCCTTAAATCAGTATTATGTAATACATCATGTATTATGTATGAATAAAATCATTATTTTGAAACACAAACGATGGGTAAGATTTGTCCCCACAACCAAATTTATATTACAGTTCAACTAGAAATCAAACTCAGACACACCTTGATACAAATCACCATGATTTAAACAGTTTACCAGGATTTAACAGTTAACTATGATTTAAAGAGTTAACCATGATTTAAACAGTTAACCATGATTTAAACTGTTAACTATGATTTAAACAGTTAACCATGCTTTAAACAGTTAGTTTACCAGGATTTAAACAGTTAACCAGGATTTAAACTGTTTACCAGGATTTAAAGAGTTATCCATGATTTAAACTGTTAACTATGATTTAAACAGTTTACCAGGATTTAAACAGTTAACCAGGATTTAAACAGTGTGGCTGTATTTTTTTGCTCACTTAAAATAGGAAGATATAAAAAATTATGTTGGATGAGCTCGGACACGGCCGTGTGCTTTGGGCTTTAACCTTAAAATTCAATGTTATTCCACTTTAACTCCCAGGTCACACACTAGCCTCCCAACTGACCTGGACCAGACGTTTGTGTGGCTCAAGAGGAAAGACAGCAGGGCTCTGCCAGCACTAACTCCAACTGTAGGACAAAGCAATAGCCCTTCATCAGCACCATCTGATGCTGTCACGTGACAATGTGTTATTACAAGAATCAAAAGGTTGTTTATTGCCATGTAGGTTACCTATACATACAAGGAATTTGTCTTGGTATGTCTCTTCAAGGAAGCAGACCCAATCAGTTTCAGATGTGCAAGGAAGCAATATATATATACACATTATATATACACATATGTGTGTTAGCACTTGATTCTTTTATGACAAATAATGTGTCAAGAACTTCTTGGAGCTTGAGCCAAAGCAAAAAATCCTGATGACCAACAATCAACCCTGATAAATCTGCATTTCTTACTGGCAGTGAGCTGCAGGAGCTTCCTCTTTGTACCATCTGGCTCCTCACCAGCCTCCTCCACAGCTCCTTAACCCCCCATCTGGAACATGTATCCAGGGAGGAGCCGTCACACCCGTCAAACCCTGGAGACCACTTGACCTGACGCATGGATCCTCAATATCAGGTTTATTGCATAGACTCAGAACTTAGTGAGGAAATAATGAACCGACAAAAAGTGTAAATGTTTGGGTTTTTTGTTGTTGCTTGCTCCAAGAAATACATCATTAAAATATATCACCTAACATCATTAATATGGGGATAAAAACGCCAAACTGACTTATTGTTTAGCTTATAAATCAATGTTTAATCAACGTTCATGACAATCCCATAATGACGCAATCTGTCCTTGCTGACAAGAAAAGGGAATAATGTTCAAATTTTCATTGATGTTTCGTATTCACGTCATTGAAATTATTAGGGTTGTTATCATTTATTTTTGATACTTGGTGAGAATGATGAGGTTTAATCACACCGTAAAGAACAGTCATTCACTTTAACAGTCATTCACTTCGTCACTCACATGCCTTGCCTCTCATCCCTTACCCGTCCATCTTTCCAAAATGTGGAGATGACAAAAGAATACAATTAATTAAGAATGAGACTGCAAATCTAAAGCCTTTAATTTGATGTAAAACTATATGTCACTTTTTACACAGTCCCTCAAGCACTGTGTGTAACAGATGGAAAAGGGCCAAGTTCAGTAGTTTGTACATTCATTCTCTGGCTTTGCCCTGTTCTCATTAGACCTGAACGCTTATAATTTTGTCCAGATAACACACCTTAAAAAAAAAGTATTATTCGTTCCTTGCAGTTTTCTTATTGGTCAGCCAAAGGATTACATATACAGTTGCCATCCGAAATAGCCTATAGACACCCCATAAACACATTGTAATTTTAGCTTGTGTCAACGGGTGTGTCATTTGTGTGTCTAAAGTTAACAGTAATATAGGGCCTTTCTCTGTCCTCATATGATGTTAAAATATGCCAAATATGTATTTATCTATTCATAGTACTGGCATTCACAACTGAGTTGATATTTGTGACTTAAAATACTCTGTTATGTTATTTATCGACAGAGACGATCCAAGGAATACCAACTTTGTGTACTTTTATTATCAAATAGTTATAATGAATGACATTTTTAAGGCTTAAGTATCAATGTGTGAGACTTATTTGAGGCATATAAGTGAAAACATATGAGCTAACTTATATCTGATCTGGCTTGTGGGGTATTTCTCTGTCATAGCCTTTAGATGGTGCATGTATGAAATAAATGTAATGTAATTGAATTGTTTTTTTTTTTAAAAGTCAAACCACAACTTTATTTTACGTCTAAGGGACTGTCATTCATTTTGACGAAAACATTGGGGGGAAAAAACCCTGCTAGTCCCTCACCATCCCCTGCAGGACGAGGGGCCAGTGGTCTCAGACCAAACACGAGGTCCTGAGTCTAACGTCTATGGACCCAGGAAGTGGTGGAAGAATCCCTGGCATCCCTGCCTGTATTTATTAGGTTGAAGAGCAGGGAGGCGGCACTCTGAGTACCGGCCTGAGCAGCAGCACCATCCATGAGCCGAGTCCTGAGGTAGGTCTGTCCCTCTTCCTCTCATCTGTGGTAGCAAGGTGTGGGAATGCTACTTCTTATCATGAGATTGATTCGGTAATGGCATCCAGTCCAAGGATACGATTGAAAATAGTTAAGTTGTGATATTTTTTCAGATATGGATTTTCTTTAATTGCCAGCTATTTTGGCCTGATGCTTGGTGAAATTGTATGCTCTGCTTTTTTAAATTGAAAATGTTGGGACCTGCAAATGGAAACAATTTTTCCGTATTATAAATCAGTACTCTTAATTAACTACTCTCAATTTTTGTTCAAATTTGGTCATATGCACATATTGAGTATTATTGAGTACACATATTGAATATTGAGCATATGCACTTACATGAGATCACATCTATTTTGAGGAGGACTCACTCTCTAATCTGTAATCCAACATTGATTGAAATTGAATTGATATGGAGATATTGTCCGTGTGTGTATGTATGTATTTCAGTCAGAAATACAGGATACTCCATATTTAGCCATCCTATGTGACGCGTAGCGCAAGCAGCTACATATATGTGTGGTTAAGTCACCAGATCTTAGTCACACATGTGTTGTGACCATGCTGAGAAGACTTCTGCCCCTGGACACCATTTTTATGATGCTGGGCCGGGTTACCGGGGATACCGTCCTGAGATATGTATCACAACTGCTTACATAAGCAACCAGTAGCATTAACCCTCGCAGCAGCTGCGTGCTAAAGCTAACGCTACATTCTTGAGGCAAACTAAAAGTAACTAAAAGTAACTGTCAAAAAAGTTATGCCAAAAATGTATTGTGATACGTTATTATTCATATTTGCAATTCATTCACAAGATACAAAATATGAGCCATAAATAATAATCAAAATAAATAATGGATTAATTAATGCAATGATTCATTCTATGCTAACACACCTATCGCGCCATATCTAATGCCACAACACGTGACGAGACGATCACAGCTTGATGGAACATGTGGCCTCCATCAGCCCTGGGTCTCCAACATGACCACATGTCAGCCTGAACTCTGCTCGTTTCTCTGCTGTCACGGGAGGAGAATGACAGCAAAGTGTATCGGAAAACATTGAATGCATTCAATCTGTTTTCCAACACTACGCTTTTGGTGGGTTCAGATTTTTTTTGCATAAAAAGTAAAAATGCTGAAACAAATATCTTGGGGAACCCGGACACTCTAGGGAGAGCAATGACTATATGTGAATACAATATCGAATGCCCTCTTGTAGGATAAGCCTGTGGGTTTGAGGCAGTCCTCTTGGCTAAGCTGCAGGGCTCAAGATGAAGTGGAGAGGCTAAACAAACCTTGTCAACAACACATTCCCTCCTCAGACACATCGTCTGCAATCCCGAGCCCAAAGCCAAATGAAGGGATCATGCCCGAGTGTGTCCCTCCCAGGCATCCTTATGCTCACATCCTTATGCTCACATCCCTCCTGCGTAACAACTGTCATCACCACACCCAACACATCTTGCTCAACTCCTGAAGCCTAAACACAAATGTTTGCAAGCAAAATGTAAAGTATACTAATGGTGACCTTTTCTATGAAGCCATTTTTAAGACTGTGCATCGGTGATTTTCTATTCCGAAACTTATCTAATCAATCTATATTTATAAAGCGGCATTTAAAGTGCCACTATCAGTTTCGCAATCCAACCGGGGTAATGAAATGTCGCTATGTGAAATTAAAGCCCCCATGTGGAGATTGGCTTTACAGATCATTAAAAAATTAGAAGACTCCGCCAATACGGAAACATTTTACGCAATACTACAGCATTTTCAAATAGTTCATAGCGCTATTGCCATCGTGGTGATGAGATGACATTTTGATGATATTTTATTTTCGGAGATGTTGCCAGTCAGCGGATTGCAGAGTGAAGCATGACCTAAAAATGAAAGGCTACAGATAAATTACAGTCAAGAGTAGCTCATAAAAGAAGGAGCGATGTACAGTATTCTGGTCACAGTATTCTCATCAACGTTACACTGTAAAGTACAAGATGAACATTCACGATATTAGATAGTAGACAGTGGCAGCAGGTCAGGAGGTATCCTGTGTGTGTGTGTGTGTCTGTGTGTGTGTGTGTGTGTGTGGTATAATATGATATAAATGCAGTGCATCTACCATTTAGCCTAGCATTCACACAGGCAATCCTCAAGACCCCAGATTGCCACCATGTTTTTTATGTAGACTAGCCTTCTAAATATGAGGATAATATTTACATAATTCTAGTAATACTTTGAACAATAGATAAAAAGACTTGATTTTTACCATATTGCTGTTGGCATTTGAGGTTGCTCGTTTTTTCTTTGTTCTTCAATTTCTTTATTTCAACTAGGACAACATTTCTGATTTCCCAGCGTCTGCAGAAGCCAAGATGATGAAAAAGTCTCAAGAGTCCATCGGGACGGCCGTTGGCGAAGGTAAGCCCCCAAACTCCTTACTAGTTTCAATAACGTGTTCAGTAATTAAAGTTAATATTTTCTCGTGGTTGCAAAAACTCATTCTGACATGCTCTGCATTGGTTATTAAAATGAAACAATGCAGAGCAGTCCAAGTTTTAATAAAAGCATAATGAAGCTCAGAAGTAATTAAGGGGACCTCTGGAGGTGGTGTAGAGGGGTGAGGGAAAGAGAGAGTGAGAGCGAGAGAGAGAGAGAGAGAGAGAGAGAGAGAGAGAGAGAGAGAGAGAGAGAGAGAGAGAGAGGGGAGAGACACCCTATGGGGAAGGAACTTGAAATGAGAAAATGAGAAAATGAAATATGTGACATGATTAATGATTCACCAAATGAATCGGGCCCAAACACACCATATTTGTGTATGTGTATTTCTGTATGACATGTCATTGGTCAGATCATAGCCAACAAGGGAGCACACCTCATCATTTTTGTTGCCTAAGGCTTAAGGCTTTAAACATTATTTCCCCCTGTTAATTTCCACATGGTAACCCGAAACATCAATATAGGATGATAACTAAGGTGTATGGGCCACGGTACATCTCTCCCAGTTGTATTTCTCCTGGTCATTAGGTTTCCAAGAAGAGCTGCACCACTCAGTGCCTCAGTCTCTGCTACATACAAATAAATAAATGTACAGCTCCAATATATTGCAAATGTAGAATAACTGCCATAGGGTCAGATTCTGAAATATGATAAATGTACTGTAGAGTGAATACTGTCAGTGTAAAAAATAATAATACATACATATAGTTAGTTATCATTGGTTCCTTGTGGTTTCTATTTCAATAACAGCAAGACATGATGAAGGCTGTGTGGTGAGTGGACCCTTCTTGCCACAACATGGACTTCAAAGTTGAAGTCATTTGGAGTCACTTTCCACATCGGTGGACTTACTTTGATTACGACACAATTACTCCACTTGAACATTGTACAATGATTACAGCAGCATCCAATTAGTTTCGGACTCAAACAGCTACAACTGAAATTAATTGTTTTGCATGTTAATTGCTCTTTTGCATGTCAACGGTAAGGAAAAACGGATGTATATACCGGTACACGTTGACCAAATAGCTCATTTATAGTAGCTTCTTATCCATCTTGTTCTTACCTCGTCAATCAGTGACCTGACATTGAACATTTCTATCATCCTTGTTGGGTTTCTCTCTCGTTGTTCCACAATAATTGGAGTTATTATAATTGGACTCAAGTGAAGGCCAAATTAACTTTATATGTCATTTAAAAGGGGTTTGGTAGGTTGAGTTAACTGTTAGAATAATGGAAGTTGGTATACAATTGATTTATTATAGATTTGTATTAATTATTGGTTTGTTCATCATTATTCATTATTCATCTTAATTTGTTTCAAGAAACATTGTTCACTTGTACAAGTTATAGTACAAACAACTTGTACTATAACTATTTTAAACAAATTTGCCTTTGAGGGTCACCCATGTATGCTTTCAAATTCACTGTTTTAATCCAGCAGGTTGAGTCCACCCTGCTCATGTGTCTTTAATTTAATTATTATTATTATTGTTCATATGTAATTACACTGTGCTTCATCAGGGCCTGCTGTCGACGATATTGATGGTAACGAAGGTAGGCTTAGGGAACCACAGTAAACCCAACTGTAAACTCACCTGTTTGAGATGAAGTACTAAAATATATATAGGATGAATTCTTGTTCACAAACCTGTACGTTTTTGATTTCGTACACAGGTATGTAGGTGTTCATATCTACATATCTGTTTTCAGTATGAATTTTAGGCATGCATTCATTCAAGGAGGGCCAGTATGGTCTAGTGGCTTGGATGTTCATCTCCCCAGTGGAACGGTTCTGGGTTCGATTCTCCACTTACTCAGTCTATCTGTTAGCACCCTTGAGCAATATGCAGAGTGTCCCGTGTCTGCATTCACCACAAGCCTCCTTCGATAAAAGCGTCTCAGAAATAACTGAATAAAAATAATTAAGACATGTGTTGGGAATGTACTAAATGTACTCTTAAAAGGTTTTCACAGAAAACTGTTCAGATTAAAATAAAATCAATAACAAAGATTCTAATACCATGTTGTGTATTAGAATAGCTTGTAGCATGACTAGTGTGAGCAACGGTTTTATCTTGAATCAATTATTACCACAATTATTAAAATACAATCAAGGTCATAGTGATGTTGAGGTTGGATTGGTTTGTTACCTTTTAGCAGCCAGTAGTTTTCACTATGTTTCATTGTATTTCTATCCAGTGGGCATTAAGAAGAGATCAAAGGTGCCAGGGGTGATGATCACACAGTTTGTGGAGACGATACCAGAGGGGAAGAGCCACCCGGACTTCACCCGCAAGCCCATCGCACTGACCATCCAAGAAGGTAGGTCTGATACATTTGGGCTGTTAACTTGGTCAGTAGGTATGCAGCAGCAGGTGTCTTCATTAAAGAACTACAAAGGGTGCAAGCTGCAAGCTGACTCTGGTCTTGAGCTTCAACAATGGGCAGATGGTTAATTCATACATATATAAGGATATTTATTAGCCTGGCAAGCCAGACCCACATCAGAAAGATGTAGGGTCTGGCATTGTTCCATTGGCAGTGTGGGTGGGATAAACGGTTGTCTTTCAAGTTCCCTCTGCACACAATTGGATAGCGCTACAACCAATCAGAGCAACGAAGAAGGTGACGTAGTCAAAGCAACAGAAATTAGTCCATGGGGAAGTGTTCCGTATGGTGGATTGTGGAAGAATAGTGAAATAAAATGTTAACTTCAAGTCTTGAAGAGTCGCGGCCAAAGCCGAGTCGAAAGACAGCTGTTCGCCAGCAGCAGCAGCCATTGTTTACCTCTAACACGGAACCGTCGCAACTCTGTCGTCATGGTAGCCCGGCTTCCGATTCCGCCCCTCACGCTGTGATTGGCCTGACAGATTTTCTGTTTCCAGCACCGAAAAACGACGACGAAGGGCTAGACCCCCTGGCTGCAAATTAAATTTGCTGCCACTAGGGGCGTCTAGATTTCTAGGCTATATATTTATCAATTAAAGAGAATTACAGTTCAGTTGTACTATATTATGATAATAATACCATTACATTTACCGTTTTAGTTGGAGCATGGCAATTTAGAGCACAGTTCTGCCGTCCAAAACAGAGCCCTTACCAACTGTCAAAGCTTAAAGGTGGTTACGACCCACGCCAACTTTGTGATACTGACGGTATACTAAGCTAGTATACCGTCGTTGTGTATGAGCGTTATAATGAGCGATGTTGTACATGAAATGCACCACAGACGTGGAGACTGTAAGTGGCGGAGACGCTTGACCCGTCTCTCGGACGCGGACATCAACATCAACTGCTGCCCAGACGGCGCTCCACACATCCACACACACCACACATATTACCACATTTAAAACAAAAAACATTACGATTTTGGGTTCACTGCCCCTTTAATAATGTGGCAATGGTTATGTTGTGTTTTTATATATATATCATTATATTAAGTAGTGTTACTTATATTCATTAAAGAGGTAATCTAATTGGAGGTCTACACCAGCCTAAAATACTAACACACTGAATGTGTGTAATTCTGTATTGCAGACTGTGCTCCACATGATCAGTTTTGGGAGGATGTATTAATACATGAAGTGGCTGATCTCTGGTTTGATTTCCTGTGACTCCTCAGGTAAACTGGCGTTTTTTAAGGCCATAGTCATCGGAGAGCCCAAGCCGACGGTGACGTGGTGTAGAAATAACGGAGATGTGTCCGACCCCTCGAGATACCAGGCTAAATACGACCCCGTCGTCAATGAGCACATATTCGAGGCAAGTGATAGGGTCTATCATGTGTCTTTATGCTGCCATATGGTGAATGGGGAAGTTGTGTACATTAAGGAAACCAATATAGCACAGCTAGGTGGGGAGGGAGAGCCGGGAAGCTGGAAAACCAGCAGGAGTAGCAGAGACTCAATGACATTAAACGACATTGACTTTGTCCGAAAAGCTGACAAAGTAGATGTTATTTGATCAGCAACTTCTATGAACTATAACTTCCCTATCCCCCATTATTAACATCAGCGCCACTTCACATTACGCTCAATAAATGTCTGAAAAGACTAGGCATTCAGTAATATTTTAAATCAATTATTCATGGAACTAATAATACATTCCATTAGAAAATGTGACATGTATAGATTTTTAAAGCCCATCTTTGTATTAAAAGAAAATAACATCTTATTAACACATTTACTTCTATATTTTCTAGATGGCCAGTGTTTCATCCGATCAAGCAGACACCTACAAATGCTGTGCTGCCAATGAATACGGAAGAGCAGTGGTCACGGTGATCCTGAATGTCATCGAAGGTAAACAACTTCATTTGATAGGTATAGCTTTCATTGTGAAAGTTTCATGATTGCTATTAAAATAACATTTCTCGTCTGCTTTCAGTTGGTTTCAAGAAGAACAAAGCGATGCCGCCGCCGGTCGCATCTGAAGGAGGAAATTTTACATCTGTGCTTAAAAGGAAAAGGTGATCAACACTGTGTGGCTTTAGACTGTACTACTGTGTCATACTATTTTATATTATATCTATCATGTCAATATATTATTATTAGTATTATTATTATTATTATTATTATTATTATTATTATTATTATTATTATACATATCATTTGTACTCACTAATGTACTAACATCTTCTTCTTTCATTTTTTTTGGTTTGCTTATTGATTTTAAAAGCAGTACACTCATTTTACCCTTTGTTTCTACCTTTTCCAGTAAGGTTTTGCCAAAACCAGCGCAGGCTGAGAAGAAAGAGGGAGAAATAGACCCAAAGTTCTGGGAGCTTCTGCTCAGCGCAGAGAAGAAAGACTATGAGAGCATTTGTACACAGTTTGGGATCACAGACTTCCGCTGGATGCTCAAGAAGCTCAACGAAATGAAGAAGGAGAGAGAGGAGGAGCAAGCAGTGGTTTGTCACTTGTCTAGGAGAGAGAGAGAGAGAGAGAAGGGGTAGCCTTTCCAAAATAACCATATGTATTTATTTATATATAATTAATTATCTTTCTCTCTTTCATGAATGCAGTTTGTTAGAAGCATTTCAAATCTGAAGCCTATTAAAGTGGTTGGAGATGGATCGGCGTCCTTTGAAATCGATTTGGATCTCATTGAACCGAGCAGCAGGATTTTCCTGTACAAGGTTTGTCTCAAGCAAAGCCACTCTTTGCCATATTTACTAGACGTTTAGTTAAATATAACCTAAAATCTAATGATTTAGATCTCTCTGATATATAATAAATAATACTTCCCCACCATTTGGACAAATATGTCAAGTGAGGACTGCGCTCCCGCTCACTGAAAGACAGCCTCAGAGGGCTTCCCAGGCCTTAATCAGTAGAAAACTCCAGACAAGGAAAAAAAGAGTTTGGGTCAGACTATATTATGTTGTTTTTAATAAACTTGTTTGGGAAATAACACCATCACAGTGTTCCCGATATAGGGCATAGGCCAGCGAGAAGAAAAACACTTGAGGACAAAATCAACCGAGGGCTACGAAGGCTCAGAATGGCAGCATTAGCCCTGTACATTTTGTTACAGCCAAAAAGACAATTAAAAAACATGTTTTATCTGCTGTAGGATGGTGTGATGGTACCATATACGAAGGAGTTGGGGGAGAAGATGAAGCACACTCTTAAACTAACGGGCAGGAAGTACGTCTTCAGCATCAAAGACCTCATGCCTGATGACGCAGGACTGTACCAGGTTGATGTTGAGGACGTCAATGTGTTCTCCACCGATTTTAAAAGTAAGTGCAAATGCAATTGGGCATGAGGAAATTGCGTCTCTACGCCTAATTCGTGTGATGTATACATATTGGATACGTGTGGTCACATTTGAGATTCTATAATAATATTTGTTCTTATACATATATTATGCATGTCCCTGATAGTCCCTGTTTATCCCTATTTATTGTATGCACCTCCCACACCAAAGTGTAAACTTATGTGGCAATAAATCTCTTTCTGATTCTGATTGGCAATTCCAAAACTGATACAAGAAATATGTCTTATAATTCTTCAGTCCCGCCCGTGGAGTTCTTGGTGAAAATACAGGAGGTGAGCGCGATCGAGAGGCAAGACGCAGTGTTTGAGGCGGTCCTGTCGAACCCCTTCTCCAGGATTTTGTGGTTCGGCAAAGACCAGCCACTGGAGCAAGGTGATAAGTATGACATCGAGGTGTCGGAGGACAAGCTCATCCACAGACTGGTGGTGAAAGACTGTATGGTGGTGGATAAAGGAATCTATTCCGCCTGGGCTGGGATCAAATCATGCAACGCATGGCTTATCGTCGAACGTACGTTTTTTATTTGTTGTTTTTTTACAGAGGAACTGTTAGAGAAATGTTAGAGAAAACTGATAGCATTCACAATGGATCTAATGCTAACTGATAATGATCACTCCTTACCTCAAACACCCTTGACTCTCTCGACAGCTGACAAAGACGCAAAGAGGGGCAAAACGGTGGAAAGGAAGAAAACTCGGGCTGGCGGCTCGGGGGCCGACCTGGCAAAGATTGCCCAGGAGCAGCAAGTGAAGCTGGACAAAGTGAGAGGAGAAATAACCGAGCTGAAGGCGGCCAAGGCAAAACAGGCAGAAGAGGCGGCTGTGACCCAATCTACAGCTGCTAATGGAGGTCCATCTGAAAGTTCAAAGAGTGATGCTCATCAAGGTAAGAGCAAAGACTATGATAATAGACCATGAAAGACCATGATAATAGACCATGAAAGACCATGATAATAGACCTGATAATAGACCATGATAATAGACCTGATAATAGACCATGATAATAGACCATAAAAGACCATGATAATAGACCACCAACAGGCCATGAGTTATTTTTCAAGGCGTGTGAACAACACTCAGTTGTTTTGACAGTTTAACCCCTCATGATATTGTCAATATATGTATAGTACATTTAATTTACATTTTAAATACATTTTCGAAAATAGAAACAATTGCAACATATTCAAACTGATATTTAATGTTTCTAATATGTCAATAAAAAACGTAGTCATAATGTGGCTAGGAGTAACGCTTATTCCTGTTAAGGAAGTATATATTGATTTTAAGTAAATAAATAGAAATAATTAGAAATGTTTTTGGTGTAATCAATAATGGTTGAATTGTAGTT
Source organism: Merluccius polli (assembly GCA_030340625.1). Classification (NCBI taxonomy): domain Eukaryota; kingdom Metazoa; phylum Chordata; class Actinopteri; order Gadiformes; family Merlucciidae; genus Merluccius; species Merluccius polli. The sequence continues at coordinate 227,021 of JAOPHQ010000856.1, read as the reverse complement.
GGCATGGACTTTACTGATGTGGTCTTAATGGTTAGGTGGATCGGGGCTGGGTGGATCGGATGTGGTTAGTGGTAAGAAGAGCCCTTAAGGAATTGGACTAAACTTTGCATGAATCCAATATGGATAAACTATTTATTTATAGTTCACTTTAATCACTTTACATCTTCATCATCAATACATTTAATAGTACATCAGTTGAATATCAAAACAGTGTAGCAAGATCTCTTGAAAACAAAAGCAAAATTAACTCTCAAAATTGACTAGAGTTAGTAACTTCATCTATATTTTATCCTAACCATAACCAGATGAACAGCATCAGTATTCATCTTCAAGATTTACCTTTTATAATATTGAATTATTATTAATTGACAGCTTTTATTCTTAGTTGTTTGCAAGAAATTGCACACACTGGCTTTCTGACATTCAACTGGTACACTACCCCGAGGCCAAACGCACGTTTCTGCCTCATTGAAAAGTTGACTTGAAAAGAGACTAGTCAACTATTCAAACTAGGGCTGCAACTAAAGACTGTTCTCATTATGATTCATCTATATTATCCCTTTGATTAATCGATAAATTGTTTAGTCTATAAAATGCTCTTAAATAATGGCAATTGCCAATCACAAGTTCCCAGAGCCTAAAGGCATGTATTGAATTTGCTTGCTTCGTCTGACGAGCACCAAAAATAACAACTAAGAAAGTGATAATTGTGTTATGATCTGACACAGAAAAGCAACCAAATTTATGAGCAGCAAATGAACTTTTACTTGATAACAATTTATCGATTATCAACAATATAATTGTTTTATTTACTAATCACTTCATCATTCAAACTAATGTAAATCAATGGCGTAACTATGACATTGACTATGACATTTGATGATGGCGTGTTTTTTTGTTTTTCCTACACATCTGTAGTCGAATGAAAACATTTGTTTTCCATAAACTTTACGTAACTTTACGTTGCTGGTGCTGCCGTCATCATTGTGGTTCAGTGTCCCCATTGGATTGACTTTGTGTTTCGATTCTTGTTGTTTGACATGCAGAATTCTTAGTAGTTAGTGTAAAAAATATTGCTAAGTTACATAAAATAGCACATTTTATTATTATCTTAATAATAAAATGTTATTATCTTATCTTATAGTATATTTATTGAGATGAATAACTATTGTTCTAATTGTTGTTTCGATAAATACAAATAATACAAAATATAGTGCATTGTGCTTTAATACAAAAGCACAATGCAACCAATAGTTACATTTATCAATAAATATAGAATTTCAGTCTTGTCTTGACTACTACTATTGCATGCAAATACCAATAACTTATCATTAACTACTGCTACTACTACTTTGTAATATGTTGATGTAATACTTCAACATCATTTCTAATGTAAATAAATACATAGTAAATAATGTATACATAAATAACACAAATTGTGTAGTTACATATAGTTTTTCCAAATTGTTAATTCTATAAATAACCTTTACATAATCACTGTTAGGTAAAGCAAGGACAGCAGCTGATGGATGTTCAGGAAGTGGTAAGACACGGCTACAAGGAAACTGACCATAAGGACTCTGTGTAATGTATGGGTTATAGTGACACGACTCGGCTAAGTCACATGATCGGTCGGCTTCTCAGGTGGGAGAGCTGGTGGGGAAACGCTTGGGCAACGCATTACTAATTCAGGACCTAGTAAGACAGAGCCACATAAATACTGCAATACTTAAAGATATGCTTTGCAGAGTCTTTATTAAACATAATTACAAAAATAATATTCATATTAATAAAGATACTATTTTTTTATAAAGAAGTATTTTCTTTTCATTTTAGCATTAAATAGAGCTAATAACTTCCCCATTATTAACACAGGATTTAATCCAGCCACAGAATAAATTCCTGCTTCATGCCTGGTATTCCAGTAGTCGGATTTATTCTCTGCAAGGATGCAGTTGCTTAAATGTCCTCAAATGTCTTGTGTTCCTATGTATTTCCTGTGTGTGTAAACCTGTGCACTTGATGCTTCTACTCGCTTGTTGATATATCATTTTGCACAGTAAGTACAATATATCCTGTCATATGTCACAATGTTTACACAATCTACAACCCTATTTGTAGTGTTTCTCAAAGTGAGCCAAGTACAACAGTTAAACAGCTGTTCATGATGTTAGAAAATATTGACTAACTTTAGTTTTATCTACATTTACAGCAGAGTCTGGTATTAAAAGTGGACTTGGTGACATTGATGCCCTCCGTGGCCAGTCAACCGAACTGATTGTTAACACGAATACGGTTTGTGATGGAGCCTGGTTCAAAGATGGACAGCAGGTACGTCTCCACTTCCAATTTACATGGTAGGCATCTGGCTAGTGTTGACACTTTAATCTAATAGACTCACTTTTTTTTCACAAGTTGACTGCTAAATCTAAAGGAATCAGCATAACCAAAGATGGAACCTGTCATAAACTGACAATTAAGAGCTGTGAAGACAATGACACTGGGATGTACAGTTTTGTCTCAGGAGAGCACAGTACTGAAGGAAAGCTCACTGTTGGAGGTAGTTTCACTTTCACTTTCACTCCCAAAACACACCAATGAAACTGACAGATCTAGAACTAAAAATGTAATTACCACTCTTTGCTCTGCGTTTTTGACAGATATACCTGTATTTGACCCCGATGACCTTCACAAGTTCTCCAGGCCTGTCATTGTACGGGTGGGTCAGAACGCCGCTTTCAAGATGCCCTTCCCACCACAGGAGGGCTTGGTGATCAAGTGGTTTAAGGACGGCGTTGAATTGAAGGATGGCGGAGGTGTCAAGATTGCGAAGGAGTCAAACCACAGTCGCCTGTTGCTGAGAGACTGCCTGAGGACCGACACCGGCAACATTGTAATCCAACTGCAAAATAAATTCGGGGCAGTGGAGGCTAAATCTAATCTTATTGTTTTAGGTAATGTACCATTGGAGGAAAAAAGAAATGTACAAAATGAATGTAACAATTCCCATAGCATTAAAGTATAATTTATTGGAATTATAAACATTACAATTTCCTCCCAACAGACAGGCCTGGCCCACCAGATGGCCCAGTAGAGATTTTAGAAACCACCTCCTCCTTGATTGAGATAACATGGAATCCGCCCAAAGATGACGGCGGCTCCGGTGTGACCAACTACATCATAGAGAGACAGCAGATGGGCCAGAGTCTGTGGACCAAGCTTGGGGACGTCTCAGCTGACAAGACCAGCTACAGAGACAGGAACGTGACACACGGCAAGAGATACAACTACAGGATATTCGCCGAGAACCCAGAGGGTCTGAGCGACGCCTTGGACACAACAAACAGCATCATGGCTGGCATCATGAGTAAGCAGAGTTAACAACAGTGTCTTGTCAGTAAGCTGAGACCTCCCTCCTGTATTGCTTCTAATCCTGTGGTTGGTGTAAAAGGGTTATCTTACCAACGTATTGATGTTCTTGCTACAAAACAGAAAAAACCTGGAAAACATTGGACATGTCTACTTTTACCCTTTTTTTTACCATACATACACCGTCCAGAGCTGAAATATTTAAATCACTATTTCATATTCATTATCATTGTCCTATTTCTCCTTCAGTTTTGTCAGGTCCACCGGGGGCACCCACAGTGGTCAGTGCCTCCAAGACCTGTATCGCGTTGACCTGGACACCCCCTGTGGATGACAGAGGAGTGCCAATCATTGGCTACCAGGTGGAGAAACGCAAGAAGGACACGCATCAGTGGGTCGCCCTGAATCCCCTTAATGAGCCCATCGAAGGTCTCTATTGGCTGAATGTATTGGCTATCTCCAAGTCCATTGGATGACAAATGAATGAATCATCTCATTTTACTTTCACTTTTTCTTGGGTCATATACTGTATATTTATATTTCCCCCCACCATACCCTCCACCCTCAGATGTAAGCTACACCGTTAAGGATGTCACAGAAGGAGCAGAGTATGAGTTCAGAGTTGCAGCCATTAATGAGTCTGGGGCGGGCGATCCTAGCCCTCCTTCTGCGATGGTGTGTGCCAAGAATCCCAATAGTAAGTTCATACAAACGTTCAGCGTTTACCCGATCAGCCTGGTTAACACTGGAGTTTCCCGGTCGCCATTTTACTGTAAAGGTTGTGTGTATTTGTTTGTATCTAGTGAGGCCTTGTTTTAAAGATCCAGAGGACTTCATCGTGGTCAGAGCTGGAAATTCTGTGCGTGTGAAAGTAAATTACGAGGTATGGTATGAAGGACCAGTACCATAAATTGATATTTAAAGTTTCAAGTTTTTCACCAATAATGTTTTGTTTTTAACTTTATATGACTCTCAGTGATATAAAAGCTTTTTAACCAAACTACAAAAAAGGAAGTTAGGATTAGGCTACAAATTGTATTCTAATAAAAGCCATATGCATGTTTTAGTCTAGAGAATGCCCTGGTTTATACATGTGTGCATGATTGGTAGTCTCATATTCTCCATCTATTTATTGTTCAGTTTGTGTTTTGTAGTCTCTTGTGTATTTGTTGTTAAGCTTTATGTATTTTAAAGGCCCAACTAGAGACGGACATTGCAAATTAGCTTAGGCTATAAATGCTGTGGTGTGTGACATTGGTTTATTGCAAGAAAGGGAACACACTCTCATTTTACTTTTTTTCAGGGTGAGCCTCCTCCGGAAATCTCTTGGTTGAAGGACGATGAACCAATTTCATGTCAGATTAACATTATCAATACAGAGGGAATGTCCCAGCTTGTGATTCCCTCTTCCACACGTAGTGATTCAGCGATCTACACCATCAGGGCCAAGAACTCAGTGGGGGAGGCTGTATTTGACATTGAGGTTAGAGTCACAGGTAAGGGCAGAAAAACAGATCCACTGCATGATTGTTTGTGTCACCCGAGTGGAGGAATTTTAACAGTTGATAAAATAACACATAAGGGAGCCTTTGACAAAGAATAAGGTCCACCTTTAAGAATAAAAACTGGGAAGTTGGACTTTGACTTCACATTGGATACTAGTTATTGAAAAGGAACAAACTCATATTGTGGATGAAACAGCATGCAGGTTTACACGCAAGGTTGAGGAGAAAAGAGTTAAGACCTATTGGCCTGCATTTGCATCTCGATGTCTGGGTCTAAGGGGTAAAAAGAAGTACCAAAATTATACATTGGGAGATTACAGATTTCAGACCCCTCATCATGAGGGGTCTGAATCATGCTCATCATGCTTAAACACACCCATAAATTATAGAACTGAATACACTATGGTGAGCAGAAATAGAGAGTTCAGACCAAACCTACATGCCCAGAATGTGTTCATTTATATTTAAGACACTACTCAATATTCCCCCCAAAATGTGTTTCTAGATGAGCCCAAAAGCCCCGGGCCAGTGGAGATCGAGCAAACAGTCGACGGCAAAGTTGTTCTCTCATGGGCCCCGTCCCCAGACGAGGAGCTGGACAACCGCTTGTACTACGTAGTGGCGGAGCACGAGTCCAGCACCAGGGTATGGAAGAACATAGCGGACCGCCTCTTCGGCCACACATACACAGCCAACAACATTCTCCCTGGGAGAGAGTACCATTTCCGCGTCTTCGCCAAAAACGATATGGGCCTGTCGGACCCATCCGATTCACCCACGTGGGGCCTGAACTGCAACAAAGGTGGGTGTTTGTGTTGTTTAGTGATTCACTATGGGATGGGGGTATTGGGTTAAACCTAAAGTACAACACAAAATTAAAGTCCTTTTTTTTCACTTTAGTTCATTATGATATCATACTATCTTTAGACATTTACATTTAGTCACCTTTATCCAAAGCGACTTTACAAGTAACGCTGAGCACAATCAAAGCATACAATCAAGATTGGAGCAACTACAACCTAGTTTCTAAAAAAAAACTACTGGGCAGAGAGCAGAGGTGCTATAGGAATCTGAATACAAGTTTGGCAAGGTTAGTGCATTTTTGTTGTTTGTGGTGGTACATAATGGTTACAACAGAGACAGTACATCTCAACAAAGTGCATTTTAAATTCGACAGAGATAACAAAATGAGTTCTGAATTCAACACCAAAGCTAAAGATGTTCTCATTATTGGAGGTAAAAGGGGTGAGCTTCGAGTGAACAGCACTAGCTTTAAGTTTTGTTTTTTTTATTTCTGCTTTAGTTCCCCTGGTGACCAGTGGCTGCAACTCCATGGAGGTGAACTTTGAGAGACCTCCATCCATCCTGGTCCCTCTGAAGGTGCACACCCCTCCAAAGGGCTACCAGCTTTACATGACATGCGCCGTGCGAGGATGCCCATCACCCACCGTCACCTGGTACCTGAACAATTTGTGCATCAACTCGAACAAAAACTACTACATCACCAACACGTACGGCGTGTGCTCCCTGTATATCCTGAGAGTGCGCTCCAAGGACAGTGGAGAGTTTAAAGTTGTGGCAGAGAACCCCCTCGGCAGGGCAGAGTGTAGCACTAAACTTGTAGTTAAAGGTATGGTTTGAATTGATACAAATATGAAATATATATATTTTTTATATTTCAATTTAGATTTTACGTAACTTTAATTTCACCTGTGATTTTCTTCACAGAATGAATCTGCAAGACCTGGAAGTGGCAGATCATGATGAGTTCATCGTCCTATTATTATCCCATATCTCACATGGGATCATTTATGTTATTCTAAGTTATTAGTTATGTTGTCATATACTGTGCATTAGTGTTTGTCATATTAGTTACCTGTAAAACCAACATCTACATTACTTACTGCTTACTTACTTTACACTGTAATGTAAACCAATAAGTTTGAATAAATTAAAAACTCATTATTTCATAGATATCCATGAAACATGTACACTACACACAACAACGCTACAATATCAAAATAAAATGTTCTTAATTGTGTTTGTTACTTAGAAAAGGGGGATTTGTTGAAGCTAGGCCTAAACAACTGCAATAAATCAACAAATTGTCATCTCATTTGCCTGCTGTGTTCCTTTCTGTCTTCAATGTCATTTAGCATTACTCATCCTTAGTTAATACTTGACATTTCAGATATGGATGTGCTGCATTGTTTTTCTATGACTGGACCATAGATAGGTGTTGACTCAGCCTTTCCAGCATCACACAGCTTTCATTACGACACTCATATTACCACGCACGCACCATATCCACAAACCTTGTGAGACAAGTGTACATTTCATTGGTTTTCCAAATATATCTATTCAAGCTCCCCACCCCGATAAAAAAAATTCTGAGGAGATCGTGGGCTGCAAATATAGAATCAGTCCATGTTTTAACTTGAGCCAAAGAACCATAAAAAGGCAGAGTTTCTAATAAACGTATTTCTAAATGTATAATCTGAAGCAATGTAATGAATACACGTATGCATTCAATAAAATGCTATGCACTGACCCTACCTAACCCTACAAAATAAAGTGAGTGAGGTTAATATTAAACCCAATACAACAAGGAGACAGCCATTACTGTAAGCTGGATGGCAAGAGCTGGGGTCTGGGACATGTCTTTGGGTCACCTTGAATGAGTTCTAATTGACGAGGGAGACTGACATGAGGTATAGACAGCAGCGCTGACAGTTATTTATTTACATGGGTGTTTATGTTCCTTAAAAAGTTAGCTTCCTGTATGTTGTGGGTCAAAGGTCACTGTTTATGTTTTTTTCTCATTGCTTGCCCCCTTGGTTCTCCTAAATTTAATGGAACTGCTTCAAGGCCATTTACAAGACCAGCATGGCCCCTATTCAAACTGCCTGTGCATGCCATGACGTCCTCACCCATGTGAAGCCACAAAGCCTGTAATTAAATGGGGGCCAACGCTAAATGCACAACATGCATCCCTCTAATTTTATATAAGTCCTATCATATAGACCAGTGACTGACTCACTGAAATGCCTGATATGCTTTGGAGAATCAATCACGCCAGGATGTCCACATGGGCTTGATGCAGAACCTGTATTTTATACGCTGACCTTGTATTATCAACCGGGGATTGTTTTACCAAATAAAAAGTATCATGTTAATTTTCACAGGCCGATAAAGTCATTCATAGCGTGATCGCGTTACCTCAAGGAATCAAGCATTGCCCTCTCTCATAAGGCCACAAAGACACCCAAACAGCTCTGATGTGCATCATCTCCATGGATCATGTAATGTTCCATTAGATTTTGCTGTTGTTGGAAAACCTAATTTGATATGCTTGTATTGAGTTGAGTAAGATTATGCTGGGTATGTAATATTTGACAGTAGCACTGCAGTAAAAATCTAAACAAAAACATAGAAATACTTTAATTAATACCACAGGGTATTGGGTGTGCGGGGTATAATCCACCTCGTATAGCTACTGTCAAATGATCCGTGTCATGAGGATACCAAGTAAGAAGAACCAACCTCTACCCGATGCGATAATATGAGTTTTTACCAAGCACATTTAACCACTGTTTTATCACCTTACAAAAGGGGTGTTCACTGGGACATAGAGCAGAAACAAAACGAGACAGACAGGCTGAGGAGGACGCGTTGAGTGCAAAAGGACATACATCTCGCAAGTAAGTGGACAAGATCGTAGATTTTTTAAATTAATTTACATTAACAACAAAAGGTATTTATTCTAAATTCTAAATGTATTATATTTTTTTCATAATTTATATTGGATATATGGTGTACGATTGAAAAGATATCTAAATTCCGATTTTTTTTTCCTAGTCTGCAAATGTGATAGGTGTAACCTGCAAATGCATTTTCAATTTAGTGTTTCTGGGATGCTCAAGGTCTTATGTGCAGCAGGTCATTTCTAGCCTTTAACCTGGTTTTACCTGTCAATTATGGATTAGGCATACCTATAAAAGACTGATGCAGCGAATACACATTTTAACTGTCCAAATATTCCAATCAATACAGTGTATCTTGTCTGCCTAATCCATAATTCAGAATTTATTGTACTTTATTATTCATTTATCATTTAATATTAATATATTATTATTATTATTATTCATGTTATTATTATTAATTATTATGATCATTATTATTGTGTTGCTAGGGAAATCTGTCAGAAAGGGGATGGATGTGAATTTCAGTGGAAGGCCTTGGTTTTGAGTCCCTTGCATCTACCTCTCAAATGATATAGAAAGAAAGACTGCTTTTCGTTCCAGAGGTAGTGAGGTAGTGTTCTGTAATTAGTGTTCTGTATGATTAGTCCACTCAACAACCTTTGGGTATACAAGCAGAAACAGAAGCACTTTCCGCCACAATCATCAAGGCATCATTAAATTGAATGCCAAACATATGTAAAATTTCAGCTATTCTGGCCAGTGTCAAATGCCCTAACTTTCCTTGTTTGGCCTTTCACTGTATGCTCCATAAAGCACAACATATGCTGGCCTTTAGTTATTATTGATGACTTATGTTGTCCTTTTGGTCTTTTCCCGTTCACATTAGGTTAGAGGTTCCCAATAGATTTCCTAGGATGTGGATGTTAGGATGTTATGCCATGATTCAATTACCAACTGTACGAACTGTGCATTTTATAGCTTTGAATAAATAAAACATCCAAATTCCTCAACTTGTACCACTTTCAAAAGGTACTCTTGAAAATGCATCTTGATGACTGAATTTAGTAGTGCCCAGAAACTTCACAGATATGTACCTTGGATTCAGTGAGTGACTGCAATGGCACACTGGCCCTGTCCTCTTCTATGTTTGGATCGAGAGCAGTTAAATTTCTGGCGCAGTCACTTGGCACCATGGGCAGTCAGGCCGAAGGTGGGGTTTCACATTCCTCTCTTTACAGTGTCCCAGCCTACCGAGGTCACCCACAACACCCAGGCATGCCCAAATAGTGATGTCATAAATTTAGTAGGATGTAGGGCTGACCATGGCAACCAAGGAGCCTTATGGCATTTAGGACGTTAAGGCCGCTGGAAGCTCGATGGCGCTCGAAGCTCCCCTTCTCCTTCCCAAACTGGACAGGAACCCCCTGTGGCTCCTAAGCTTGATGTTGAATATGACTGATGATTACTCTACCTCTCTAACTAAATTAATCAAAGCACAGCTTTACCGTTTCAATAAAAACGACTGTGTGTGTTTGGCCAGGTTGCAGTTAGTGGCAGAATATTTAGACCATCAGAGCAAACTTGGTGAAATTGGTGGTCAGCACTATGTTTGTGTGTTAGTGAGATATAATATTTCCCACGTTGCTATTTGAGGGGAACACATATTCTGTGTGGCAACTCTGAGATGGCGAGAAATATATGTTCACTGAATAGGATGGCCAGTTGTTCTTTATTGTATTGTTGTATTGTTTAATGTCCTTGTGTACAAAAGGAGGGCCAGTGAAAGTTTTCTTTGTCTCTCACATGAGGGTAATAAGCTAAAAGATATTGAACTTTCTGCTTTGGAGACAGCACCTATTCTGAGGTCATCAGGCACTTGAACTGCCACTTTAGATCTATCTATCGATCGATCGATCGATCGATACTTTGCTTTGAACTTGAACACCCTTTTTTTCAGACACCAACACAAAGGTCGCTGCAATGAATCCAGACCCAAACCCAGACCAAAGTGGGCGCGGTAAGTTGCAACCTGTGTAAAATGGAAAAAAAAAAAAAAAAAACGTCTACAATTTGATTTTAGTAAAAAGAAACAGAAAATTCAGAAAATAAAATCCATTATATTTATGGATTCGATCATATTATAAAACATAATACACATCTGTACACACATGGACTAAAAACAAAAAACACCTTGTATGCAGTAACAGGCAGCCACTTTGGTTGTCCAAAGCTGCCAGCATTAATTGGTTACTTTTTTACTTTTTAAAACTCTCTGTGATGTCTTACCAGACTATGTGTGAATCAATGCTTTGGGAAGAGAAAAAAAGGGAAGAGCATCCTGACTGCCTGCTTATGATAAAACAAAGCCTTGCAGGCCCTGGAGAGATGGTATAGTGATGAATATTTAAGCAGGAGTGCTGATGAAAAACTCTCAACAATGCATCTACAAGGGCTTCGTAAGAGGCAGGGAAATCATTTAGCCAAATCATGAAATTATCTCCAAATTCCACACTCTGCGAGTGTGCCTTGGGCATGGTTACCAAAGCGGCAATGCTAAATCTTTTTTGGGGTTGATTAACGTCATGTTTAACTTTTAATAAATTACAAAACCACAAGAGTGGAGTCCAGAAGAGTCATTGGTCATGATGTAGAATCAATATTTTCAAGATGAACCAAATCCACAAAAATCAGTTTTGAACAGCATAGAGTTTCCACTGTCAAGCATTGGAATCCAATACTGTTAACTTAACTTCGGTTTTACAATCACTAAATACATTTCTACGCTTTTACAAAATACCTCAGGAAATGTGGGAATGTACCACATTTGTATTTCATACAATCCAACACCCTCCTAAACCCTGAAGTCAATTTACGTGAATTAACATAAAATGGAATTCATTGACATTCTGAAGTGATCGTTTTGTCAGTTATTTTTGGCACAGTGCGGAAAGGGCAGTAACTGAAGCAGCAACCTCAGCCCCCAGGGTAGAAGCGCCACCTCACTGTCTTAGCCCCTGAGGGCACAGCACACTGCACATCCCTGCTAGCTCTCCTGAGAAAAGCCCCCGGAGTATGTTGGCGGGGCGTGCCACTGTTCCCGGTGACATTGTGTCATCTATCAGGGAAGACCCTCCCCCCCCCACCCCACCCCAGGTCCCCATGGGCTGAGATCCTCACGATACGATCAGGCTTTGTCATCCTTCATGAGCCCTATCTCATCCCCCACCAATCACTGCGGGATGAAGAAGAGGAAGCAGGACCCCGCAGGGCTGGGATGTTGCATCATAATCTTCATAACCCCCTTCTCCTCGCAGTGGTCGTAGGCGACAGGGGGCCGGGCTGAGATGCTGGCTTGCACTCCCGCCAAGTCCCCCGTTCTCCTCGTCCCTTCAAGGAGAAATACTCTGGAAAACAACAGGGGTGGAGGCTGGTAACGGTCCCCCGCCTTCTGCTGGCCAGTGACTCATATCAGTATTTACAGTTTAATTTCTTAAAAGGGGTGAGGACGCACTTGCATGGCGTGGACGCCCGCCAGAATGCGGATGTGCTCAGACATTTTGGCAACGGTCACCCTTTCTGGAATGGTCGGCAGTCCTTTTTTTAAAGTTATTTTTGGCTCACACAGCCACCAAACTGATGTTTGAAATGTATCCGCATCCTGGGTTCAGAGGAATAGTCGGTCTGACCTTACCAGGAGGTAATATTCCCACAAGATGGAATGGTCCCCCCAAAACCCCCCAGAGATGGTACACCTGTCTCTGGTTTAATGGCGTCTGAAGAGGTTGGAGGGCTGTTCCACGGGACCAAATAAACATCCTTGTTGGTTCTCCTTGGTTCCCAAGGTTGCTGCTACCTGTGGGTTGACTGCCTGGATGGCTCCCCCATTGATCACCGAAAGGTTCTGGGTTTGAACCCCAATGTCCACACTTTACCTGCTTGTTAATGACTTGCATCTAAGAAAAAAAGGAAATACTGTAAGTTGCTTTAAAAGCTAAATGACTAAATAGTGAATGAATAGTAAATGAATGAATAGTAAAGGGTTGCTGTGGGCCAGCCCCTTACAGAATAGCTAGCTTGGTATCATTTATAAAACACGAACATGCACAATCTTCCTCCTGCCTGCTAAACACGTGTGGGGGGAGGGTAAAAGGTATCAGGGTATACATTGACCTGTTCTGCTGCCATTATTCTTTAAACAAATTGGCATAATCGTATGAAGATTAGATACCACTTTATTAATCCCAGGAGGGAAATACAGGTGTCACAGAAACAAAAAAATGACAGAAACAAATGCAAAGCACAGGCACGATAAAAAAACAAACAAAAACAATAGGAAACCATTTATCTAGCTAGGCTTTTTCATTTTATTTCAGGCATGCGGAGATGGCTACACACAGGTAGTGCTCAACAATCTTTGGTGCTGACACATCCAACATAGCAAAAAAATAGCTTAATAAATAAATTGGTGTTTAAATTGGAGTTTCACTCCACCAGGTCATCATGTGCAGAGCCCCCCAGTTCTTGCCTCTGAACACCAATCGCTGAAGAAGAAACTCCAGCGCCTAACTTCTCTACTTTAGCACCCACTACATGTACTGTATATAGGCAAGAGACAGACTCAGGGAGCCTATTTGTCATTACAGAACCTAAAGACACACTCTAATTGGCTGATGCCTGCATTCAGCATTTAGTTCCCGACAGGGATAGCCAATGAGCAGCCTTACAGAACTCAGCTTTAGGTCCTTCAACTGCACTTGATGACAGAAGTGACTAGTGTCCGTTTGTCATGACCTCCAGAGCTGTGTTGCTTCCTGATCTGCAAATAAACACTGCCCTCTTGTGTAATATTGGCTAAACTGCAACCAGAAATACAATGAAAAAAATAGGAATATTTTGAAGTATTAAAGGTCCCTGATCATGAGCACAAAACATGTTTCATATTGTCCTGTACATGCCCCCAGAATAAAGGCATATAATGCACTTTCTTTCACATCTAAAATGATAATGTATATATGTAGCCTACTAATTCCTTTTTGTCTTGTTTTTAAATCATCAACAGTGGCAATCAAAAAGACCTCCAGAGTTCCTGGTGTCATGGTCACCCAATTTATGGAGATCATTCCTTTAGGAAAGTCCACTCCCGATTTCTCCAGGAAGCCACTTCCACTGACCGTTCAACAGGGTAAGAATCGGCTATATATATATATATATATATATATATATATATATATATATATATATATATATATATATAGATGAATAATTGCTTTGGGTAAAAGGCTAACTAAATAGTAAGCTAAAAGTAAGAAGAACTTATACCCACTGGGTATAATCCAATCCAATAATCTGTTCATTTAAAGTTACATTATTTACAACTATACATCACAGAGCAACAATGTTGTCTGTACTTATGGATCCCTGTATATTTTTGTATAAGGGAAAAAGGCTGTTTTAAAGGCGATAGTGACCGGCAACCCACCCCCAGCTGTGACGTGGGCTCGTGTTAAATGTGCCGTCCTGGACCCAGAGGTGTACAAGACGAGATACGACGAGAGGGCCAAGGAGCACATCTTGGAGGTCAGAGGGAGCATGGGAGCATGGTCTGTCTTCCTAGTACATGAGGTTCAGCAGCTTCAGAGTCACCTGTTGTCGTTGTATATATTATAGTATATTGTAAAGCGTATTGTATACGAGTGTGTGCTTTTGGGAAATAGTATGTCTAGTGTAGTATCTGACTGGTGTTATAACACACATCCTCCATTACACATAAGGTCATTATGTCAGAACAAAAGGTCCCCTATTGTAAGCACAGTGATAATGTCGACATTAACTGTAAGTGGTGAGTTTTACCAAAGTTTACACAAATCAAATATCCTAGCCAAATGCCAAAAGAGACAATAAAGTGTATTTAATGTAAGTTAATATTTTTTGTTTAATAGATGCTAAAGCTAAAACCAGACCAAGCTGACACCTATAAGTGTATTGTAACCAATGAATATGGAGAAGCTGTTTCCACCGTTACACTGAATGTTATTGCAGGTGAGCGACCAGTTTGGTTATTCACTTTATCACTGTTATTTGTTCTATGTGTACTTTATTAAACAGGTGGTTTTAAACTGTGCTTCTAATTAATAACAATGTTTGTTGTTTTAATTTCAGGATCAAATAAAGGTAAGCAATAAAGTATTAATGTAATTCAATTCATAATTGTATCTGTATGCATTCTCTCGTTTGCTCCTTGAGAAAGAGCTATATGCCAAATAAGAGATGAAAAACAAATCTAATTAAAAAATAAATCTGTAATCTCAGCATATGAAAGTTATGATAATCATGTCTGCATTAACTCATATGCTTGTTTGAATATATCTGAATAACAACAGCAGGGGGGGATGCACCAGCAGATTTCCGCAAGATGCTGAAGAAAACGTAACAAAACTTTTCTCTACCAATATGTAGACATATATATATATATATATATATATATATATATATATATATATATACAGTATATTCATTTGGAAAACCTAATGATTATCCGACACTAGAAATGATGTATTCGGGCCAGCCCTAGTAAGTATATGTATATTTTCTGCATCGTATCTTATTTATTTTGTATCAACCAATCCACAGTGTTGTAGTGCAGAGAAAAAAACAACTCCCGCCGAAAAAAGATGGGGAGATAGACCCCAAACTCCTGGAGTTACTTCTGTGTGCACCGAAGAAGGACTACGAGAAGATCTGCTTCGAGTTCGGCGTCACAGACTTTCGTTGGCTGCTGAAGAGACTAAACCAGCTGAAGAAGGAACGAGCGGATGAGCAAGCAAAGGTATTTTAGTAGACATTAGAGATACATTCTGCATGTATTCATTTTACAAGGCTTATTTAAATGCATTTAAGGTCGCCTGGTAGGCTTAAAATTCTATTAAACCCCAACCAGGGAACTCTTGAATGGTCATTTAAAATTAAGATTTCTAAATGAAACAATACCATAACATACCATAGTAAGGGATTAGTTGATGAGTTTTTATAGTTAGTTACTTATTGAATAACAAATTACAGTACAAATAATGTTCATACTTTATACTTTGCTTCCTTGGTGTAGGTGGTGGAGAGCCTGGGGAATGTGAAACAGATTGAAGTCAAACCAAATGGCAGAGCGGAGTTTGAGTTGGATATGAAATTATGCGATCCTAACAGCAAAATAGACCTGTTTAAGGCAAGTGTAATGGATGCCAAATCACATAAAAATGCACCAAGCTTTGGAATGGAGTAAGAGGTTTTCAAGCCAAAGACCCTCTTACTATCATATGATATCCAGCTTTTATAGTTTTCTTTCACCCCATAATCACAGGATGGGGTGATGGTCAATTATGGCACGGATGAAAAATCAAGGCCACGCCTGGAAGTCTCCGGTACAAAGTATGTGTTCAGCATCAAAGATCCTCAGCCAGAGGATGCAGGGTTTTACCAGGTGGACGTGGGAGACGCCAACCTCCTCACTACGGATTTCCGAGGTAACGTGCTGTCGGTGTCCATTTCTTGAATTCAAACATCATGCTTGGTCTTGGTCACAGATCTCAAAAATCGACGGTTGTCATCCTCCACTTATAGTGCCAGACGTGGAGTTCAGCTCCAAGATTCAAAACACAACGGCCACTGAGAACGAGGATGCCGTCTTTCAGTGCGTGTTGTCTGCACCTCTTAACTATATTACGTGGGCGACGCAGGATGCGTCGCTCGACCACGGGGACAAATATGACATCACCGTGTCAGAGGACAAGCTGACTCACACGTTGAGAGTGAAAGGCTGTGCAATGGCAGACACCGGTGTCTATTTTGCCATCGCTGGCATCATGAGGAGCAGTGCTTCGCTCACAGTGGAAGGTACCACCATACTCGCTTAGAAGTGTCTGTGAAGAAATTAAAGGAAACATTTCTAAAAGCTACATTTTTTATGCAAATTTCAAATCAAAATCAATGTAAAAACCCAACATAATAAACCTGGATGTCACTCAAACACCAGAACTACAGTTTCATTGAACTCATTATGGTAATTTATATAAAAAAAAACATTTTTATAAAGTTGAGTAAGCTTGACTAAATACAGAATCAAGTTGAATGCCACTTTTCTACTCAGTCCATGCCCTGTCCCCTGTCCACTGTGTTTCAGCTGATCCCAATGGGGGCAAGGGCCGATCAAAGACAGGAGATCAGGATGACTTGGATGCCAAGAGGAAGGCCTCGGAGGAGGAAGCCAGGCGCAGAGCGGAGGATGACACTGCGGCCGGAGCTGGAATTGGCTCAGGGGGCATGGGTGGTGATGGAGGGGATGGAGGGGTTGGAGGGGATGGTTCAGCCGGGGCTGGCTCAGGTGGCATGGGTGGTGATGGAGCTGGAAAAGGAGGACAGGGAGCAGGAACGGATGGAGACGGAAATGGTGGCAATGGAGATGACAAGACCGGTCAAAAAAAGAAAGTACGAACCGGGCCCTTAGTTCCTGATACAGTCATAGGTAAAAAAATTTAAAAAAAAGACATGAAAATGTATGTGGAAATCCAAATCAAAAAGTATTTAGATGTGTTGACACAAGTTGTCGCTGACTTTTTCTGAGCGTTTTGTGTGACATTCAAATGTCGTTGCACACATTATCTTTGCCAGCTATGCTGAGCCATATATCATATGTATGATGATGTGGTAAGGAAGGGACAATCAGTGAGGTGTTGCACTGCGATTAGAAGGGTTTGCACATGTTGTGTCATGCCTGTAGTTGAGACCTGCATTTTAATTTCAAAGAGGTTTTCAATTCAAATATCAAAAATAATTCAACCATAGATAACTGTCCCAACTCCATCTGAAATTAGTTGGGCCATTAGGTCCTTTTCAAACTTCATGATTAAAGTTTTGTTTATTTTTAAATGAACGAAAGGTCACTGTGACCACTTTAATGCATACAAAATACTCCACTCTAGTGTATACAATATACTGAACAAAAATAATTATTTAAAGGATACCTGCTGCAGTCCTGCATGTCTAGCACTAGAGAGAGATGGATACCACCAAGTATGTGGCTAGTAATCCCGTGGCTGGACACAGAGACACATGCCAAGTGTTTTCATCCCTGACTTGCTCCTGCCACAGCTGAAGAGCTTTCTATTGTGTCTTTTCATCTGTTTGCTATCTAGTGCTAGAAAAGGAATTCATCAAAACACCAACTGCTCAAGGTGTAGAAATGTGGCGTGTGTGTGGTTGATAGCGGGTTTACAGCCTCACCTGGTCTGAGTCAGACTGGTTAGACTCTGGGCTGGGGGGAGCGGCACACCTGTGGTGCAGAGCAATCATGGCACCCAGGATAAACCAGCTATCACCACACACAGTAGAGAGCCACTGTCATGGCAGCATGTACCATATGCTCGGCGTATACCATCTCGCCATTGCCAATAAATGCATCTGCAAATCAACATCTAGCCTACCTGTGTCTGAGGGCCCCAGTAAAAGCCACTAAGGTGGCGTGTGGCAGGGGTGAACTACTACAGTGAACTTGAGGGGAACATGAATATTTGTATCAAGGCTTTGTGAATAAACATCAAACGTCCTATCTGTTGGCGGTCTGTTAACTCATGACTTGTTGATTGGCAGATCCAGGAGTCCAGTTTGTTTGTGGACTGACAGACACGTGCGCCAATGTCGGCGACCGGGCCGAGCTGTCCTGTAAGCTGAGCAGCGACGCTGCGAAGGGCCAGTGGTATAAGAATGGGAAGCTGGTAAGTCATGGGTTCGACGTGTTTGGCACCAGATACATACACATACCTCTGCTTCCTATGCTGTCGTTTTAGGCTAGAACCTAATGAGCTGTATGTGTGAGGGAAGCGTAATGGTTAGTGTGTATCTGTCTCCCAGACAAAAGGTTCTTTGTTCAATTCCCAATGTCCACAGTCTACCTGTGCGATCCTAGAGCAACATGTCTAATGTCTACCTGCTTCATAATAATGCATCTGACGTTACTGTAAGTCGCTAGTGATAAAAGCACCTGCTAAATGACTTGACAGTCAAAAGCAAATGGAAAGTGTATCAGAGTTAAGGTTGGACAATTGACCCCTATTCACTTATATAGCTATATAAACTATATAAACTATATAAACACCATCACTATTGTTGAACATTTCAGCTGACTGACGGAGATGGGGTGAAAATAGTTAAAGATGGCGCCTGTCACAAGCTGATCATCGACTGCTGTACAAATGATGACGGAGCGGTTTATCGCTTCGAAGCGGAGGGACGTAAATCAGAAGCCACACTAAACGTTGAAGGTAAAGACGTGACATAACAGATAAACACATAACGTAGTATAACATACATACATTAAGCCGCCCATCATTGACGTTGACTCATCGCCAACCCGCCGAGAAGTTTTCCCGAGTCGATCTCAATTTTTTACCTATTCATGATTCATCATGTTTCATCATTTATAATTAAATGATGAAACATCAAATTAATCTAACTCTTTTTTTACAGCAAAGTATAGGCTGCAAATGGTTGGATGTATTCATTATCATAGTTTTTGTATATATACCGGTATATATTTTCCCATAGTCTTCCTTCATGAAATTGGAGGTGTGTGATAACTTAATGGATTCAATATCATGAAAAGTAGACTAGAATAAATGACGATGAATATGGTATCAATACCATGATGTCTGAAAAAGGAAACAATGATTGTACCTAAATAGAAGTTGTCCATGTTTATTTTAGGTGAAAGGAAGTTGCCTGAGGAAACCATGCAGGATTAGTTATTGAATCATAGCTCAATGTTGGCAATTTTGACATTTTGGTTGTTGAAGAATTATTCAGCAAGACTCAAAGTCTAGAGACAATATCATAATTAATATCTATGTATATTCATTAAAGTATGTTTTTCTTGCATTATAGACCCGCCGAAGATCGACCTTGATGCGTTGGGGAAGTTCTCCAAACCTGTGATTGTCAGGGTGGGTGAAACTGCAGACTGGAAGCTTCCCTTCTCAGGCGGTGCGCCGATGAGCATCCAGTGGTCCAAGGATGATGAAGAACTTCTGCCTGGTCTCACCGTCCGCATAGAAACATCATCCAATGACAGCCAACTGCGTCTTACCAAGTGCCAAAGAAAAGATGGGGGAGAGGTCAAAATCAAACTCAAGAACGCCTTCAGGACCATAGAGGCCATTTCTAAGCTTATTGTACTTGGTGAGTAAATGTCTAATTCGCAACTCAAAATGACAAAACAAAGAAAACTCCCACTTTCCATCTTGTGATCTATCTCAAATGGACTTAAAGCCTCTGACA
Organism: Merluccius polli; assembly: GCA_030340625.1. Classification (NCBI taxonomy): domain Eukaryota; kingdom Metazoa; phylum Chordata; class Actinopteri; order Gadiformes; family Merlucciidae; genus Merluccius; species Merluccius polli. The sequence continues at coordinate 207,124 of JAOPHQ010000856.1, read as the reverse complement.
ACCAGCCCAAAAATATAAAAAATGCATATGTAAGTTAAGTGTCTTATTGTGCATATACCAAAAGTTGAGTATGAATAAACGTTTACAAAATATCACAAATGTTTGTTAAAAAAGTCGTACTTACAAAAATAACAATATCATCGAAAGTAATATGTGCTATGTTGAGCATATTAACCCTTTGGCTATGCTATCTATTATTAAGCCATTCATTCAATTGTTATTGCTAATTAAATATTTTCTGTCATTCAGACAAGCCCACTCCACCTCAGGGACCAGTGGATATCATGGAGAGTGCCGCTACGTCTGTGGAGTTTAAATGGAAACCTCCTAAGGATGACGGTGGCTGTCCCGTGACGGGTTACACCCTCGAACGGCAGCAGGTTGGCCGCAACAAGTGGAGCGTTCTGGGGGAGGTCCTGGGAAGCACCCCCAGCTACCGGGACTCGGACGTGGACCCCGGAAGGAGATACTGTTATCGGATCAGAGCCAAGAACGCGGAGGGCGTCAGCGAGTATCTGGAGACGGAAGACATATCGGCCGGTGTATTGCGTGAGTCTATATATTTTCCCATCTGGGATCAATAAAGTATTGTCCTATTTCGTCTCCCATGTCTCAATGCCCATTGATGAATTCTGCTGTAAAATAAAACAAGCAGGCGAGCACGTTCTTATAATTTCACATCTACAGGTTACCCTGGATCTCCAAGTGCACCCAAGGTTGTCAGTGCCTTCAAGGACTGCATCAACCTGACATGGTCTGCTCCTTGTGACACTGGAGGGAGTGACATTGTGGGCTACAACCTCGAAAAGCAAAAGAAGGGCAGCAATTACTGGAGTCTCGTGAACCACGGAGGGCCAATCAAAGGTGGTACCAATAAACAAGTTTAGCAATGACTATTCTGGAATTGTCAAGATTTGTAAATGTAGAGTGGGGAAAGGATGTTTGACTTCAAGCCTAAAGGTTCTGGGTTCAGTCCCCAATGTCTGCAGCCTAGCTATAAACGTCCTTGAGTAAGATGCCTCACCCCCCTTAATGACTGCCGTGTATTGGGATTAACTGTAAGTCGCTTTGGATAAAACTGCTAAATGACTAAATAGTAAATGATGGAGCCTGTGTGTAGTGAAGTTATGTATGATGGCATGTTAACAATTGAGAACTAATTAGTCTCCCCATTGCATTTTAGGTACCAAGTATGCGGTGAAGGATGTCTTTGAGGGGGCAGCGTATGAGTTCAGAGTGTCTGCCATCAACCTGTCTGGTGCCGGAGACCCTAGCCTGCCATGTGACACTGTTTTTGCACGGGACCCTATGAGTAAGACCCTTCATTAAAGGTTACCTAACTTGGAGAGTAGACATATTCTCACAATGGGATCACAAAAGGGGAAGAACTATGCAAAACAAAACTGGACTCTAATAAGTAAGCTTAAGAAATGTAAAAATGGATATGGAGACTAAAACTATGTTAACTCTAATTCCAGAACCGCCAGGTCAAGTCATAGAGCTTAAGTTGACCACCTCCAGTTACACCACATTTTCTCTGGCTTGGACTAAACCCAAGGAGGTGAAGGGGGTAGAGGATGAAGCCCAAGGATACTATGTGGAGATCAGACCAATCGAGAACCTGGAATGGACTCGCTGTAACCCCAACCCGATTACGCTCACTTCCTTCACTGTGCTTGGCTTGAAGGCAATGGCCACCTACTGGGTGAGAGTGATTGCGACCAATTATGGTGGTGATGGGGAGCCGAAGGGCTTCGACAATTACATCATCGCCATGCCACCACCTGGTAAGCCAGCATACACAAGAATTCTAACATGTGGCATTACATTTGTGAAATTTAAATTGGCATGCAATGTGTATGCATTGTATTACGAGAACATTAACACAATATAATTCATTCAATATATATTTTGTTTATCTACAAAGTTCGGCCAAGGTTTAATAAGAAAATGAAAAGTTTCCTGGTCGTGAAATCAGGAAATACAGTTCGTGTCAACATCAACTTTGAGGTATGACACAAAGGGGAAGAGGTATTTCTAGTAGTTATTTAAAATTAATTGGTATTATGTAACACTTTTGTCAGACACCCTGTTTCTATTTACTTTCTGTCGTTCGCGTTAAACCGTAGGACACAGTGTCATGGACGAGGAACGGCTGATTAATTTAGTGATAACTGAGAAGTACAATGTTTGTGGACATGACGTAGCAGAAGTGCATATTTAACGGCTTCAGTGTGGACAGAGAGCGACCGATGTTATGCGATAATCGGACGCTGGCTTGCTGTAGTGTGAGCACAGTTAGGACAGCGATGGTCTTCTTTCTGGCCTTTCTCCTCAGAAAACTTAAGCATGAACCACATCATTAAAGTCCAAGTCTGCAACGAGTTCAGACTCTATTGCCAGTATTAATGGAGAATTCAAGCATTGTTGACTCATCCTTGTTCTAGTCCAGTTCATTTTTAATCCTCGCCATGTGGGAATCCATGATATTTGTTAGTTTAGTTAGCAGCTAACTTTAACCCCAACGTCATCTATACTTGTCTGAGCTATCCAAATTCCCACGGTCATGAGTCAACTGACCTCATCATCATGTATCATCGTTATGATACAGACACAGCCAGCAAGCCAATCTTTACATTTTTCTTATTCGCAAATAAAGTAACTCTGGAAACTTTGTATTTCCACACATATACTCAATTCATTTTTTGGCTTTGATAAAAAAAAAAAAAAAAGCAAAGACAGGAAGAGGCCACAGTTGGTGGGGTTTTGGAGGATAAAAGTGTCTGTGAATGTGATTTGAGTCAGGCTTGTCAGGTTTTATATTAGGGGGGGGGACATGTTATGATATTCATAGTTAAAACGATGATCTGCCAAAGTGTGAACGCCATCATTTCTGTCTAGAAGAGGAAGTTAACCTAATTAGATTTGGATTTAAGTTTTTTTACACACATTGTTGGTAAGCTAACCAGCTGAAAAGTCTTGTTTGTAATGTCAGGGTGTCCTTTTGCATTACCAGGCTTCCCCATTGCCAGACATCACTTGGCTGAAGGACGGCATTCCTGTGTCTAAACATGTCACCATTACTAACTCAGACACTGGGTCTCAACTCCTCATCCCCACGTCAGAGCGGTCTGACACGGGCGTTTACACCATCATGGTCAGAAATATGGTGGGCCAGGAGACCTTTAATGTGGAAATTAGAGTTACAGGTAAACAGTTGCTTTATAAATATGTTTTTATATGGTTTCATTTCCTCATACAAAAAATAAATACATTGCATTATATTAGGAGATATGCCAATACATTGGGCGATATAAGATGAGAGCATCTGCTTATCTTAGCTACTCTAGCCAACATGAAAATGAGATGACTGAAGAAAATAATTTAATACATTTATGCAGCATGCTCTACTTTCAAAGACAACTTGACAATTACATCATTTTTGTGATGGAAAGACATTTGTGATGGAATATGACGTTTCAAATCAATTTGAAAGCATTTCACTGCATACAGCAGGGGTGGCCAACCCGCGGCTCCTGAGCCGCATGCGGCTCTTTGCCTGGTTTCATGCGGCTCCTACGTTCATATATAATGTTGTGTTGCGTATAGCCCCTTTCACACTGCCCAAAAAAACCCTATGTAAACCCGCTAACACCTGATATTAATCGGCTTCACCTCCGATCGGCATTGATGTGACGTCACACCCGCGTGAACTGGCTAATTAGCACCATGACGGAGGCTACGAAGGCTCGACATAAAACTAAAGTCCAAAACACACCGCCGCCGAACGGCGCGCGTCAAAACAGCCGCCCCTGTTATTTTCTATGTACACCCCCACACCGGTGGCGGAATGCGGGCGCTGCCCCGCTACACTTCACGCCACTGTCCTATTTCACAGCGTCGCCGCCGAAAAGGCGCTTTTTTCTTTTCTTTTGTTTTTCTTCTGCTCCAGAGACGACTATATGCCTGTTGACGCGCCGCAGCGCGACGCTTCCTATGTGTGCTAGGGGCGGCACTTGTGTCATAGACTGCGGCGGCAGTGTGTTTTGGACTTAACGCTCAGCTTGGAGGGAGGGAAAACCTTATTTTTGAGGAAACCATTTGTGTCAAGTTCGCTCTGAAAAAGGCAGGGAAAAAATGCACAGTAAAACGAAAATATGAACACAGGACGTTTTTAACAGAGTGGGAGAGTTTATATTGTTTTGTTGAACGAAATGGCAAGGCATTCTGCCTTATATGCCAGGCGTCATTAGCGCATTTCAAGGCTTCAAAACTTCAGCGCCACTTCGCTGGCTGAACAGAGGTGTGTGTGTGTGTGTGTGTGTGTGAGTGAGGAAGGGATAGGGGGGATGTTCATGTGTGCCAGTGTGTATGATGTGGCTCTTTGCAGTAACACAGTAAAACATTTGGCTCTTAGTCTCTAACTGGTTGGCCACCCCTGGCATACAGTATTACTCAAATTATTTTACTTACACATCGCATCTGCTCTTGGCACTCCCAGTAATTCAGTCATTTTAAACAACTTGTGTGTATTTTAAACCACTGGCCCCAGACGACCCCAAGCCCCCTGGCCCAGTGGAGCTGGAGCAGAACGTCCCAGGAACGGTCACCCTCTGCTGGGTACCCTCTCCGGACGAGCGACTGGACGACCGGCTGAACTACGTGGTAGCCAAGAAAGACTCCTTTAAACGTACCTGGCGGACGGTGGCGGAGAACCTGTTCAACCACAGGTGCACCGTGACCAACATCCTGCCGGGACGAGAGTACTACTTCAGGGTGTTTGCTAAGAACGACATGGGCCTGTCCATGCCCACTGTGTGTCCGACATGGGTAACCAAACAGGAGAAAGGTCTGAACCGAACCATTCTCTACAGCCCAAACACTATTGATTAATTAATATTAATCATTAATCAACAAGTATCAAGTAATTTAGTATTCAATGTGATTACGTACATAAGTGTCATTTATGACCAGAAGGGGTTAGAGGTTTTCATCCTCTACAAAACTTGGTTGTAGAGGATCTGCGAACCTTGGGGATTGAACATAGTACCTTTTGGCCGGGAGTCCTACACACCCCAGCCACGACACTAACCTGCCCCCACAACATCACAATCAATCTCTCTTGCTCACGTTTCTTGTGTAGTTCAGTGGTAAGGGTGTATCTGACTCCCGGTTCCAGCCAAAACGTTCTAGGTTTTGAACCACAACATCCGCAGTCCACCTGTAGGCACCCAAACAAGATACCTAACCTCGAAGCTACATGACTAAATAGTATTTCCCCCCTCCCCCCCATTTAGCACATTTCAAACTGGACCTGCCGGCGTCGAAGAGCTTCGACCTCCGTGCCTCGCCGTCCTTCATCGTGCCCCTGAAGCAGCGGACGGCGCCGCGGGGCTACGAGTGTCACATGAGTTGCGCCGTGCGCGGTGACCCCCGACCTCACGTCACATGGTACCGCAACAACGTCAGCCTGAACACCGACACCAACTACCATATCACCAACGTGAGTGGGGTGTGCACCCTGCTCATCCTCAAGGTCGGCCCCAAGGACACCGGGGAGTACAAGGTGGTGGTGGACAACCCCCTGGGCTCAGCCGACTGCTCCATGATGCTGAACGTCAGAGGTACAAAAGAAAACTAGGAGTACCACTATAAGTACTATAAGCTGTTGTCTTGCACATGTAAGTGTTTCACGTGCCTCTATTTTATTCCTTCCCCTGTTGAGGCTGTATTTTTGTTGTTTTACAGATTGAAGACAAAACACGAAGATAGAAGTTGAACTGATGCCATAGTAACTGACACAAAACGGTCTATACAAAGTGCCTGAGACTCTATAATTGAGGAATCACTGCATTGTGTTTTGTGAACCAAACAGACATATGTCGGTATTGTAATTGAGTTCAGAAGACAATGAAAGATTAGCTTCTGCTGCCCCGTTGAGCAAAATATTGGCTCCTTCTCCACACCTAGTGGAGAATTTGTTCAAATAAATTGTAACACAATCGTGACATGCTTACATGCTTGGTGATTTCCTTCATGTCTTTTGTCTACTGTGTATGTCTTACATCTTCTCAAAGTCAGTTATTGTGCAAGGCACTATTTTTTTATTATGCAAATACCTCTGCCAAGGGTTAGGCTTTCCTATTAGGATTAGAGTCAGGGTTAGGTGTTCATGTTTGGTTTTAGGGTTAGGGTTTCCTATTAGGGTTTGGTTTTAGGGTTTCCTATTAGGTTAATATTTTAGGGTTTGGTTTTTGGTTTTAGGGTTAAGGTTAAAGGGTTTAAACCCTAACCTTAAAACCTAACCCAAATAGGAAACCCTATTTAAGTTCAATCCCCAATGTCTTCCCAAGTCTAAATTTCCACTTTTTGAAGTAGGCCTATCAGATTGTCATTTAATTAAATGCATTTACATTTGAAGTGCACCAAAATGAAGTACACTTCATTTCGAAGTATGCTCAAAATGAGTGTCATGTAGGAAATATAACAATGTCATGTGAATGTCAATTATAACCTCCAACCAGAGCATGGTTGCACTCTTAGTGGCACAGCAGAGAGGTTATTCTCTGCTGTGAGAGACAACCTGGGTTCAAGTCCCACTGATGGCACTCAACATCACAAACTAACATAACACAAGTCATTTTGGCAACATAACGATGTCATGTGAATTTTAATGGTAATTACAACCTCCAAGGTATAATTGACATTCCAATTCACCCGACATAATTTTCCAAAATTACATCATTATGTTAGCTTTCCATGGAGAAAAAAATAAAGGAAAAAGGGGTAAAACAAAATGGAGAGTGAGTAGTTCAAGAAAGAAAAAATCAATTAAAAAAATGATTGCATTAGTGTGCAATGTTCACATCAGAAGCAAATTGAGCTGCAAAGACGCTTTGGTCGCTCATAAAGTATCGCTGCGAATGTCTGTTCGCTCAAGTCGCTCACGACGTACAATTCAATTTTGCAGACGCATTTAAAGGAGCCGTACGCTTTTAGTACAGAGCCATATCAAAGAGTGAACTCCCACACACTTTGGCCATATTGCAGAGACGGTTTTCCTTGTTGGATAAATGCTTCGATCATCCCCCTCCAATATATAAAAGAAACCTCATAAAATGTAATTACAACCGAGAACAACAAAACGTTCCGTGCTGTAGTAGGCTAGTTAAAATATGTTTCACTGATCTGCATCTGCAAATCATGATCTGCACTCATTCGTCGCACACTCAAACAAATTGACAGGAGGGATAAAAGACAAGAGATATACTGTATGTTCCCTCAAGATTGCTCTCGTCTCCTCCTGACTCAGCCCTTGTCATTTATCCCTCGTCTTGTCGATTAGTTTGTGTATGTGACGATTTCAAAAACGTGTTTTGTTTAAAGCATGACTACACGCGATTGGTTGGTTAGATTGGTGGTATGGAGAGCAAATTAAAACGATTCCCGCTTAAATACGAACATTCTAGATCGCAAATATTTTCTAGAAATACTCCCGCTTATCATCACTTGGTATTAAAATAACTATGGATGCGCAAGATATCGTCGCTATTGGTGCTGCTGCTTTCCTGTACCTGCAAAGACGGAGGAGGAGGAGGATTTGGGTCCACGAGATCCTTCAAGGTCGTCTTCAGCACGACGAGTTCCATCGGCTGGTGCAGGAGCTGAGATTGGATGAGGGCCGATTCCAGCGCTACTTCAGGCTGGACAGGGAGCAGTTTGACAGCTTGCTGTCGAAGATTGGGGGGCTGCAGCATACCAACTTCCGCCGCCCGATTCCACCCGCGGAGCGTGTTTGCCATTTGCCTGCGGTTCCTGGCCACGGGGGATTCCTACCGTACAATTGCCTACAGCTACCGTGTGGGCATTAGTACTGTGGCATACATCGTTAACCAGGTCACCAGGGTCATTTGGGATGCCTTGGTACAGGAGTACATGCCAGTGCCCACCACAGATGATTGGAGGGGCATTGCGGAGGGCTTTCGTGAGAGGTGGGCCTTCCCTAACTGCCTTGGATCCATCGACGGGAAACATGTCGTTATCAAGGCCCCAGACAACTCAGGGTCCCTATACTACAACTATAAGGGAACCTACTCCATCGTGCTCCTGGCAGTGGTGGATTCACAGTACTGCTTTCGTGTGGTGGATGTTGTTATGTTTGTTCCTTATATAAGACAAACCGGGCGTAGCAGCACGTTTAGTTCCTAGCACTCTTTATTGTATTAGCGGACCAACAGCTGTACATGCGCATCGCTCTCATTGTGTAGGCTACTTTTCGCCTCTAACTGGCGCTAAGCCTTATGGGTAACGTAGTCCAATAAACCTTAACACAGATGTGGTTAGCTGGGAGGACCAGTGATGGTGGTGTCCTGGCCAATTCCATCTTTGGCCAGGCGCTGCGGGATGGCACACTTGGCATACCAGAGGATGCTCTGCTACCAGGTGCTGATCATTTGGGACTGCAGCCGTTTGTCTTCGTGGCAGATGAGGCCTTTCCGCTGTGCGGCCCGTGACCTCATGCAGCCTTTTCCGGGGACCCACCTGTATGGCAGCCGCAGGGCTTTCAACTTCAGGTTGTCCCATGCTAGGCTGATCGTTGAGAATACCTTTGGTATTCGCACCTCCCAGTGGCGTATGTACAGAGGAGTCATTGTGGTCAGCCCTAGCAATATGGATGCCTGTGTGAAAGCGACCTGTATCCTGCACAACCTCATCAGGAGAACCACCAGGCCAACAACACGACCACGACCAGGACCATCTGCAAACCGTGAAGCTGCTGGCCTACAGCGTATGAACCGAGCAGGCAGCAACAACGCCACACGGGAGGCCCTCCGTGTCAGGGAGGCGTATGTCTCCTACTTCTGCAATGAGGGAGCTGTTGGCTGGCAACCTGGTTTTTGAGCATTCATTTAAAACGGCTCTTTTAAGAGCCACAAATACAATAAAAAGCATGACTTCCATTTCTGCATTAAATAATACATTATGTGGTAGCTATCCTATATGATCATCTCACCTGTAGATATAAATAATTCCCAGTGATGTGCCACAGTCGATGCAATACTCCCCCAAGTGGCTAAAATAACTAAACTAATCTAAAGGGTGAACATAGATGGCTCCTACACATTACATTGCATACTACATTATAAACCATAGTAGTTGCAGTCATTTAATGTCCTCAAAGCATAAGCCTACATTTTACAATAACATTGTAGATTTTAAAATAATAAACACAACAGCTATAGTTTTTGGAATATTTGTATTGAATTGATTTTTCACAAGTCAGCAAATGCTGATAAAAGTGTGCACATTTTGAGAGAACTTAACAACAAACAAACAAACAAACTTGTGTATACATGTCAAAGAGCGAAAGAGAACATCAGATCATCACAAAATTGTAAAATGGAAAGGTGTGTGTGTGTGTGTGTGTGTGTGTGTGTGTGTGTATATAAATGGCACCCCACGGGTCAACCTCACGACATTTGGCCTCATACACCATCCTGTACATTTGGAATTTAAGGTCCTGTCTAGTTCTATGCGAGAGCATTTTTAAATCCTCTTGGAGGCTTCGAAAGAATAGTGAGTCAGAGTCCTCTGGAGGAGGACTCTGACTCACTACTCGATTACTAACAGCCTCTATGGCTGTGATGAGCCTTTCCTCCACATCAAGGCTGCGAGTTGGGCCTCTGCCTCGTCCTGTCTTTGGCCTGCTGTGTCCTGCTGCCTGCTCCTCGGCCTGTGGTGTTATCTGTTCGACCGGTGCTCTCCCTGGTGCTGCCTCGACCGGTGCTCTCCCTGGTGCCTCCTGGTCCTCGACCGGTGCTCTCCCTGGTGCTCTCCCTGGTGCTCTCCCTGGTGCTGCCTGGTCTGTGTCCTCGCTCTCACACTCGCTCTCACTGTCACTCACTGGCCCTGGTTCTGCCATGTTGGTCTGGCTTTGGCGGTCTTCCATAAATGGGTCTATAAAGGCCATTATGCGGGCATATTTCCATGGCTTCCCTCCACCTGCCCCTGCACCACTCCTCCTCCTTTCCTTTTCCTTTTTCTTATTCTCCCTGAGTGTCCCTGAGACCCTTCCATTTTTTGTTGCACTCATTAACTATTGAACACTGTGGAGGGTTTATGTGGAGTGTGTGTTGTTGATGGCTGGTTTACAGCCTCACCTGGCCTGAGTCGGACTAATTGGACTCTGGCTGGGTGGGGCTGCACACCTGTGGTGCAGAGCAATCATGGCACCCAGGATAAACCAGCCATCAACACACACACTCGAGGAGGAGCATGGTCATGACTTGAAGTACCATCAGCTCGGCGTGTACCATTCTGCCTGAAACTCCAAATAAACACCTTGAACTACATCTACCTGTGTCCTGTGTCGGAGGGGCCCAAAGGAAAGCCACTTAGGTGGCGTGTGGCCGGACAACCCTGCCACACTGGCGCCCGATGTGGGGCTCCTCCGACCAGGACGGGACACGGAAGGGCTGTCCAAGCTACACTGGAGCCACCAGCCGCGGCGAGGACAGCCACCCCAGCACCAGCTCCCCCTGAACGGCAGCGACGGCCAGCGGAGGAGTGGGGAGGCAGCGCAGCGACCGCCACCGGCAACCGTCTGCTGCTAGCCTCCCCCGGATCCAGCCTGGAGCAGCCCAGGCCAGCCGCCCCTCTGCCAGGGGACCAGGAGCCCAAGGCCCCATGCTCCAGGAGGAGATGGGAGGGATCATGCCTCGTCGCCCTGGTGGAGGGGGGTGACTACAAACTGTTCCAGGCCCTCCGAGAGCTACCTCCGCGGCCCAGCTGCCGGGCCTCCTCCGAGCCCATCCAGCCAGCCCCTGCAGCCAGCTACCCCAGAGACACCTCCGCCAGCCGGAGCAGCAGCCCCAGGCCTCCGGTCTCCGGGACGGAGGGGGAGGGTGGGGTGGGCGTGTGACCCTGGGGAGGTGTGGAGGTAGTGGGGTTTGGGGGGTTGTGTTTATTTTTTTGTTTAGGTATGGCAACCCTGAAAAGAGTCCAGGTTTTGTGTAGGTATGGTAACCCTGTTCAGAGTCCGGTATGTGTTTTTTTTTTTTTTTTTGTTTGCTTGGATGGGGGATGGGGGGGGGGGGCGGGGAGTAGGCGAGGCTGGGGATTCTCCCCGGCCTCAATCTGGTGTTGGGGATATGTGGAGGGTTTATGTGGAGTGTGTGTTGTTGATGGCTGGTTTACAGCCTCACCTGGCCTGAGTCGGACTAATTGGACTCTGGCTGGGTGGGGCTGCACACCTGTGGTGCAGAGCAATCATGGCACCCAGGATAAACCAGCCATCAACACACACACTCGAGGAGGAGCACGGTCATGACTTGAAGTACCATCAGCTCGGCGTGTACCATTCTGCCTGAAACTCCAAATAAACACCTTGAACTACATCTACCCGTGTCCTGTGTCGGAGGGCCCCAAAGGAAAGCCACTTCGGTGGCGTGTGGCCGGACTAACCCTGCCACAAACACAAAACAGAAAACACAGCTGTCATTTGGTATCAACATAACATATGTATATAGCCTCATATATATAGCCTGCCACAACCATACATTTTTTAGTGAACTGGATTAAGAAAAATCAACTTTTAGCATATCACATTCAGATTCACAAGGCAAATCAAGTAGAAAGACTTTACATTTTGGTCTCTACTATTTAGGGTTAGGGTTTAGTTCCCCGTGTCTGATCGCTGTAATTCGGAGCGTGAATATCGGTTGAATATCTAATATCTTTCTAACTTTAAAAAAACACTTTTGTATTTTGACGATAGTCGCACATCCCTCGTAACTACGCCCGTGAAGGTGATCCCTCCCGGACTCCGCTATTAACATGAACCACTCCGCCGGAGGAGCCGCACATCCACACACACAGGACACCAAAATACAAACAAACATGTGTTCCATTTGATTGCTTTTAAATAAAGTTGTGTGCAGTTATACGGTAAATACGATTATTACAAGTGTTCATGTCTCCTTCCTGGTCCAGAACCGCTTGGTCCATGCCATTAATAGGCGGCCTGCTTCGTGCGTGTGCTTGTAAAAATGATATTTAAGCTGATTATTACGGTATTGTATTGTCACCGCATAAAAACTGATTTTATAAAAAGGCAATTCGCATACATTACTAAGCGCAATTAAGCGCGCAAAAAAGTTTTTTTGTTGGATTGTAGGAGGGCGCACGGCCCAGTAGTTCCCCACCTAGCAGCTATTGAATGAATGAATGAATGAATGAATAGATGAATGGAATGGGTGGAATGGGTGGTAACTTTCGAGAATAAATTATACTGCAGGGCTACCTCCCATTTCACACAACTCATCCTCAATTAAACTGCATTGAAGTGACACGTTTGTTCCGTGCATTATTCATTTCCACAACGTTATTAAGTATTTTCGATATTTGAAAACGATATCGTCCAATTCAGAGCAAGGAAGATTAGTATGCTAGGATCTCGGTTAGCAGGCATGTATCGCGCCTATTTTACAATAATCTCAAACGTCTCACTCACCAGACCAACCAACCACGCGTCTCCGCCCAGGCCAGAGCCTTTTTGTTGCGACCTCTGAAACAAAAAAGGCTTGGATCGAACACCGGGTGCCCAGCCACAGCCGCGATTAACTTTTCAGTCGACATTTTGATGTACAGTAGGAACCAAAAAAGTACAGTAGGAACCAAAGTGCCGGTGTTCCCTGGGACCCACGCAAGCGGAGAGCGTCTGCATTCCGATTGGTTGTCAGTGTTTTGCCGCTGAAACGCGTCATAGTAATTTGCATAAAGTTCAGCCGTCTTCAACTTTTTTTGGCCGCTCCGGTCAGACATAATATACGTAGACGCCTCATAGACTGACGCTGCCTGTTGGAGCTGACGATTCAGCGCTGGCCGCCATCTTGGATGGGTCCCCAGTGCGCCCCCAGTGCATTTATTTCTACTGAGGAAGGTGTATCCCCAACTACAATAATAAGCATAACTCCCTGAATTTTTACCGGATTTTCACACGGTTTGGTTTGTTGCAAACGGCAGAGTTATCTATGATACAGGACGAATTAATAAAAAAATAAAAATAAATAAGAATTATTGTTCAATCTTACTTGTGAAAGGTAATCCCACGCGATCTGGTGTCAATACTGCGCCGTAAGCTGCACAAAATACTGGCATAGCTTGCTCTCCCGTTGACTCCTATGCTAGACTAGAGTGAGGAGACCCAACCAATATGGCGGCGACGCTGGGTTACGTTCCAGCACGTCATGAGGCGTCTACATATATTATGTCTATGGCTCCGGTCGCTCAACTTTTGCCGCTGGTAGCTTGTGTCGCTTTGATCGCTCTTGCCCATAGAAAGTGAATTACTTCCGGTGATTTGGCTGCTTAATTCGCTTCTGATGTGAACGCACAGTTACTTTTCGATTTTCTCGTTCTCTCCATCTTTTTCTTTTTCCGATTTTCTCGTTCTCCATCTTTTTTTCTTTTTTTTTAATGTTCTCATTCTGTTCATATTTTTTCTCTCTTTTTTCACGCTTTACAAATGCAATTTTAGAATATTACTTTTATCTTCTAATTTTTAAGTGGCTGTAGACAACTTTTTAGCTTTAACGTATGAATATGAAGTAAATGTTGACTGCACACTGTAATGGCTACAGAATAATGACACCTTCTATGTTTAGCTGGGTTCCCTTAGCTTCCTTTCCATTAGCCTCCTTCCACCACGCAGCTCTGCTGCCACCGGGTACGACCTCCCGAAAATATGGAGGCTCACTTTATGGCAGTGGTTCTCAAATGGGGGTACGTGTACCCCTGGGGGTACTTGAAGGCACTCCAGGGGGTACGTGAGATTTAAAAAATATATTATATATAAGCACTTTAAATTGATAATTATTTTTATGTGCACAAATCTTTATTTATAACTAAGTTAATTATTATCTTTTATTTTTTTATTTAGGTTTTTTTTTAATTGTTTTATTTCCAAATAGTTCAAGAGAATGCAATGTTTTGCACAGCTACAAAGTTTAATAAATCAGACACTTATACAGTGTTTTACTCCTTTTTTTCAACAAAAAATATTTGCGCTGGTTAGGGGGCACTTGCCTGAAAAAATATTTCACAGGGGGTACGTCACTGAAAAAAGGTTGAGAACCACTGCTTTATGGCACCAAGACACCAAACCAGGAGGGATAGCGCTTTGGTTACCCGGTAGCTATCCCCACTAGCTATCCCCAGTAACTATCCCCAGTATCTAACCCCAGCATCTATCCCCAGTAGCTATCGGTAGCTAACCCCAGCAAATATCCCCAGTAGCTAACCCCAGTAGCTAACCCCGGTAGTGGAAATGGCGGCAAAAGAAAAGGAAACAGTGACAAGTTTACAATGAGTCTCCAGGCGGCCCAGCTCACTGTTCTCAACACATACTAAAGAATTAATATCTGCTTTCATGTGTCCATTATAGACTAAATGAATGAATGAACTCACGGTTCTCCTCCTCATGTTTTCTCCCCCCCACCCCACCTCCCAACCTGCTGCCGATACCAATCCTCCCACTATGGTGTAACTATGCACAGCATTATAACAGCTTTATATGTCTATAAATACAATATAATATATATAATAGATACATTATGTCCGAAGTGTCGTTACTTCTGGACGTCTCGTGCTGTTCTGGTTGCTAGGCTCTGAGGAGACGGAAAGCGATCCGGTTTGTCTTTACGACAGCGGCGCAAAAATAAAACCACTTGCCACTACCGCTTGGAAACGCTAGGGTGGGAGAAGTTGAAAAGTGGTCTACAGCCCCTTTAAACTGGTTAATGTAATGTACTGTTAATGTATAACATGGTTTTATACGGACCTTATTCCATGTAATACCCACTGCCACTCATGCTATAGGCATGTTGGTCCAGCAATGGTTTGTTCCACATCTGCTGTTACCTCCACTATGCGCTTCCACATTTAATAGTGTCTGTCTGAGTAAATCTACTAAATCAAACCCTACCCCTTAAATCTAAAACCAAAAAAAAAAAACTTACAAAAAAAATATTTTTATATGGGCCAGGGAACCCAAAAGTGAGTCTATTCCTTAACGTCTGGGTGTCTTCTACGATATTCAACAGTTATGTTGCTATGTTACTGAAATAACACCGTAAATCAGAACAGGTGTGGCACATTTCATATACAACATTGCTGATTATAGCACACATTAAAGCATCGCAAAGTTGGGGTGGGTCGTAAGTAACCATGGAGATAATACCTCCCCCCTCCTTCCTATAACTCTTACCCCAAAACAGATCTTTATTTTAAATTTCATATTGTTCACATTCATGCTAAAACAGGGGGCTCACTTACACTTTAAGTCAAAAATGTTCCCGTGACCCATCTGCATGTCGGGCAACTCCACGCAACCCTAGGGTTGAGAGGCCCCGTTGTATGAAGCAATAAAATTGGTACAAGTATTAATTGGTAAATTTGGTAAATACTGGTGTTCAGGTTCATGTCATCACTAATCGCCCACCGCAAAAATCCTCCAAAGCTGAAACCAAACATATGCCCTTGTTTTAGGCGACATCATTTAAAAACAAACGCGGAAAAAATGTCTTTCATGATTTATTCAAACACTGTTTTGTATGGTGCTACAAATGTAAAAAAACAAAAACAAAAGTACGAGTGATATCAAAATAAAAACAAATAAACACATGGTCTTAACTATATGAAGTCTTTTGAGCATCATACACTAAACATGCTAGCAAAAATATTCAACAGACACTGTCCTCAGTTTAAGACCATCATTAAACACTATCAGTGATCTTTGTACAGGTCAGGTACGCATCATGACCTGAATAAGCCTTCCACAACACACACACACACACACACACACACACACACACACACACACACACACACACACACACACACACACACACACACACACACACACACACACACACACACACACACACACACACCGCTGCTTGATCAGCAGTCAGTAGAGAACAACAACAAATGCATCTTCAGCTTCTTAACCCCCCCCCCCCACCACAGCCCTGCCTATACATCCAGGAGCTTGAGGATGCTATCCCTCTCCTTCAAAGCTTTCCAGGCCTGGTCCTTCTCCTTCTTGGTGGGCGAGCGCTTCTTCTGCCTGGCCGCCATGATGCGGCGGAAGGCCTCCATCACCTCGTTGTCGGACACCCGGACCCTCTGCCTCAGCTCCTGCTTGCGCATCTCCTCCCTCGCCAACCTGCGGCCGGCAGGTTCAAAAGGTCAGAGGTAAAATTTATTGAGATGAACAATTCAACACACACACACACACACACAACACAAACTCAGAAGAACTTTCATTTGCTTGCACAAGCGAAACGGAAGGGGAGGGAGGGAGGGAGGGAGGGAGGGAGGGAGGGAGGGAGGGAGGGAGGGAAGACAGGTTCAAGTTGAACTTCTCACTCTCAGCAGTAGAGGGGTTAGACATAGAAGATGTTGAATTGTTTACCGCAGGGAGGGAGGGAGGGAGGGAGGGAGGGAGGGAGGGAGGGAGGGAGGGAGGGAGGGAGGGAGGGAGGGAGGTTCAGGTTGAACTTGTCACTCAGCAGTAGAGGAGGTAGACATAGAAGACGTTGGAGTGTATACAGCAAGGAGGGAGGGAGGAAGTAAGTTCAGGTTCAGATGTGTGAAGAGGCGTGTTTACCGCAGCAGCTCCTGCTTGCGAGCTCGGTTGTGGGCGCTCAGAGCCTTGAGCTCCGCCTGCCGTTTGTGGAGCTCGGCCAGGACCTCGTCCTCGGAGTCGGCCCCTGCCCCGGGACGCTCCTCCGAGTCCAGCAGCCCCTGGGCCACCAGCTCCTCCTTGATCCTGGCCTCCAGCGAGCGCGTGTGAGGAACGCTGTGTGTGGGACAAGCACGTAAAATCAACGATTAAGACTTCAATGGTGACGCATACTAAAACAAACTATTTATACATACAATTGAGTTGATGTATAGTATAATTGAGTTAATAAAATATAATCATAAAAAATATAATCATGAAAAAAACACCTAATTTCCTCCAAAAAACAACTTTGTGAAATATCCTAAATATACCAGCTCAATCAATATTTGTGAAAGTCTATAAAGTTTACAGTGCATTAAGGAGCTGGAGTCAAGTATGATTTTGTAGTTCAAAGAAAGGACAGTACTACAGTACCCAAAGGCTTTGCTCTGGCTCCGAGGAGAGGTCCCCGCCCCATCGTTAGCATCCTTGCCTGCCATGTCTGGGATGGGAGAATCCTCCATGGGGGATATAATGTTCTCCTGAACCAAAGACACCACAAAGCAACGTTTGATGACACTTTCATCTTGGAGTCACCTGTCAACTATATTTGCAGTGTTGTTGTTGTGTAACTTTATCTACAGTGGACCCTTCACCCTCACTTTAATCTGGAGGGATGTGTTGGTACTAGGGATGGCCCGATACCGATACTGGGATCGGGGATCGGGCCGATACTGTACTCATGTACTCGTACTCATAAAAAATTCACTGATACCACGCACCGATACCACGTACATTTTGCACAACGAAACTGACCGCCGCGCGACCGTTGGAGAGTGCTACAGTGCATCAGGAGCTAATGAAATATCGACCGGGGTGGTCCGACCCATGGTGGTCTTTTTGGGACTCTGAAAAAATCCAATGTTTTGGTTCATCCACACACACACACACCGGGCCTTTGCACTACAGTTGCCCGAGAAGGGCAGCCCTCTCAGACACACACGCCAGCTCTTACCGCTGTTTTATTATCATCCACACTTCCAGACCATCACTGGGGCTTCACAGTAATGTGTCCGAGGAGAGCAGCCCTCTCGGATACACACACATGCTGTTACCACTGTTTTATTATCATCCACACTTCCACACACACCGGGCCTTTGCACTACAGTAGCCCGAGAAGGGCAGCCCTCTCGGACACACACTCAGGCTATTACCGCTGTTTTATTATCATCCAAATATCGGTATCGGTACTCGGTATCGGCAAGTACACAAATGTAAATACTCGTACTCGTACTCGTTTTGAAAAAAATGGTATCGGGCCATCCCTAGTTGGTACTAACATCATCTGATATTAAACCAGGCTTTCACCCTCAGGAGTTAGGGCCAATAGAAAAGGCACAATAACATGATTCATATAAAACATCTCGGATATGAAACAAAATATATTTTTCTGTTTCTTATTTAAAAAGGTACACTATGCAAGATTTGCCATTTCTAAGCAAGCTTTAGTCAAAATGTTGAGAGAAAAAAAAAACGCTTTGCTGCTCACCTCTCCCTCTCCATACTCTCTAGTGAGGCGCACTAAACAACGTGACATTTCTGTACGCTGTTGCAGAGACGGAGCAACTAAACTAGATCTCTGTAGCCTTGAATTCTACATGACAGAATGTGTTTTGAAGCCCATTAAAAAAAAATTAAAATGGCAAAGCTGCATATTGTACCTTTTAAAAAATCATTTTGGAGAAACAATATATTATATGTCCATAACTGTATTCCCCAAAACAACCTGTTAAGAATATACTATTTTAGTCGCTCTAAATGGATCTAATCAGTACTTGGTTAAGACCAAGTGAAGGACAGAGAATAGGAATGTAGAGTGAGAGAGTTGTGTGATGTCTCCAACCTCCACTAGGGCCTGGAGCAGGCGCTGTGTCAGGGGCCCGAAGGGACAGCCATCCTCTGGGGACTCATGCTGGCTCTCAGACTTCTTCAGCAGGGAGTCCACGTCTACAGCAGAACAGAAGGCGGGGGTCATGGTTCAAAGTTGTTTATGTATATCTATCACTGTTACAGTCTCACAGGCCTATGTTCAAATGACAGTTGATCACACCTTGAACCTGAAAGGAAAAAAACATCAAGAAACCTTAATGAAAGGTCTAAGGAGAAATAAAGGAGAAAACTCCACAAAACCATAGATCGCAGACGAATGAGATCAGACAGGAAAGTGTCATGTTTAGGGTGTGTGACTCCCAGCATCAAATGTTCAGTCTTGTCAGAAGTCCAACTGTTTGCTAGCCTAGAAATCTAGACGCCCCTAGCGGCAGCAAATTTAATTTGCAGCCAGGGGGTCTAGCACTGCTCCGTCGTTTTTCTGTGCTGGAAACAGAAAATCTGTCAGGCCAATCACAGCGTGAGGGGCAGAGTCGGAAGCCGGGCTACCATGACGACAGAGCGACAGTTCCGTGTTAGAGGTAAACAATGGCTGCTGCTGCTGGCGAACAGCTGTCTTTCGACTCGGCTTTGGCCGCGACTCTTCAAGACTTGAAGTTAACATTTTCTTTGAGAAAAGTCTTGAAGATGTATTCGGAGTTTTGATTAATTACGTAGTCAGAGCCGTCGCTCTGACTACGTCACCTTCTTCGCTGCTCTGATTGGTTGTAGCGCTATCCTATTGTGTGCAGAGGGAACTTGAAAGACAACCATTTATCCCGCCCACACTGCCAATGGAGCAGTGCCAGACCCTACATCTTTCTGATGTGGGTCTGGCTTGCCAGGCTAACTGTTTGCATCATTTAACAAAATGTCTAACCCCTACCTGTCAACATATTAATAAAACAAACAAAAAACAACACTGTAAGTTGCTTTGGATAAAAGTGTAGTAAATCAGCATTCAGCTTTCAATGACGAAATATTCCCAACAAACTCACTCAGTATATTTCAGGCAAGTGTGGCGAGCAAAGTGTTGTCTAGTGGGCACAGTGTTGATTCAGGTCTTTCCCCCCTGCTCACCTTTAGCATCCAGCTCAGACAGGGGCCCTCCCATGATGCTCTTCTTCTTGTCATTGGCACGCGCCCCCTCCCTCTGCTCCTCCAGCAGGTCCTCCTGAGCCCAGCGCTGGGAGTAGTGCTTCCCCAGCACAGGGATCTGTGGTGGGGGACAGACGGACCACACATCAACCATGCTCACCAAAATACTAATCTGGGATCCAGCAGTCCTACTATGTTATAGCAGAACTACTGATCCAGCGGTCCTACTATGTTATAGCAGAACTACTGATCCAGTGGTCCTACTATGTTATAGCAGAACTACTGATCCAGCGGTCCTACTATGTTATAGCAGAACTACTGATCCAGCGGTCCTACTATGTTATAGCAGAACTACTGATCCAGCGGTCCTACTATGTTATAGCAGAACTACTGATCCAGCGGCCCTACTATGTTATAGCAGAACTACTGATCCAGCGGTCCTACTATGTTATAGCAGAACTACTGATCCAGCGGTCCTACTGTGTTATAGCAGAACTACTGATCCAGCGTTCCTACTATGTTATAGCAGAACGACTGATCCAGCGGTCCTACTGTGTTATAGCCGAACTTCTGGGGGGAGACGGCACAGAGACTGGGCTGCAAACCAACAACTGAAAGGGGCGGAGTTACACCTTGAACAACCAGCACAACACTATTTCTGGCCTATGAGAATCCAATAAGAATCTGTAGAGAAGATAAAATGTGGGTGCACTGCACTTTTGTAAACATGGGATACCAACAAAGCATTGAGTTATGACCATAAAAAAGACTAATTTGGTGGTATCTTTTATACTTTGTAATATTCAGCTTCATCGTCTGGTGGTTTCAGGAGTTCCTCCAGCAACCGGATCTCCTCGTTGGTGATGTCAGCACAGTAGGGCTCCACCAACGCCCAAAATCTACATCAACATCAAGAAAACCAAAGAAATGGTTCAATTACATATATAAAGAGATATATAAAGAAATACATATAAGAGAAATACACTTTTTATGTCGATACATCCGCTATTGAACTATACCATGATACTAATGAGATTGAGATTGTGTGACTGGGCATTCTGCCTTTATATTTGTAGTACTCCATATTGTGTATATACATATTTGTTTAATAGATTTTTAGACATCTTAATTCATCTTGGAACAGGATTTTGGTCGTGGCGCGACAGACCTGTTAGGAGAGTCATTTTTTGGCGTGCGAGGAATGTCTTGAGGATCCTCATTGAACTCATACTCTTTGGCCTGCAGGTTTTTTAACTTGGGTCTGCCAGGACCAGGGCCCGGCGCATGGCTGCCTTTCCCGTCCAACTTCTGCTTCTTGGGTTTGTGGCGAGAGGACGCAGACTGGTCTGGATCTTTGCCCATCTTCGGGAAGCGCTTGTCCCCCTTTTTGTCCTGCCAGTCTGTGAGGATCTGCAAAGATCACAGGGGGAGGTCAAGGTTTTATTAGAAGCATTTGCTTCTTCACGCTACCATGTCTGCCCACTGGGCACCTATGGCACTCCTAACATCCCTGGAAGGCAGCATTCCATCTTTTGTGTTCCTTCTCCAGGTTGCTTCCCTTGGATTTAAGGAGTGTTTTAGTGTGGGTTAGGATTGGTGTTGTAAAACGTGTGAAGCCCTTGTCACTGTGAAGGTTGTCGGTGTGGTGCGTCCAGAGATAAGACCGCCTACCTGTCTCTGTTCCTCCAGGGCCCGGAGGCGGCGGTTGGCCGAGGACAGCAGGGTCTCCAGCTCCAGCTGGAGGGTGTCCAGCTCCTCAACGCCGATGCCGTCGTCCTCCGAGCGGCCCAGCACAGCAGTGTAGCGGGGACACACCTTGACATGCTCCACGGGCTTGAAATCGTAGTACTTCAACGGGGGACAGTCCTTCAGCTCACTCATCATGCCTCCTCCTCACAGGAAACCTAGAGATATCTAGATGATCAGACAAGGATGAGGGGAAGGTCTCTATTATAGCCTCCTAACGTGTGTAAAGCACACACACACACACGCACACACACACACACACACACACACACACACACACACACACACATATACACACACACACACACACACACACACACACACACACACACACACACATATACACACACACACACACACACACGCACGCACGCACACACACACACACACACACACGCACACACACATATACACACACACACACACACACGCACAGCCACCATGTAGCCTTAATCAAGAAGGCTATCTGCGGCTGCGCTTGGACTTGCGTAATAACGACAAATAACCACAACAAATGTGGGTAACGACACTTAACACCCTTTCTAATATATATCATTTCAGCACAGACATAGTTATTGAAACATTTGGACGAACCAGTCATTAGGAATATATATATTTTAGAGCAACGACAGTTACCTTTAGTGAATGGCGTCCATTATGGGAAAAACCATTTCAAAGCGAGGGGGTACGGCATTGTAACCGAGACAAACGTGTTGTCGGTGTCTGCGAACAATATTCCCGTTTTCGGTAAATTACATTCGTTAAAAATCAATCCGAAACTCTACTCACGGACGCATCCTATTGTGGTGCCGAGAAAAACCTTCAAAACATAGCGAGATTTCTCTCTGAACCCACTGACAAAATGGTATCCCCAGTAGAGACCATTCTACGTGTGCTGCTGTTAATTAAATGAATGAATCCCTACATCACAATACATTTGTTATTTCTCCATATTTTTTTTATTATCAAATATGAATATTATTTTCGTTATAATCACGCGTACGGTTGTCAGTATGTTTTATTACTTTATGAAGCAGTTTGTCATCCACACCCCACAAACGCAATGGACGCGTCTCGTTGTGTGGTGGAGCCAGAATGTCTAATAAGGTGGAGCCTTGTGAGCTGAGGAGGCGGGTTTATATCCCGTCACTCAGCTCACGGCCGTCCAATCAGCTCCTTGGAACGAGCGTGAGGACCAATCAGGCGCCTCCTCCTCTTTTTGAGCAGCGTCAGGTTTACGGAAGAGGAGTCCCAGGCGTGGCAGAGCGACTTCCGCCTCGTACAGTGCAGATATGGTGAGTCTATTACCACAATAATAGTGTTATTAGAGACAAATATTCACATTTCTTTTTGCAGCAAATGCCAAATAAAGCCATTTAAGCTCGCTAGTGCATGGTGTTATGGGGAAGGTTTCCCAGCTTAACGCTCAGCTGACCACAGAGATGCACTTCCTATATGCTCGTCCTTTTCTTCACTCCTTGTAGTGTCACAGTTTATTAAGCTCCAGCTTGCATGCATTTGCCATTTTGTTGTTTCACTATTTACTATTTTACTGGTAGTCCTGTAGCAGAAGTGACTTGCAGTGTGTGGCTGTGTGACTGTAACTGTGATTAAGGGCTATATATTCATGGACTTGAATGGAGACATGGGCCATTAAGCAGCAGATGGGGGGGGGGGGGTCATCTGTACAACACTGTACTGACCACAGGTCAGTACCTGTGGTCAGTACAGGTGAGAAGGTACAGGTTGACTAATGACCACACCTGGGTCCCCAGACAGCCACGCTGCGCCCCTACCTGAACGCCGTGAGGGCCACCCTGCAGGCGGCCCTCTGCCTGGAGAACTTCTCCTCCCAGGTGGTGGAGCGACACAACAAGCCCGAGGTGGAGGTCAGGTGTGTTCAAACACAGCGTGGTACATGCCAGGCTCGAGCAGCCGTCTCTCGTGGTTCCCTCTTTTAAAAGAAGGTTGTAATACGAATCACCATGTTTATCATGGTTCCCAGAAGAGCCAAATGTGATGGAGAGATAGTCCTCCTTGTTTCAAGTCTTAAAACTGCTCCCCTTCAGAAGAGGATAGGTGGGCGGGACCGCCCGACCGAAAGCCTCCGTCTTAAAGAGTTTGGACTTGTTTAAACACGCTTTAGAGATCCTATAATGCAAAGAATGATACAAGCTGGGACAAGACACCGACAGCTGGGTCAAGTCGCCTCTTTCATAGACATGATATTGACCAAGTTCCTCTAAACATGTTAGTAACTAATACTTGCCTTGCATTTCAATACAAGAAAAAAAGCACATTCTTGGCATAGTAGGAAAGTGTATTTTTTGTCGTTTTCTCCCCAGTTGTAATGTTCATC
Organism: Merluccius polli; assembly: GCA_030340625.1. Lineage (NCBI taxonomy): Eukaryota > Metazoa > Chordata > Actinopteri > Gadiformes > Merlucciidae > Merluccius > Merluccius polli. Next base: position 183,266 of record JAOPHQ010000856.1, on the reverse strand, counting down.
ATTCTGCCTCTTCACAGGAGTAGTAAGGAGCTCCTGCTTCAGCCTGTCGTGATCAGTCGCAATGACAAGGAGAAGGTCCTCATTGAGGGCTCCATCAACTCTGTGAGAGTCAGCATCGCTGTCAAGCAGGTCAAACACAAACTACCCCTTTTGTGGCAATCATTGTTTACATGGACCAAAACCTTGTTCAGAGTTAGTTACATTACAATGTATTTCTATGTTTCCAGGCGGATGAGATTGAGAAGATCCTGTGCCACAAGTTCATGCGCTTCATGATGATGAGAGCAGAGAACTTCTTCATTCTGAGAAGGAAGCCAGTAGAGGTAAGACACACTGTGCTGTGTGTACTTAATTCTAACTTAAGCTTAAACTTAAACTTAACCTTACGCCAAACCATGGACGTCGCTAGCAATTGAAATGATCCGGGGCTGTAGCCCAGAACATGTCAGCCCTGGCAATTTTCTCCGCCCCCCCCCCCCCAGGACCGACGACGGGGGGACGGGGGATGGGGGACGGGGGGGTGCGCGATCGTAACACACCCCGGACCGACGACTGACGGGGGGGGGGGGGGGGGGGTATTTTTTTATTTCACGGCACAGAGATCCGGGACTATTCCCAAAAGATCCGGGGCTATAGCCCCGAATGCCCAAGTCTAACGCCGTCCATGCGCCAAACCCACCTTAACTTGCATACCAATGCCTTAAGATAAGATATCTTTATTAATCCTGTGAGGGAAATTCTTGTCATAGTCTATCAAATATGAAGAAATTAAACAGAAAAAAGGGTGTGTTGGTGTACAACAACCTTAGTGGAATTTATAGCTGTTATTGCACGCCATTTTGTGGGACTGACTGATTGTTTGGTTTTCTTCTTCCCCTCTCTCCCCCTTTTGACTGTCAGGGATATGACATCAGCTTCCTCATCACCAACTTCCACACGGAGCAGATGTACAAGCACAAGCTGGTGGACTTTGTCATCAACTTCATGGAGGAGATCGACAAGGAGATCAGCGAGATGAAGCTGTCTGTTAACGCCAGGGCCCGCATCGTCGCAGAGGAGTTCCTCAGAAACGTAAGGGGTTTTTTTTCTCAACAGTTTCTGCTATTTTGATAGATTACATTATACACATTATTGTTGTGGGTAACACTCCATAATAAGGGTCCTTAATAAATAGCAAACTAGTCATTAACTAACCCTTTGTTAATTGTTACTAAAATATCTATTTGCCACAAGTTAATGGTTTTTTAATCATTAATTAAATATTAGTTATTTGTGTATAATCTGTTTGTTAATGTTTTAACAAACAAAAAACAATCTATTAACAAATACTGTATTAATAGTGTTTTAATAGTTAACTAAATGTATTCTTGGCACTAATTAACAGTTATTTATTACATAATTAGAATGTTAAATGCTTATTTACAAACTATATGTTAATATAGAAGTTAATGACATATTAGTATTTAACTAATTGTTACTAAACTGTTTCTGCCTATCCCAATTGTTATTAAACTGTGTTTCTGCCATCCCAATATGAACCACTTCTCATAGGACCCTTATAATAAAGTTGGTTACGCTTAATTAATATATTAGTAATATATAACTATCAGTGTGGGGCCCCTTATAATAAAGTTGGTTAAGAGTTATTCATATATTAGTAATATATAACTATCAGTATTGGGGACCCTTATAATAAAGTTGGTTAACCATAATTAATATATTAGTAATATATAACTATCAGTATGGGGACCCTTATAATAAAGTTGGTTAACCATAATTAATACATTAGTAATATATAACCATCAGTATTGGGGACCCTTATAATAAAGTTGGTTAACCATTATTAATATATTAGTAATATATAACTATCAGTATTGGGACCCTTATAATAAAGTTGGTTAACCATAATTAATATATTAGTAATATATAACTATCAGTATTGGGACCCTTATAATAAAGTTGGTTAACCATAATTAATATATTAGTAATATATAACTATCAGTATTGGGACCCTTATAATAAAGTTGGTTAACCATTATTAATGCATTATTGCATCCCTCACTTTCTTGTGCTGTCTCTCTCACTCTGTCTTTCTCTCTTTTACTTAAGCTATGGTTGAACCCCCTCTCTCTTTCTTTGTTTATTTGATGTACCATTTTATGCATTACGTTATCACCTTTTTTGATCAGTTTAAGTGGTCAGTGTTCCAGGAGACCATCAGCTTACCTTTAGTGGTCAGCTTTCCAGAAAATAAAAAGCTATTGGAGAGTTCTTTAACTTTATAAATAAAGTGTGTTCATCCCCCTTCCCAACAGTGTGTGCTGAGATCATTCATTTCCAGTGTGAGAGACCCAGTTTTATGCATTAATGATTACTGTTCCAACTTTATTATAAGGGTCCCCCCATACTGATAGTTATAAATTACTAATGCATTAATAATGGTTAACCAACTTTATTATAAGGGTCCCATATACTGATAGTTATATATTACTAATATATTAATTATGGTTAACCAACTTTATTATAAGGGTCCCCAATACTGATGGTTATATATTACTAATGTATTAATTATGGTTAACCAACTTTATTATAAGGGTCCCCATACTGATAGTTATATATTACTAATATATTAATTATGGTTAACCAACTTTATTATAAGGGTCCCCAATACTGATAGTTATATATTACTAATATATGAATAACTCTTAACCAACTTTATTATAAGGGGCCCCACACTGATAGTTATACAGTATATTACTAATATATTAATTAAGCGTAACCAACTTTATTATAAGGGTCCTATGAGAAGTGGTTCATATTGGGATGGGCAGAAACACAGTTTAATAACAATTGGGATAGGCAGAAACAGTTTAGTAACAATTAGTTAAATACTAATGTCATTAACTTCTATATTAACATATAGTTTGTAAATAAGCATTTAACATTCTAATTATGTAATAAATAACTGTTAATTAGTGCCAAGAATACATTTAGTTAACTATTAAAACACTATTAATACAGTATTTGTTAATAGATTGTTTTTTGTTTATTAAAACAGATTATACACAAATAACTAATATTTAATTAATGATTAAAAAACCATTAACTTGTGGCAAATAGATATTTTAGTAACAATTAACAAAGGGTTAGTTAATGACTAGTTTGCTATTTATTAAGGACCCTTATTATGGAGTGTTACCTTGTTGTGCTATAGAACAAGACTTTGTAAATAAACCCAAGTCTGTGCGTTCTTTAATCGAGTGACACACCTTGCAGATTTTCAAGTTCAAATGGTAGAGCATGGCATTATTGCTAGGGTTAAGGGTTCAATTCCCACTGGGCACACCAATGCTGAGAATACATGCTTTGGCATAAAGCATCCAGCAAATGGCATATATTTGACCTATTATTGCATTAATTCATTCGTTTTTACAGCGTAGTTAAATTGGGTCGCGGTCACCATGGTTACAGCTTTTTGTAAATAATCAGGTCTACCAGCCACTATTTTTCCAGCATTTGGCTGGTGACTGGTGCCAATTTTGTGCACCAGTAAGGCGTAACAGATGTGTGTGTGTGTGTTTGTACTCTGTTCTCATCAGTTCTGATCTGGACGTGTCCTTCCACGACTCTGGTTAGCCCAAGGGGGTCTGGCAGAACCAGAGGAACCACCGTCATCACAGTCAGTGCAAGAGCAGCGGCGCAGACAGCAACCATTCCAGCGCCGTGCTTTGCGTCTCGTCTCTCTAGCGTCCGCCTGTCCACCATGAGTATCAACCACACTGTATATAACAAACATGTTTAGCAGGATTCATTGTCTTTCTGCCACTAGAGAACCAATCCCCACTCCAAGGCGGGTCCTTAAGTGTTAGATGGGTTTATATTCATGGAAACAGGGGGAGCTGCTGAGAACGATGTGGTTGCAAAATAAAACCGGCTGATTTTCTTTTTATGTTATGTACGTTTCTTTGGGTCTCTTTTGTCCAATACCCTGTAACTTTTTTTATCTTTTCTAAATCTGTTTCTCCAAACCTCCCACCCCACATTTCAAAAAGAGACTGTGCCAGCATTATAACAAATGGATAGAATAATAAACTGATTAATATGGATGATAAACAATAAAAATGGTTGTTTATATATTCTACATTACCATTTATTTTTTGCACGTTCACCATGTTACTTCAGGTGTTTGAGTCCTGCATAAGAGGTTTTGTATGTACCAACACCGTGATTCCCAATCCTTTTCAATTTGAGGCCCACTTCCCTATGTCAAGTGTTTGTGGCCCGCAGCCGACCTAAAATAGGGTATTTCGGAACCCGACCATAACCCAATTATCAAAAGAAGCCATATTTACCTACAAATATTTGAGTAATTATGCATTTTAACAGAAAAAATCCCACAGGTTGGGGAACATAGGTTGGGAATGGCATTACTAACTCATTCAAAGGGAGTATTTTACCCATAATTCAGCAGAGATGCTGCATGCTAAAATGTGTTCCGACATGGCATCCAAAGCGCAAAATATTCAGAACGGTAACACTAAATTGAAGTTGGACACAGTATCTGGCCTGTGTATATAAAAATATTACTTTATTATGTTGCTATGAGGTCAGGGCATACATTTAAACAAAAAAAAATCCACATTAAAAGCAACAGTGTAGCTCCATCAGAGCATTTAAAATGCCTTTAGAAATGTGAATAGTTTTTACAAATTGATTAAATCCTGTGTGAAAGACATGGTCTAAAATGGTCATGTCATATCCATGCGTTTGAATGTTTAGCATATTCAGTTTGCTCCCCAAAATCCACTTCCATTAAATGGAGAAAGGACTTTTGTAGCTGTGCAGTTTTCATTTTCCTCACAAAAAAACAATTGGAATCACTGCAGTCAAACTACTACTACTGATTAAAACGTTGACTGTGTAGGTTTAAAACCTCAAAATTGCACATCAAATAAATCTTCATGACTGGTAATAATAGTGTACATCCGGTTCAGTAGAAATCACACGTCATTTAACAGGAAACATGTTAGACACCTCCCATACGAACGCTGTGGTATTGAACACGCAGTGAAACCATGAAGTCATGACAGTGAAACATAAGTTAGAAAACACCACAAAAACCCTATGTCGAACACTAATCTCTGTTCATGTAACAGTCGTGTGCCGACTCAGAGCCTTTCGGGCAGCGCAGGCGAGCGCCACCATGTTCTTCACTGTGCAGAGCTGTCCTTCACCAAGACTTCATTTTAAGAGCAATGGACACCAGAAGAGGCAGGAGGGAGACACATGGACGAAAGTGTCACCAGTGTGTGCAGCTTGTGGCAGACTGGTGGTGTGGGGGTGAGAGGGAGATGGTGGGGAGTGAGGGAGAAGGCAGGGCTCTCCCCCCAACCCCCCCCGCTGGTCAGAGGTGTGTGGTCAGATCAGAAGTGATCAGGGATGGTCTGCAAGGCATCTTTAGTTGAACGATGGACATTTACGTTCTGAAAAGAGGAAGACAAGCGCGTGAGATCCTGTTTGCTGGACTATTTATAGGCCCAGCCGCAGACATCAGATGCACCATTTTCCTCTGTAAGAGTACTGGAACTTTATACATATACAATTTTGAGAATAACGCTGAAAATGAGTGCAGGCAGACAGACAGGCAGTCAGGCAGGCACACATTTTGTTTTGACTAAAATTCTAGAAAGCGTGCAAATGTGCAAATCCTTTCTTCAAACCGGTGAAAGTAATATGTATTCATACACGACCGTATGCAAGTGTAGCCGCTCTAGCCGCTCTGCAAGGTGGGGCGCATGGTCCCTGAAATTGCTGGAAAACGCTTTCTCTGTAGGAAAACCATGGGCCGCGTCTCAAGTGAAAGCACCTTAAGAATTGTCTTTTCTCAGTTACTCAATTTTCTCAATTACCTTCCTACATAAACAACGACTGGTACATGACACTTCATATCATTTGCAACAGGTCCTTGGGGGTTTTCTCTAACCTATAAGCAGCAAGAAAAAATGGTTTTGAAATAAAGACTATGGGAAGGCATGGTTTTATTTATCAAGATGATGTACAGAGGCATTATGTCAGCAGCACTGGTCATTGGTTAAGTTATTTAGAGACAGTAAACATAGTCCTTCACATTATTATTACTACGATAACTGATTAATAAAGAAAAAAATAATAATTCTTTGAAAACTGATTTCAGATAGTATACTCTGGTTTTAAACACTGAAAAACAAAACCTAGAAGAATGTAAACTAGGATTCAGTACATGTGAATGTGGGATATGTAAAAATGTGCTGGAATTTGATTCCTTCATATTTAGTAAACAGCAGCGACTTCTACAACCAAAAAAAAGAAAAAGAAAACATAATCCTCAGAAAATGAGATTACGAACTCCACAACCAATAGGCTCAATTTTCTAAATTAAACTGGATTCCAGTTAATTACCATCAAGTAAAGTAGACAAGCAGTGGAGATTTTTCAATTCCAGTCAAAGTGGAGAACAATGCTAGGCGCTGATTGGTCAGGCAGGTATCTGGCCGTGTAAGTGCGGGGGGGGGTAAAGGGGGCGGGGCGTGGGAAGGCGAGTAGCAAGACAGGCGAGTCACTGGTGAGCTGGCACCGTTAGCAAAGCCTCCTCTGACATCCGCGACACGTCTACGTTCTGTCCAGCGATAGAGATAACATACAGAGAAGACAGGGGGGGGGTGAACCAACACATGGAGGCAAGACGGCGGCAGTGCATGCTGAGAAAACTAGGACAGACTGTGTGAAATGATGCATCTCATGGTGTGGAGTTTGTTTTACTTGAGACTTAACTGTGGGGGATATATTAAAAATGACCTCTAAACTACTGCCCACATCTATCCGCACTGGTATTATCATGTATTAATAGTCCCGATATTCTAGAGTTTTCTGAGTTTTTTTGTAGAGATGAATAAAAATCAAAGCCATCGTAAGAGCATGGAGTCCATTTGTACTGATAAAGCAGTTTAAAAAGGCACAATTGCGCAGGCGGTTTTGAGCGCTCGCATCTGCTGCGATGCCTTCTGTGTGAGATCGGCCCCTTACTCAAACACCAGAACATGCCTTCTATATTTGATTCATCTGCCTGGCTCCATTTTATTTTCATATTCCTCCATCTAAAAAACATGTACTGTTTTTGACAACAGCTTTGTGCATTCAGCTACATTGTCACAGGCAATTAGGGCTGCCGCTAATGATTATTGTCATAGTACGATCATTTTTTCCATCACAAGTTACCAGAGATATCTTAAATTTGCTTGCTTTATCTGACAAGCAGCCAAAAAAAAAGGATTAATTTTATATGAACCAAATATTTGAATTTCTGATGCACCAAGCAGCAGATGTTTGGTATTTGGACTTCTTGATAAAGATAAATGAGAAATACATTTTCTGTCGATCGACTAATCAATAAATCGAGTCATCACTGCGGTCCTATAGGCAATCATCATCTCCTTACCTTTTTAAAGTAAGAGCTTAGTTGAATGTGTGCAGTAATATATTGTAATACCCACCTCTGGCCTCTCTCTGTGAGTGTTGACAGCCTCCACGTTGAGGCAGATGGACTCCACTTTACACCCTGCGGACGCAGGGAGTCAGAACAAGAGCGCCACAATAGAAATGCAAACGACATGTTGCGCAGTAGATGGGAAGTCTTACCATAGGCTACGGGTGTGAGCTTCATCACAGTGTGCAGTGGGCAATTCAGGTATGGCAACTCCTCTATTTCAAAACAAAAGCACAGTAAAGTGGGAATTAATGAAAGTCCCGAATCAAACATATTTTCCACTTCTTCATTCCCAATTACAGACTAACGACATGGAAAAATGATGCTCTGTCAAGTAAAGCAACCTCTGCTTAGTTCATCACAATACACCTTTGCCAAAAAACTAATAAAAACTTAATTTGGATTTCATATCACTCATCCCCATTTAATATGATCGTTTTTTGTTTGATAAAAAGGAAACATGCAAACATAAAAAAAGAAGCATATATAAATAAAACAGAACAATTAAAATGAAATGGGGTCCGGGCAAAAAAACCCATTTCATTAATGCTAAATGCTTTAGTCCATGTGCTGACCTGCCGTCTTGTCCAGGAAGTAGGCAAGCAGGCAGCGCAGGACGGCCTGGTGACAGATGACCAGGACGTTCTCCTGCCTCTCCAGCTCCATGATGGCCGGCTCCAGACGCTGCACCAGGTCCTCGTAGGACTGCACAGAAGAGGCTTACAGTTAGGGCCGGGTGATATGGAAAAATGTATTATCATGATTATTATGGGGAATTTTACACAATAGATCAATATCAAGATATCACAGCAGTCTAACTGAGGGTCAGTACATTGAAGTATATGGAAATGAAAAGTATGGTATCGACTAAAACTAGTTTTCCTTTCTCACCGACATTTCAAACCTCATACTTGATCATTTTAGGGGCATTTCTTCTCATTGTAATTCATTTAGACTATAAAACACTGTTTTAAAAAAGTCATTTCAGGACGATACAATGCCATTCAAAGACCATAAACAATAATTATTGCCCAGCCCTAGTTACAGTTAGACATTGGGACAGAACCACAGGGAGAGAACAGAGATGGAAACTAGACGAAAAACAGTGAGAAGTGTTAGAAGATTAAAGCAACACTGATCGGTGTTGATGTGGTTGAGGTTTTGACTCAATCATGACCTCTGTGAAATGCAACGACAGACACAATCAAAGTGTTTAATGTAAGTAAACACATCTTCTCACTTAACCGCGTGGAGCAGTTCTTCGACTGGGCAAGGTCATGACGAGTTGACTAAATGGCAACTAATGGCCACATTTATCTCCTTGTGAGTCAGGAGTAATGAGATGAACTAAAAGGACACACCGGAGACCGATCCGACCCACTCGGAAACAACCTGTACTCCATCATTCGGCAACGATAAGAGGAGCTCTGTGGCGTTTTGCCAAATCGTGCGCGAGAGGCTGCTTAGCCAAGATGGAGGCTCATTAGCAGAATGCTAGTGGCCATTAGCCATCCGGGCACAGTTTAAATATGCGTGTGCCCAAGCAAAGTTCTGGACAAAAGATTGGCCTCCAACCCTTAATTTGTTTAAATCTCAAAAATGTAATTTTAATTAAAGAAGCACTATGCAACTCGTTTATCAAAAATAACCTTAACCATGCAGGTTGAGAGTCGTTCTGATCGTTCTACAACACTTTCTGGGTTGTTTGGTGGGTGTTTCATCTCCACCTGTTGGGTCCCCGCGGAAAAACAGAACATGCAACTTCATGTGGCCGTCCCGGCCACTTACGGATGTGACGCAGCGGAAGTATCCAATCGCGCCTCGAAAATGTAGTCAGATTGTAGTTTCACTGCTTTACGGTAGACCTGGGCGGGGGTGCCAAACATGGGTCCGGCTGAATATAAAGAGTCAGTTGCAAGGCAATTCTGGATCAATCGACAAATCCACTATGGATCCATCAAGACCCAAGAGGGGAAGGTCGGAGGAATCGAAGAATAAGAGAAAGGATTATGATAAACAAAGAAACCAGACACGAGTGAACATAGGGCGAGCTTATGCGGAATGGCGTCAACTGAGAGACTCGGAAGAATGCAAAACGGACGCCGACTTGGCTGTCTTGCTGCTGAAATTGTAAGTAGCCTACCCTTGGGTGAACTTCGTTTTTGTAATGTGGTTTGAGAGTCTGTTGAACAATGTGTTTTGCTCGACCGTTTTATTGTGAGCCCTGTATGTGTTTAGCTTGGTTGCTTCATGGCTAGCTTGCTAGCTAGTGAGGGTTTATCCTAGCAGTGACTTGCTACCACACATGTTTGTTTGCGGTCCGAATCCAGGTTCTCGTTGTGTATTACTATTTATTTATCGAAGTGGGGGGTGGGGGGCGTTGTCAATGAGTTTTTACGACAGTGTTGTAGGCCTATTCCGAAGCTGCAGGGGGAGCTCTATAGTGAGAAATGCGAGCCCAATTCCGGCGAAAACCCAGAAACAGCGGAGGAATAACCGAGTTGCATAGCGCACCTTTAAAATGTAAAAAGAAAAAATCTGCACCACATTTATTTTCTTACCATGTTCAACTTTTATTTTACATTTCCCCTTTTTTATTATCTTTTAAGGATCGTCATTGTAATGTTTTAACATGTGATTTCGTCCCCTGTAAAGCACTATGAATGGCCTTGTGTGTTTGAATGGTACTATATAAATAAACTAGTGGTGGGCCGTTATCGGCGTTAACGCGCTGCGATAACGCGAGACTCTTATCGCGCGATAAAAAAATTATCGCCGTTAATCTATTCTCAAAGTTGGGTTGGGAGCTGGGTCTATACCGGATTTCCACCAAGGAAGGTAAGCGCCGCGGAACGGCTGCGCTGCGGAACGGCTGCGTCCTCTGCCCGGCGACCCCCCCCCGTCGGTCGTAGGTCTGGGCAGTGGCGCCATAATGCACGGGCTTACCTGGGCTTCAGCCCGGGGCTTCGGCCAATCAGGGGCCTTTAAAAAATACATATTTAAAAAAAGATGATAAACGTCCGTATTCGCGGTGTCATTACTGACCCCCCCCCGGTCAACAATCGCGACCCCCCCCCCCCCCCCCCCCTCGTCAACAATCACGAACCCCCCCCCGGTCAACAATCGCGAACCCCCCCCCGGTCAACAATCGCGCACCTCTCCCCCTCCGGTCAGCAATCACGTACCCCCCCCCCCCCGACTTATTTTTAGTCATTATTTAGGTAGCACACGCATATTATGAATGCCTTCAACAGAATTCAAATGAGCCATTTTAATCTAGATTAATCTAGATTAATTCCAAAATTACAGTTACATTAATCTAGATTAAAGAAATTAATCTATGCCCACCACTAAAATAAACACACGCACACAGAGGCAAACCCAAGACAATACTTTCACAACTCATTCCTTTGCAAACAAGTAAACCAGTGACAACAACCTAGTTGAAGTGGTGAAGTATGGCTCACCTCTCCCTTGGGGTAGCGGTAGCGGTATTTGTCCTGGTCTCTCAGGGCAAACTCCAGAGGATGGCTCTCCTGGATCTCCTCATACATCATCTCCTCACACACACCCTGAGGAGACATGGACACGGACACACACACTTTAGGGCTGGGTGGTATGTCGATATGATATCGATATCGTGATATGCGACTAGATAATCGTAATACGGCAGTAAAGTTGTCTTTCCTGGTTTTAAAGGCTGCATGACAGTAAAGCGATAAACACAATTAGAAAATACTCTTCTGAATGAAGAGTATTTGACAAATGAAGAGTATTTGACAAATGAAAAATACTTTTCATTTGTCAAGTATTTAAATCACACAGGAGTATACAAAAATAGGCTTTACCATGTGGTTATTTTCTATAAACTATTTATTGAATTACCAGAAAACATGCTATATCGTGATATACAGTATATCATTATCAAGATATTAAATGACCTATATCAGGATAGAGGGTTTTGGCCATTGCCAAACCCTAAGCCCATGAGGGATAACTATGAGATGTTAAGATCTGGTGCTCACTGCGTCGATCTCGTTGAGGACTTTCCACTGTTCGTAGGGCACATCGAGGGCCTCCGCCGTCTGGATGGTCCTCTTCATCTGGCTGGTCCACACCTTCAGGTCACTGATGCCCTGTGTCTTGATGTACTGGCCCAGGTGCTTGGCAAACTGCACCCAAACCAAAAAGATGGAGAAAAGGACATGATCATGAGACATAATTCAGTCAAAGTGGCAATCTTGAGGATTTCCATTTAGTTCTCCAAGCTGTAATTGCAGGTATGTCGCGGCCGACACCTAGTTCATAACATTCATAATACTGCAAATGCAAGGGCTTTCTCCAGTGGGCCATAGGCTCAATCAGCATTGTGTTACCTCATTCGACGATAGATGACTTAACAGACATTTGTTGACATGAAAATCTCGTTACGAGATGATTACTTTAACTGCCATCTTCGGTAACAATAGCGCCCAACTCCTCCATCTCTGAACCACGAGTGGCAAGCAATTTGACAATCTGTGTCTGTACCTCTTTGCCCCGGGTGGAGAGACCGGAGTCGCCCCCGATGCGGCCCTTGATGTTGAGCTCGCTCTCGCCGTGGCGACACAGGTAGATGGTGCGCGGCGTGATGTGGATGTTCATGAGGTAGTACACGATCCGGCTCTGGATGTGGTCCAGGACCCGGTTCACCAGGTAGCGCCGGCCCACGTCCATGACCTTGATGTAAGACAAATCCCTGGAAAAACGACAAGAGAGACGTCCAACAGGGTTTCACAACTATCCAGTCCTTCAACTAAATACTCAAATTGATTATCGTAAACAAATTGTTCACCAGAGATCGAGAACAGAAACTAGTGAACTACATTCAGATACCATGACAAGTTATGAAGCAACTTTTAGCATACATTAGCATACATTGGCCATGTACGCACATCTCCGACCGTAGATCCACATCGTTCCAGATTGCAGCAGCTATAGTCAGACTTTACATTCAAAGTATTCCTAACCTGCTTCTTGAGACGGGCTACAGACGCTTGCATCGGCTAGATTCACCGATAGCAAAACTCTGTTAGCCTGGTACCATAGCAGTATCTTAACTCACTAAAACCTTTGAGCTTGGGAGATAACTACCAGTTTCTCATAATTTTGTGCTTTTTTATTTTTATTTTTTTGGTACTGCATTTATATGTTTCGGTCCATTTCATTTTATACATTTTCATTTTTTTTTAATATTTTGCATCTTCATCCATGCGTCCCTGCCACAGGTTACCTGTCTAGAACTTCATCCAGGGTCTGGTAGGAGTTCTCATAGCACTGTATCCTCTTCATGAAGTCCACCACCGCCTCCTCCGTATTGCAGTTGGTGTAGTCGGGGCTTCCCAGCTTCACTTGCTAAGGGCACAGAGATGGACAGACGCTCAGGAACCAGAAACCAGGGGATTTAAGTATGCCCCGAATGATCACTATCCATCAAGGGACTGCAGGTGTTGGAAATGAGGTTGGGCTACATACACCTGTACAACACACCGGACACTGCTTCTGCAACAGTCAATGTTTCTCTGTTCTTATCCCTTACAAAGTAACAAAAAAACAAACAGTAATCGGGATAGTCTAGCAGCTGATCAGGCAAGACGGGTCTTGCAGCTGAACTCCATGCAAGCATCCAGTGATCCAGAGGACTAACGCGCCACGCTCCTTAATGCCCTGTGCTGATCTGTGATGACTGGGAGGCGTCTGGTGAAACAACCACGCTGTAAATACGATACTTGGGCCACTCACCACGATGTTCTGCTGTATGACAAGGGGGTCTTCACAGACGGACTCCACGAAGAACACCTGAGGAGAAGGAGAAAACGAGGTTGGTCTCGTTAAGCTTTGCTTAGCGGAGCTACACGTTCCGGCGCCGGGTCCGCGGGCCGTACCTTGAAGCCATTCTGCTCGGCAAACTGGACGATGGTCATCCTCCTCTCTCTGGTCGTGTTTGTAGCGTCGAAAACCTGCAGTGTGACATGGAGCGACACCAGAGATGACTCACTTCATGCACACACACACACACACACACACACACACACACACACACACACACACACACACACACACACACACACACACACACACACACACACACACACACACACACACACACACACACACACACACACACACACACACTACAACAATAGAGAGTCATTGTGCTGGCGGCTAACGATGTATTCCCTGATTGGACCCTGTGAGGTCATCAGACTCACCGCCACATGTCCGCCTTCGTCGGCAAGATACTGCCGCACGTCGTTCAGCGCGGCTGAAGCACAGTGTCTGGAAAACAGCCGGGAGACAATAAACCAGGATGCAGAGGATTGGGAGGTGGAGAGAGAGAGAGAGAGAGATCATGGATAATGGCGGGTCTTACTGTCTGATCTTCAGCCCTTCCTCGTTGTCCGGTCGGAAGAACTCAAAGGACTTGTAGATCTTCATGTACTCTCTCCGGTACTGGCCCACGTTGAACTCTGAAAAAAACAACAACCAGGAAGTGACATTATTATTATTATTGAACGTATGAAGCTTTTCCATTTAGTTGATTGAATCAATTATACGCTTTTTGTTCTGCCATGGAGACAGGGTGGGCTGCTAGATCACGTCAACTATTTCCAAGCTTACTTACAAAAGGTTATTAAATACATGCAGCTAGTCTGACTCTGGTTCTCTGCTGGAACACAAATATGGCGAAAATAAAATCACACTTTGCTTTTTTAGTATCAGCAGTACACAGAAAAAAAAAAATATACATCTACTTGAAAGCAACCATCAGACCAGTTAACATTAGGGCTGCCCCCGACTAAAGATTTTCTTAGTCGACTCTTAGTCGGCATTTCAAGCCGATAGTCGACTAATCGTCGCACTTTTAACGTAATTATTTCGATTTATTTTTTGGGGCATCAGAAAGTGTTTTGAGTTCCAGGGCGAGAGGGTTATAACAGAAACACTGTTAACCTTGTGCTACTTTACAGATAATACAACACCATAATAATCAGCCTTTTAACGGCATGGACCAAGCGGTTCTGGACCAGGAAGGAGACATTGAACACTTTTAATAATCGTATTTACCGTATAACTGCACACAACTTTATTTAAAAGCAATCAAATGGAACACGTTTGTTTGTATTGTGGTGTCCTGTGTGTGTGGATGTGCGGCTCCTCCGGCGGAGTGGTTCATGTTAATAGCGGAGTCCGGGAGGGTTCACCTTCACGGGCGTAGTTACGAGGGATGTGCGACTATCGTCTTGTCTTAAAAAATACAAAAGTGTTTTTTAAAGTTAGAAAGATATTAGATATTCAACCGATATTCACGCTCCGAATTACAGCGATCAGACACAGGGAACTAAAGCCGCGATCACCGGTATGAGTCCCGTGTGTCTAGCGGTGTCTACCTGCCCAGGTGTCTACCTGCCCAGGTGTCTACCTGCCCAGGTGTATTGGTCAGTATTTCTGCAGCGATTAGTTAAATCAGGGCTTGTTGAGACCACGGATGTATTCGGTTTGCGATGCTCATGCCTTCTTATTTTTATGTTTTACTTTTTGCTCGACTAATGAAAACGTATTCGACTAAGCCTCCGTCGATCAACTATTCGGGGGCAGCCCTAGTTAACATCCAAACATTTAGATGGCAGGAGGCAAAAATGACCCTAATTTGTTGTTGCCCCTGTGCATCAGTGCAGGTAATGTCAGGTAAACTAACAGGACGACTGGCGGGTGGAGACTTCAACACCAACATTAACCAACTGAGGACAAATGCTGCTGATAACATCGAAACCCACATCCTTCGCCACAGCATCCAAACTCAAACTGACTATTAGAGCTTTTAACAGCTTAACATCACAAGTGTACTGAGGCAAGAAATGGTGGACAACCCGAATACAGCAGGATCTCACCGTATGATCTTTAATTGATACATCTAAATGCATTATGGGTAATGTGTGAAAGGGAGCCACATGCGGTCCGCACCTCTGGTGGGAACGCCGATCCAGTTCAGATAGCGGGTCAGCTTTTTGGAGATGTAGGTCTTGCCTCTGGCAGGGAGGCCCACTGTCACGATCAGGGTGGGACAGTTCGTCATACATACTGTAAAAACACAGTGAAAACCAGTATGAGGCAATACTCCTAATAAAACAGTGAAATGAGCAATTAAATAGCTTGATCGACACCGAGTGTCAAGATATGTTTTTGTTGTTGAAAGTACAAAATGATATTGAATTAGGGTCCAAAATGAACACCTGCTACCAGCCAATGGCAGATAGATTTGAACATTTGGCTGGTACAAAATTCAGGTTTACATACTAAAACAAATGCTTGGCCAGTAGTTTTCCACTCACGCAGGTATAAAGACAAGACTTAAAAATACATTTTTGGCCCTGTATTAAATTATAAAACATTAGAGCCACAGGATCCTCTTGGATAATGAAGCGGTTGACGTGATGGCCCTATATTAAAAACAAAGCTTTCAGCTTTAATTTGAGGGATCACAAGCGCTCTTTATGACAGTAAATGCTTTTTCAACACAAAAACCTCTTGCAATGCCTCAACGCCTCAGCAAACCACTTCATGGCGTTTCTAACTGCCTATTAACAGCCATGTGGTAAAGGAGACCACAGCGTATAAACACATGACTCCAGGTCCAGTCATGTGACTCCACATTTGAAAGAATGTGTCCCAAATATATTCAGTTTATTGGTGCCATGTAGGTCCTGCTATTATAATATTATAAAATATATTTTTCACAAGCACACGCATTAGATTAAATAAAATATTTAATCTAGATTAAACTAATGGTAATCTTGAAATTAATCTAGGTTAATCTAGATTGAAGTGGCTCCTTTGAATGATGTCGAAGGTGTCCGTAATATGTGTTTTCTACCTAAATAAAGGCTTATATTTCCGAAATAATGACTAAAAGTGGGTCTCTGCGCGATTGTTGAGCGGGGGGGGGGGCTACCGGAGCTTTTTTTTTAACGGGGGTGCTACCGGAGCACGATTGTTGAGCGGGGGGGGGGGGGCTACCGGAGGATTTTGGTTCACGATAATATCGGCGATAAAAATATTATTATTAGACAAATCTCGCGTTAATACCGCCGATAACACCGGCCCATCACTAATATATATACACACACATATATATATATATATATATATATACATACATATATACACTCACCGGCCACTTTATTAGGTACACCTTGCTAGTACCGGGTTGGACCCCCTTTTGCCTTCAGAACTGCCTTAATCCTTCGTGGCACAGATTCAACAAGGTACTGGAAACATTCCTCAGAGAGTTTGGTCCATATTGACATGATAGCATCACGCAGTTGCTGCAGATTTGTCGGCTGCACATCCATGATGCGAATCTCCCGTTCCACCACATCCCAAAGGTGCTCTATTGGATTGAGATCTGGTGACTGTGGAGGCCATTTGAGTACAGTGAACTCATTGTCATGTTCAAGAAACCAGTCTGAGATGATTCGCGCTTTATGACATGGCGCGTTATCCTGCTGGAAGTAGCCATCAGAAGATGGGTACACTGTGGTCATAAAGGGATGGACATGGTCAGCAACAATACTCAGGTAGTCTGTGGCTTTGACACGATGCTCAATTGGTACTAATAAGCCCAAAGTGTGCCAGGAAAATATCCCCCACACCATTACACCACCACCACCAGCCTGAACCGTTGATACAAGGCAGGATGGATCCATGCTTTCATGTTGTTGACGCCAAATTCTGACCCTACCATCCGAATGTCGCAGCAGAAATCGAGACTCATCAGACCAGGCAACGTTTTTCCAATCTTCGATTGTCCAATTTTGGTGAGCCTGTGCGAATTGTAGCCTCAGTTTCCTGTTCTTAGCTGACAGGAGTGGCACCCGGTGTGGTCTTCTGCTGCTGTAGCCCATCCGCCTCAAGGTTCGACGTGTTGTGCGTTCAGAGATGCTCTTCTGCATACCTCTGTTGTAACGAGTGGTTATTTGAGTTACAGTTGCCTTTCTATCAGCTCGAACCAGTCTGGCAATTCTCCTCTGACCTCTAGCATCAACAAGGCATTTGCGCCCACAGAACTGCCGCTCACTGGATATTTTCTCTTTTTCGGACCATTCTCTGTAAACCCTAGAGATGGTTGTGCGTGAAAATCCCAGTAGATCAGCAGTCTCTGAAATACTCAGACCAGCCCGTCTGGCACCAACAACCATGCCACGTTCAAAGTCACTTAAATCACCTTTCTTCCCCATTCTGATGCTCGGTTTGAACTGCAGCAGATCGTCCTGACCATGTCTACATGCCTAAATGCATTGAGTTGCTGCCATGTGATTGGCTGATTAGAAATTTGCGTTAACGAGCAGTTGGACAGGTGTACCTAATAAAGTGGCCGGTGAGTGTATATTATAATAATACCATGCTCTCCACTGACTCGGACCTGGTGTCACTAAGAGTAAAAGGACTGGAGGAGAAGCGGGTGCGGCATGGCGTCTCATCAGCTAACCTCTGAAGAGGCATCATAAATGAATACATGAATACATGAATACATGAATACATGTTTTGCGACAGAAAGGAGTTGGTGGGTGAACAGTAACTTATTCATGGACCAGGTAACTCGTTCATCAACACCTCCTCATCAACACCCTGATCTAAAATTAATGGCATGCTGACATCACCCTGGTAACCAACCATGACTTCACCCTGGTAACCAACTGCCCCGTGATGTCACCCTGACAACCAACCGCCCCTTGACGTCACCCTGACAACCAACCGTGACGTCACCCTGGTAACCAGCCGCCCCGTGATGTCACCCTGGTAACCAACCGCCCCGTGACGTCACCCTGGTAACCAACCGCCCCATGATGTCACCCTGATAACCAACCATCACCCTGATAACCAGATTAGAGGAGCGGATTTACTGCCATGGTTTAGCTACGGTAATATTAATATACAGTAGTAATAATATTAAATAATAAATATTAATATACGGTAGTAATAACAATAAATCATATTATAAAATTTATATATGGTAGTAGTAGTAATAATAAATAATAAATATAACAATATTAATACGGTAATAATAATAAATATAATAATATTAATATACGGTGGTAATAATAATAATAATAATAATAATAATAATAATAATAACTACGACACCGACCCTTTCTCTGAGAAATGTGTTTTTCAGGAAGGCCATTTTTGCACGGCATCCAGATCTTCTTCAGCGGGTTTTGGGTCAACTCCCGCGGCGTCACCGGGCTCGAGGCCGGGACCAGGTCCTCCAGCACGGCGGCCTGGGAGGGACCCGGAGCCGGACCGGACCCGGACCTACTCATTAGTCTACCCGGGGTGGACCCAGACCCGGACCCGGGGTGCTGCTGCGGCGGCGGGGAAGCCGAGCGGTCCTTCATGCCGACCGGCGGGTGTGCGGACCTCTAGTGACCACGTGACCGTCGTGTTGGTAGTCACGTGGTCGTGTTGGAGGTCACGTGGTATGACTTCTTCAGCACAATTACCGTAAACACCGCAGTATCCGCGCATTGTATTCAGAATAATGTAGTGTGGAGTGTGTGTGTGGTTGGTAGCTCTGGTCTACAGTCTCACCTGGACCCAGTTAAGTCTCACCTGACCCCAGTCAGACCGACCTCACCTGGCCCCAGTCAGACCAGTTTCACCTGGCCCCAGTCAGACTGATTGGACTCTGGGTCTGGGGGGGGGCTGCATACCTGTGGCGCATGGCCCCCAGGATAAACCAGCTATCGCCACATACACACTCCACATATATATGATATTGTTGGATTATATTTGTTGATGCATTCATGTGTTCATCACTTTAATGTTGCAGCTGGTAAAGGCGGAGCTCATTTTAATTTATCTGTATATATTTTATATATTAGGCCTACTTTACATACTGCTGGGTAGCGTGTGAATTTCCTCCTGGGGACATCCTTACTGCTATAATAATATAATTTATGAATTATATTTTGTATTGTTAATCTGAATCTGCAAAGTAACTCCTAGGCCTAACTAAAGCTATCATATAAATGTAGTGGAGTAGAAGTAGGCCTATAACAAAGGTAACAAAAAAGAGAAACACTCAAGTACACATTTGAGGTACTTGTAGGCCTACTTTTATTAAGTACAGTACTTGAGTAAATGTACTTAGTTACTTTCCACCAGTGTAAACCACGTGAACGTGACTGTAGGCAGAGGCGATGCCTGCATGTCTGTCCGTTCTCAAATAGGCCTACTTCTATTATAGTAAATAGTGTTAATCAATATGTAGCTCTAGTCTAGTCTTTGTAGATCAAAACTGAACGAACACAAATGTTTTTTTGTGTTAGGGATTGTGTGTGTGTGTGTGTGTGTGTGTGTGTGTGTGTGTGTGTGTGTGTGTGTAGTTCACCATCTCCACCTATAGGGGGCACTAAGGCTGCAGGAATGTGTCTCAGCTTACCTGGTAATAAATGAAGATAAACCTGTTCTACACTTTTCTACTGCAGCTATTTAACTCCTAATTAATGACAGTCCTCCTGTCCGGGGAATTTGGTTCTCTGTACATCGTATAGTAACCAGTTCATAACCCCTGGTCCACCAGTAAGCCAGTTCATAACCCCTGGTCCACCAGTAAGCCAGTTCATAACCCCTGGTCCACCAGTAAGCCAGTTCATAACCCCTGGTCCACCAGTAAGCCAGTTCATAACCCCTCGTCCACCAGTAAGCCGGTTCATAACCCCTGGTCCACCAGTAAGCCAGTTCATAACCCCTCGTCCACCAGTAAGACAGTTCATAACCCCTCGTCCACCAGTTAGCCAGTTCTTGACCCCTCGTCCACCAGTAAGCCAGTTCATAATCCCTGGTCCACCAGTAAGCCAGTTCATAACCCCTGGTCCACCAGTAAGCCAGTTCATAACCCCTCGTCCACCAGTAAGCCAGTTCATAACCCTCGTCCACCAGTAAGCCAGTTCATAACCCCTGGTCCACCAGTAAGCCAGTTCATAACCCCTGGTCCACCAGTAAGCCAGTTCATAACCCCTCGTCCACCAGTAAGCCAGTTCATAACCCCTCGTCCAGTAACCAGTTCATAACCCCTGGTCCACCAGTAAGCCAGTTCATAACCCCTGGTCCACCAGTAAGCCAGTTCATAACCCCTCGTCCAGTAACCAGTTCATAACCCCTGGTCCACCAGTAAGCCAGTTCATAACCCCTCGTCCACCAGTAAGCCAGTTCATAACCCCTCGTCCAGTAACCAGTTCATAACCCCTGGTCCACCAGTAAGCCAGTTCATAACCCCTGGTCCACCAGTAAGCCGGTTCATAACCCCTCGTCCACCAGTAAGCCAGTTCATAACTCCTCGTCCACCAGTAAGCCAGTTCTTGACCCCTCGTCCACCAGTAAGCCAGTTCATAATCCCTGGTCCACCAGTAAGCCAGTTCATAACCCCTGGTCCACCAGTAAGCCAGTTCATAACCCCATGTCCACCAGTAAGCCAGTTCATAACCCCTCGTCCACCAGTAAGCCAGTTCTTGACCCCTCGTCCACCAGTAAGCCAGTTCATAACCCCTGGTCCACCAGTGAGCCAGTTCATAACCCCTGGTCCACCAGTAAGCCAGTTCATAACCCCTCGTCCACCAGTAAGCCAGTTCATAACCCCTCGTCCAGTAACCAGTTCATAACCCCTGGTCCACCAGTAAGCCAGTTCATAACCCCTGGTCCACCAGTAAGCCAGTTCATAACCCCTCGTCCAGTAACCAGTTCATAACCCCTGGTCCACCAGTAAGCCAGTTCATAACCCCTCGTCCACCAGTAAGCCAGTTCATAACCCCTGGTCCACCAGTAAGCCAGTTCATAACCCCTCGTCCACCAGTAAGCCAGTTCATAACCCCTCGTCCAGTAACCAGTTCATAACCCCTGGTCCACCAGTAAGCCAGTTCATAACCCCTGGTCCACCAGTAAGCCAGTTCATAACCCCTCGTCCAGTAACCAGTTCATAACCCCTGGTCCACCAGTAAGCCAGTTCATAACCCCTCGTCCACCAGTAAGCCAGTTCATAACCCCTCGTCCAGTAACCAGTTCATAACCCCTGGTCCACCAGTAAGCCAGTTCATAACCCCTCGTCCACCAGTAAGCCAGTTCATAACCCCTCGTCCAGTAACCAGTTCATAACCCCTGGTCCACCAGTAAGCCAGTTCATAACCCCTGGTCCACCAGTAAGCCGGTTCATAACCCCTCGTCCACCAGTAAGCCAGTTCATAACTCCTCGTCCACCAGTAAGCCAGTTCTTGACCCCTCGTCCACCAGTAAGCCAGTTCATAATCCCTGGTCCACCAGTAAGCCAGTTCATAACCCCTGGTCCACCAGTAAGCCAGTTCATAACCCCATGTCCACCAGTAAGCCAGTTCATAACCCCTCGTCCACCAGTAAGACAGTTCATAACTCCTCGTCCACCAGTAAGCCAGTTCTTGACCCCTCGTCCACCAGTATGCCAGTTCATAATCCCTGGTCCACCAGTAAGCCAGTTCATAACCCCTGGTCCACCAGTAAGCCAGTTCATAACCCCTGGTCCACCAGTAAGCCAGTTCATAACCCCTTGTCCACCAGTAAGCCAGTTCATAATCCCTGGTCCACCAGTAAGCCAGTTCATAACCCCTGGTCCACCAGTAAGCCAGTTCATAACCCCTGGTCCACCAGTAAGCCGGTTCATAACCCCTCGTCCACAAGTAAGCCAGTTCATAACCCCTCGTCCACCAGTAAGCCAGTTCATAACCCCTGGTCCACCAGTAAGCCAGTTCATAACCCCTCGTCCACAAGTAAGCCAGTTCATAACCCCTCGTCCACCAGTAAGCCAGTTCATAACCCCTGGTCCACCAGTAAGCCAGTTCATAACCCCTGGTCCACCAGTAAGCCAGTTCATAACCCCTGGTCCACCAGTAAGCCAGTTCATAACCCCTCGTCCAGTAACCAGTTCATAACCCCTGGTCCACCAGTAAGCCAGTTCATAACCCCTGGTCCACCAGTAAGCCGGTTCATAACCCCTCGTCCAGTAACCAGTTCATAACCCCTGGTCCACCAGTAAGCCAGTTCATAACCCCTGGTCCACCAGTAAGCCAGTTCATAACCCCTCGTCCAGTAACCAGTTCATAACCCCTGGTCCACCAGTAATCCAGTTCATAACCCCTCGTCCACCAGTAAGCCAGTTCATAACCCCTGGTCCACCAGTAAGCCAGTTCATAACCCCTCGTCCACCAGTAATCCAGTTCATAACCCCTCGTCCACCAGTAAGCCAGTTTGGGTCCAGAGGTCTGTCCCTCCACAGTAAATGCATCAGGATACTGTCGCTTTCATCGCTTTATCAAACAGCCCATGACCATAATAATAACTAATAATAACTAACAATAAGTAATAATAACTAATAACTAACGATAACTAACAATAACTAACAATAAGCACAACACAACAACAACAACTTATTATCAATAACTTACATCTTATTGGCTACAGGAAGGTGGAGCCTCAGTTTAAAGCTGTAGTCTCACCATGAGACACTTATTACACATGAACATGCAACACTCTAACATACATGTACACAGGGTCATATGTTGGGGAAAGGTCTCGGTGACAGACACAACACACACACACACACACACACACACACACACACACACACACACACACACGCACACACACATAGACACACACACACACACACACACACACACACACGCACACACACGCACACACATAGACACACACACACACACACACACACACACACACACACACACACTGAGTCTCCAGATCGGAGGTTTCTGACCTGACTGCTTCTGCGTGTGTTTAGATCGGCTGGAGCCCCTCATCCTCGGTCCACTGGGTCTGGACCCGAGTAGTGGGCTGCCTGGTCCGGTCCACTGGATCTGGTCCGGTCTGTACTGGGTCTGGTACCGGAGTAGTGGGCTGCCTGGTCCGGTCTGTACTGGGTCTGGTACCGGAGTAGTGGGCTGCCTGGTCCGGTCTGTACTGGGTCTGGTACCGGAGTAGTGGGCTGCCTGGTCCGGTCTGTACTGGCTCTGGACCGGTCTTTACTGGGTCTGGTCCGGTCTGTACTGGGTCTGGTCCGGGTAACAGGCTGTCAAAGTGAATCAGCTGAAGTGATGCATGGTCTGAAATACATGCTGGCAGGACCACGCCCCCCCCTCGACCCACCAGAGTGGTAGGGGCGTGGCGTTGGTACACGCCCCCTTTGTAGTTCACCGTGACGTGTGACGCGATGGCGTCACTAGGCTCCCCCCCCCACCATGCACATGATATTCACAACATGATGCACATGGGCCACAACAAACCGCCCAGACCTGCTGCTCCTGAGCCCCAAGCTGCTTATTATGGGAAATAAAACTACATGTGACTGAGGAGCAGCCATGAGACAGGAGACTCAGCAGTAATTACACCACAAAGCACAGCACAAAGGTATTTAGGTAGGATAGGAGGCACAGACTAATTAAAAAGATATTCATCACCCAGCTTCTATACCATCAGACACACACGTACATACACACACACACACACACACAGATACACACACACACACACACAGGCACACACACACACACACACACACACACACATAGGCACACACACAGGCACACACACACAGGCACGCACACACACACAGGCACACATACAGAAACACCCGCACACACAGGCACACGTACGCATACTGATGTTAATCTTAAAGTCGTCCCTCTCCTCACACCCAAGCCTCAGGCAGCAGAAGGCCAGCCTCCCTGTCAACGGCTGAATGAGCAGGAACACATAACACATGTTTCTGTAAGACTTTACTGACATATAAGTTATTGACCAGCAGTACGTTTGCATGCGGGCAGGATAGTAGTGATTACTCTAGTGGTGAACCGAAAGGTTCTGGGTTCAAACCCCAGTGTCAGCAGTACAGGCCGTCCTTGAGCGAGATTCCCAACCCTTACCTGCTCATTAATGATAAATGAGTAACACATTAGTGACATCATCTGAGACGCTATGTGAGGAACCAAAGGATTAATTGCCAGATATTTGTTTTGGTGACAGGAAAGGAGGAGTGGAGCCCCATGAGTGTAACATGTAATCATGCTCATGCCTAGGCATGTCCATCACTAGGGTAGACTCACAGCGGAAAAAACCTGCAACATGCAATCCACTGACAAAATGAAACTGTAAGTCTTTCCTGTGTGTGTGAGCATGGATGGGAACACTCCCAACAACGTTGACAAGAGGCTGATGCACACACACACACACACACACACACACACACACACACACATCGGTGGCGTTTTTCTTATATTAAACAGGCCTACCGAAAACAGAAAGCAGCTGGAGGTCATGCTTTGTTTGGTATCTGAGAGGCATGGCTGAATGCTGTCCCGTATTTACAGCAGCAGAGCCGGTGACATAACCCGACCCAACACGTCTGCTGTGACGGCTGGAAGTAGGGGAAAGGTAAGGCGCAGCATAATCTAAACATAATAGTGATGACCTTCTCAACGATAACAAGTCAAATGGCCGTGTCCCAAATAACCGCTCCACCGTGGCTATTAATACTCAGCCTCACAGGGCCGGAGCAGCTCCACTAGATACACGTTTGCAGAGGACAAGAGGAAAAACCAAAGCAAAGCTTGTTTCAATATTATGAGTTTTACGACGTCCGAGATCATGCAGGCATGTGTGGCGTCTGGTGTGTGTGTGTATGCTTAAGGTCCTCGTTGTGCGAGTGTGAAGTGTGCTGTGTTGTGTGGGTTTGAATGGGAAACCATCAAACTAGACAAATGTAAACACCGAGGCCTGATCGACACAAAGGAGCCATTTTGAAAGGCAGGGTCACAACTCAAGTGTACCGGGGGGGGGGGGGGGGGGGGAAAAGTCAACCTTCAACCACTGCTGCTTATAGGAATACAAACTGGCATACACAACATGACTCAAGTGGCCAACTTCCTCTTTCTCTAAACCCAGTTGCCAAACTTCCTTGTTTAATTTAAGAAAGACTTCAGCTTTTGTTGTGGCGACACCCCACAAGTAAATGACACCGGACACCTTCTCACAGATTCATCCTTTGCTTTAATCCCGGAAATCGAGGTGGCAAAAGTAGGCGAAGAGTAACACAATACTAAAATGTAGAATGGGCTACATTCACAGTCTGCAGCACTTAGTGGGAGGTTTGTATATACGTAAACCACTTTAGTGTGTACCGGCTACCCTGTGTGTGTGTGTGTGTACATGTGCATGTAAGTCTGACATCATGCATATCCTTAATTGCATGGACAGAAGACTATACCTGAAATAGTGAATCCGGTGCACACATGCACACTATTATTATCCTTTACATTCAGGAGGAACACACAACATACGCCTCTACAAAGGAGTTAAAAATCCCCACATTAAAAAAGCTCTCTTTCCCCGTCCCGTCCCCCCCCCCACGCACACACACACACACACACACACACACACACACACACAAAAACACACACACACACCAACACACACACCCAAATACAAAAAGCATTATATGTAGAAATGCTACAGCTAAGCCTGCTGATATTCCACGCTGGGAGGGAGAAAACAGGTATGGTGACATTTGTACATTTTTTCATCATCAGCATTGTCTCCTTTATCTTGAAGTGCCTGTTGTTCTCCAACATGGGCAGGCACCTCCTCCTTCTCGCTCAAGTGATAACCTCTGGAGGTCATCGTCTCCCCCCCCTCCTCCTCCTCCTCCTCCTCCTCCTCCTCCTCCTCCTCCTCCTCCTCCTCCTCCTCCTCCTCCTCTTTTAGTCCCATCACTGGCTCTGGCAGATGTTGCCCCCCCCACCGCCACCCTTGCCGCTGGCCGCCGCCTTCTTGCGGCGCTTGATGAGCAGCGGGTTGTTGGAGGTTTTCAGTTCCTTGATCTTCACCTGGTCATAGTCCACGCGCATGGTGGCCAACGCACTGGTCATCCCCTCCTGCAGGGAAGTTAGACTTTATTAGTGTCCACAAAACTGTACATCACAAGGAGAACCAACCGAACTACTGATCCAGCGGTCCTACTATGTTATAGCAGAACTACTGATCCAGTGGTCCTACTATGTTATAGCAGAACTACTGATCCAGTGGTCCTACTATGTTATAGCAGAACTACTGATCCAGCGGTCCTACTATGTTATAGCAGAACTACTGATCCAGCGGTCCTACTATGTTATAGCAGAACTACTGATCCAGCGGTCCTACTATGTTATAGCAGAACTACTGATCCAGCGGTCCTACTATGTTATAGCAGAACTATTGGGGGGCGAAGGCACAGACCCCGGGCCGCAAACCAACAACTGCAAGAGGCGTAGTTAAGTGCCCTGTTCACCCACAGTTCAGCTTGTCTGCTATTAGACTTTTGGTTATTAATCTAAAGTCTGATCCAAAGCAGGGATCTATATATATATATATATATTTTTTATTTTTTTAAATAAATTAATTTGGTTTAATTTGCTGCAGTGCTTCGGACCAAGTGGTTCTGTGGGTAACATTGTGCTCATTGTGTTGCTGAATGTCGTAAACCTCTTTCTTTTCAAATGTGTCCTTCAACTGTTGTGAAGCAACGGCCATTATGTTCCTTATCAATATCAATATCTCTTTTTACCTTTCAGATTACATCACCTGAGATTGCCGAATGTGCTCAGGAATTCACCTCAAAAACACACACACACCCACACCCGCACACCCCCCCCCCCCCCACACACACACACACACACACACACACAGGGATAGAGCATGCACACCTGATGTGACCCGGAAAGAGGTTAAAAGGGCTTTGTGCTGGAGCCCCAAGGTAAAGACATGGAGTGGGAGGTTTGCTGTGGTCAGAGAGAGGTTGCACAGAGGGAACAGGCAGGTTTCTTCAGACCTGCCAGACAATGAGAGCTGCCTCCCCCTAGTGGCATTCATAGGAAACTACAACGTAACAATACACATTTATTCTCGGAT
Organism: Merluccius polli; assembly: GCA_030340625.1. NCBI lineage: Eukaryota > Metazoa > Chordata > Actinopteri > Gadiformes > Merlucciidae > Merluccius > Merluccius polli. Next base: position 155,719 of record JAOPHQ010000856.1, on the reverse strand, counting down.
CCAAATGTTGATTTAAATTTCAGTTTCAAAATGTCAGTATAATACATAATATCTGTAATCTCTAAACATCTAAATCTCTCTGTAATTCGCAACCTCCAAATCTTTCCCGGGGTTGAAGTGTTGGGCAGATGAGGTGTAATGCCAGTGTATGATCACTGTTGTGGCGGCGCTGACCTTGACGTCATGCCACATATCCATGTCTTCGGTGAGGACCCGCGTGGTGTGAAGCGGCGTGGAGGGGACCACCATGGACTGCTACAGGAGACAACAAACAGTGTTGGGAGTAACGAGTTACAAAAGTAATGCATTACTGTAACGCATTACTTTTTGCTGTAACGTGGTAATGTAAGGCATTACAAAAATATAATTGGTAATATTTTACTCGGTACAAATCTCAGTAACGCACGTTACAATGCATTTTAAACCCGAAATTAAGTGGTGTGTTGTTTTTATACAAACACCGCGAGATTAGCAGAGGAGAAAAAAATCTGCGCAAATGTTTACTTCCTGTTAGACTTCTACTAGAGAACTATCGATCGAGGACAAGATGACTGCAGCAGCGGAGTTGGACTCTACATTCGGGACTCCCGAATGTAGATGTATATTGTACTGTGGTTAGCCTTAAGCCTAGCTCACTCATTATGCCATACCACATCACCTCCTACTGGATGTCTTAATGAGCTGCATTGAACGCAATAAGATCTATTGAGAACGCCAAATCCATATTTCCAGTTATTTTGATGAAAGTAATGTAAAAGTAATGCAAAAGTAGTGTAATGCCTTACAATTCAAAGACAGTAATATTGTAATGTAACAAATTACTTTGAAATGACAGTAATAAGTAATAAGTAATGAATTACATATTTGAAGTAACTTGCCCAACACTGACAACAAACAACATATATAGTCAATGATATTCAACATATATTACACTATGATGACCACCGCAGTTCTGAGTAAAATGAACCGTGTTATCGTCCCTCAGCTCCCTCTAGTTCACTACTAAAATATTTACTTTACAAAGTGACCTTAAGATGTATAGCATAGTTTGCCAGGGTTATTAAAATAACAGAATAAAACCAAATACTTTGGGGAGCCAAAGGAAATTCTCACACTTTCTTAAGGTTTTTTTAATGTTCATCCTCTTTATCAATGAAAATTGATGGATAATATAACATTTGTTTAATTTTACAGATATTTGGTGATGCAACTGTTTATTGCAACCTTTAAGTGCCCCAATGCTGTGGACTGGACCAGGCTTGTCTTAGTGTTGGGCTTGTACATCACAATGCATCATGGGATTTTCTGTTTTGATACTCCACCATATTGAGAGGAGAGCTGTAGTAGCTATACTGAAACCTAGGCCTAATGCAAACTTTTAACTTATAATTACTAAACAATGACCAAAAAACCATGACTACCAACATAATAACTAACATTTCAATGCTCCTATGGTCCCAAAATGGCGGCGGTCATTGCGATGTGACGTTGCGATGTACAAGCCCTATTGTGTGTACTAGGCTAACAAACGTAACGTACGTTGATCCAGGGTTGGTTCATGAACTTGGTGATGGTCATCCTCTCGTTGGGGTCCGTCTTCAGCAGCTGGTGAATCAAATCTTTGGCTGGAAGAACCAAAGCGTAGGAACATGAATGCTGTTCCAAGACCATTTATCCACACTTGACAAGTACACACACACACACACACACACACACACTCCCACACACACACACACAGGCGCCGTGTCATCCAAATACCCCTAGCAGGTGATTAGTCCGTCTAAGGAGGAGATACTGTAGAGTTATGCTCCATTGACTCACAAGGTAACCCACGCATCAGCCAAGGCTCTCTGCTGGCCACCAGTATTATATTATTATATTAGTATTATTAAACTATTATACTACTATTATATTAGTAGTACTATCTGTAGTCTTTATGAAGAGAGTTTTAGGCCTTTAGTTTGATATTGTATTGATTCCTACGGTACCAGTAGCACCAGTAATGTACTGTACCAGTAGCACCAGTAATGTACTGTACCAGTAGCACCAGTAATGTACAGTACCAGTAGCACCAGTAATGTATTGTATCAGTAGCACCAGTAATGTACTGTATCAGTAGCACCAGTAATGTACAGTACCAGTAGCACCAGTAATGTACTGTACCAGTAGCACCAGTAATGTACAGTACCAGTAGTACCAGTAATGTACTGTATCAGTAGCACCAGTAATGTATAGTACCAGTAGCACCAGTAATGTGCTGTACCAGTAGCACCAGTAATGTACTGTACCAGTAGCACCAGTAATGTATTGTATCAGTAGCACCAGTAATGTACTGTATCAGTAGCACCAGTAATGTACAGTACCAGTAGCACCAGTAATGTACTGTACCAGTAGCACCAGTAATGTACAGTACCAGTAGTACCAGTAATGTACTGTATCAGTAGCACCAGTAATGTATAGTACCAGTAGCACCAGTAATGTGCTGTACCAGTAGCACCAGTAATGTACAGTACCAGTAGCACCAGTAATGTACAGTACCAGTAGCACCAGTAATGTACTGTATCAGTAGCACCAGTAATGTACAGTACCAGTAGCACCAGTAATGTACTGTATAGTACCAGTAGCACCAGTAATGTACAGTACCAGTAGCACCAGTAATGTACAGTACCAGTAGCACCAGTAATGTATTGTATCAGTAGCACCAGTAATGTACTGTACCAGTAGCACCAGTAATGTACAGTACCAGTAGCACCAGTAATGTACAGTACCAGTAGCACCAGTAATGTACAGTACCAGTAGCACCAGTAATGTACTGTATCAGTAGCACCAGTAATGTACAGTACCAGTAGCACCAGTAATGTACTGTACCTGTAGCACCAGTAATGTACAGTACCAGTAGCACCAGTAATGTACAGTACCAGTAGCACCAGTAATGTACTGTATCAGTAGCACCAGTAATGTACTGTATCAGTAGCACCAGTAGTTAATTATTGGATAAAACAGTAGTTTACTTGTTTGCTGTTTGGAAGCATATGTATGTTCATTGTTGTTGTATAAAGACAGGCCGGGGGGGGGGGGTACCTTGCTGCGACACCTCGGCCCACTCTGGGTTGGGAAACTCGTACTGGCCCATGCGGATCCTCCTCTTCATGCCTGGGGAGATGGCCTGGCCCGTGTTGGAGTAGAAGGGAGGGAAGCCACATAACCTGGGGAGGGAGGAGGGAGGAGAAGGGAGGAGGTTGGAGCTGTGCTTCAAATGGAAACACACAGTCACACACACACACACACACACACACACACACACAGGCACGCACACACACACACACACACACACACACACACACACACACAGGCACGCACGCACACACACACACACACACACACACACACACACACGCACGCACGCACGCACGCACGCACGCACACACACACACACAGTACTTACAAGATGTACATGATGACACCCAGAGACCACATGTCACATGACTTGTCGTATTTTTCGGGGCCCAAAACCTCAGGAGCTACACACACACACACACACACACACACACACACACACACACACACACACACACACACACAGGAAGGGATAGTAAGGTTACATTGCACATTCAAGATTAACTCCCCCTGACCCAACATGATATAATCCTGACCTCATAGCAGGCAGTAGATTAGCATGGGGGGGGGGGGGGGGGGGGGTTAGGGGGGGGGGGGGGGGGGCCAACAGGTCAGCAGACTCACCCACATAGTAGGGTGTGTAGCAGGGGGTCTGGAGGGGGTTGTGTAGGGTGGTCTCCTTGGCAAAACCAAAGTCTGTCAGCTTCAGGATGCCTTTGCCGTGCTCCGTGGTGTAGAGCAAGTTCTCCGGCTGGACAGGAGATCAGAGAGAGGGGAAGGACAAGCCATTTCAAAATATATTGTCGATGTGTTACGTGTGATATGTAACATGTTGTATGTGTGTACCATGAAGAGACATTGAACTGTACGTGTGTGTGTGTGTGTGTGTGTGTGTGTGTGTGTGTGTGTGTGTGTGTGTGTGTATGTGTGTGTGTAGAGACCAGGGGATGATTAGGTGGCCATGATGGTACAAGAGCCAGGTTGGGAATTTGGCCGGGACACCGGGGTCAGCACCACTACTGTTGCAATGAGGATCTTTAGTGACCACAGGGAGTCAGGACCTCGGCTTTAACGTCTCATCCGAAAGACGGTGCTCTAGACAGGACGGAGTCCGCGTCTCCGTCCCGGGGCATTGGGGATCTTACGTAGGCCAGAGGGATGAGCGCCCCCTACTGGCCCTCCAACACCTCTACCAGCACCATCTCGTCTCCCATCCAAGGATGGACCAGACCAGCCCTTAGCTTAGCTTCCAGAGAAACCAGCAGTGTGAGGCAGGTAGCCATGGTGCTGCTATGTGGGTGTGTGGTTGTAAAAGTAATAGTGTTTAAGGGGGTGAAGCGGGGGCTATGTGATTACCTTAATGTCTCTGTGTGCAATGTTTATGTTGTGTAGGAAGTCGATCGCTGAGCCGATGTCCCTCATGATCCCAGAGGCCTCTGGGAGTGGAGAGGGAGACAAAAGTGCTTCAGAGTGAATGACACCAACAACCAAGTCACTTGAACGAGACAATGAAGAGCGGGTTAGGGTTAGGGGTTAGGGTTAGGGGTTAGTATTAGGGGTTATGATTAGGGGTTAGGGTTCGGGGTTATGGCTAGGGTTATGGGTTAGGGTTATGGGTTAGGGGTAGGGGTTATGATTAGGGGTTAGGGTTAGGGGTTATGATTAGGGGTTAGGGTTAGGGGTTAGTATTAGGGGTTATGATTAGGGGTTAGGGTTAGGGGTTATGGCTAGGGTTATGGGTTAGGGGTTATGATTAAGGGTTATGATTAGGGTAATGGGTTATGATTAGGGGTTAATGTTAGTGTTAGGGTTAGGGGTTATGATTAGGGGTTAGGGTTAGTGTTAGGGTTAGGGGTTATGATTAGGGGTTAGGGTTAGGGGTTAGGATAAGGGGTTAGGGTTAGGGGTTAGGATAAGGGGTTAGGGTTAGGGGTTAGGGGTTATGATTAAGGGTTAGTGTTAGGGTTAGGGGTTATGATTAGGGGTTAGGGTTAGTGTTAGGGTTAGGGTTAGGGTTACTACTAGGTTTTATTTTAATTTGAGGAGTTGTGTTGCACCACTCAAAAATTGCACAGACAATAGAGTTGTGATTGAAACGTTATCCTGCAATTACTTTTACACTAGACTAACTTTGGAGATTAATAGCTACACCTTGATTTAATCTGGGTTAAAATGTAGGGTTGAAGCAACCCGCCTGTAGAGGATGAACCATTGAAGCGCGACGTCATTATACATTAACAGCATGAGAACCAGAAAGCTGTTAAACTTGGGGGCAGCAGGATAGTGGTGTTAGGGTTAGGAGGTGTTAGGGTTAGGGTTAGGAGGTGTTAGGGTTAGGAGGTGTTAGGGCTAGGAGGTGTTAGGGTTAGGAGGTGTTAGGGTTAGGAGTTGTTAGGGTTAGGGTTAGGAGGTGTTAGGATTAGGAGGTGTTAGGGTTAGGGTTAGGAGGTGTTAGGGTTAGGAGGTGTGAGGGTTAGGGTTAGGAGGTGTTAGGGTTAGGAGGTATTAGGGTTAGGGTTAGGAGGTGTTAGGGTTAGGAGTTGTTAGGGTTAGGAGGTGTTAGGGTTAGGAGTTGTTAGGGTTAGGGTTAGGAGGTGTTAGGGTTAGGAGGTGTTAGGGTTAGGGTTAGGAGGTGTTAGGGTTATGAAGTGTTAGGGTTAGGTGTTAGGGTTAGGAGGTGTTAGGGTTAGGGTTAGGAGGTGTGAGGGTTAGGGTTAGGAGGTGTTAGGGTTAGGAGGTGTTAAGGTTATGAGGTGTTAGGGTTAGAAGGTGTTAGGGTTAGGAGGTGTTAGGGTTAGGAGGTGTGAGGGTTAGGAGGTGTTAGGGTTATGAGGTGTTAGGGTTAGGAGGGGTTAGGGTTAGGAAGTGTTAGGGTTAGGAGGGGTTAGGGTTAGGAGGTGTTAGGGTTATGAGGTGTGAGGGTTAGGAGGTGTTAGGGTTAGGAGGGGTTAGGGTTAGGAAGTGTTAGGGTTAGGAAGTGTTAGAGTTAGGGTTAGGAGGTGTTAGGCAGAGCTGCCAAGCCTCACGCTTTGAGTGTGACAGTCACGCAATGTGACCCATTCTCACACCACACGCCACACTTGACATTTCTCACGCGTATTTCCCCATTCAATACTTTATATTTATTTTTTTCATGATAATAAACTTTGGTCCTCGCGGCCGTAGTTCGAGTAACTCTGATTGACTGACCGAGATAACCAATCCCAGACCAATCCATCAGTCCTTTGTGCTAACCAACCACGGAAGGCACCATGCAATATAAACCAATCAGAAGAAACGTAAGGCGGGTCTTGGCGGCTAACAATCTTTCACACACAACAGCGCCGACATTTAAAACCCACTCGACGTTCTCCTGCGACAAACACCTACAACATGAGACATGTCCCCAGCTAAATGATGGAGAGTTGGTTGAAATGAAATATGTAAGGGATAATGCCCTTCGAGGTGTCCATTAACAGAAATGAATGGACGACGCGGAGGCTTGCTTCCGCGAAGTCCATTAATTTCTGATAATGGACACCTCGAAGGGCATTATCCCGCTGATACCATGGTCACTTGCCAAATAAAAGAAATTAAGACCATTAGTTAATATTTGCATGCGTTTTACAATCAAAATATAAAGTTTTTCACAAGCCATAATTTAGTTTCCCTGGTAACGCCTGAGGGTCTGACTAATACCTGGAACAATCATTACCCTCCCGTAAGGTTCTTATGCAACGGAAACGTTGTTCACTCCTCCAGTAAATAGGACGGACCTTAGATACGACTCGGCAACGGGAGGTATTCTAGTCCGCTCAGCTATGAGCCAGAGAGCTGACGTTATGCATTGTATATTATAATTCGAAATTCGTCCCAGCCTTTATACCACAGATACTATGGGGTCTATTGCATATAACCGTGTCTGATTACAGTTTAATGCATTTTTCACAATTTACCAGCTCTCGTTTTGAAGACTGAACAGACAATTTAGTAGGTGTCCATATATCAGGGATTAATGGCCACCCTGCAGCCGCCAATCAGAATCGAGTATTCCCTCTCCGTTGCCATGGTTACCATCTAGCGTTTGAGCCAGCGCAATAATCTAACTGTCATCAGGCAATTTGACCCGAACGTCTTTCCTAGGTGTACATTAACACTTTTTAATGTACACCCGCCAGCCAATCAGAATCGAGTATTCACCCAGACCATGGTATAATGACGAATACATGTATTTTGTCAAAATTCTTGTTACAATTTTCATTTCTAATTTCTGGTTAATTAAGACTAGCATTAGGAGGCCACAGTGCAGAGAGAGCAGCTGGCATGGAGGTGAGGACATCAGTCTTAAGGTATAAATCGACGTTAAAACAGGCCAAATCGATGTTAAAAAAGGCCATTTTTTTTCAAACGCATTATGACACTAAACTCTCACTCTTGTCATTTTCTGAAACTTGGCAGCCCTGTGTTAGGGTTAGGAGGTGTTAGAGGGTTAGGAGATGTTAGGGTTAGGAGGTGTTAAGGCCGCAGTATGCTCGCCGTTCCCAAGCTGTCGCGCGACAATGTGACGTCAAAATGACGTCAAAATGACGTAGATCTCGCCGGCGGGACAGGATTTTGTCCCGGTTGTGCCGTGTCACGCACCTCTCTTTTTTTTCCAGCTGTGCGCGACAAAGCGGAAACAGGAAACTGGAGTTCGAAGGCACATTTTAATGCGCCTTGTTGCTAAGGCTTCTTTCTTTATATTTTCTATTTTACTGTGTGGTGTATATTTTTTCGCTAATAAACCATGGTTTTACGTAAGTGCTGTCTACTATTGTTGTGGTCAAAGACGAGTGGAATTACGTGGCTGAAAAACTATCTCAAAACGGCATTAAGTTATAAAATGATATAAAATAATCATTAAGTTATTAAGATAGATGCTTACAAACACTATTCATATGAGAACTGCTGCCATACACTGGACTGTTGATGGCTGACCAGGTGGGGCAGTGATGTAGAATAATAGCAATGTAAAGTAATAGACAGACATAATGCTGTAGAGTGAGAGACATCCCGGTGAACTAAACCTTAACTCTAATGAAGACACAGGGGTACCATTATTAGCATATCTCTTCTTCTACTGCGTAGAAATAGCAAAGTCGGTCGCCTTTCCTCAGTGGCGCCACCTCTGTTGCACCTCAGGAGAAGACTGCAACTACTGTCGCGGCCACCAGCGCGAGTGTAAATAGTTACGCCATGACGTCACATTGTCGCGCGACAGCTTGGGAACGGTGAGCATACGCCAGCCTTTAGGGTTAGGAGATGTTAGGGTTAGGAGATGTTAGGGTTAGGAGGTGTTAGGGTTAGGAGATGTTAGGGTTAGGAGGTGTTAGGGTTAGGAGATGTTAGGGTTAGGAGATGTTAGGGTTAGGAGGTGTTAGGGTTAGGAGATGTTAGGGTTAGGAGGTGTTAGGGTTAGGAGATGTTAGGGTTAGGAGGTGTTACCTTTCTCAGTGAAGGCTTGGTCTCCTCTGGCCTGGATCCGGCTGAACAGCTCCCCTTCCTGCATGCTGGAGGGACAGAGACACACTCAACTGACTGTACTGTAACTTGTGTACGTGTGTGTGTGTGTGTGTGTGTGTGTGTGTGAGAGAGATGTTTGCATCATTAAGATACAGACAGATATTTAGAAGCAGGTTTTCTATTTGTGTCTTTCCCTTTTTACTCCACATTACTGAGACAGCGCAAACTCATAATCTCCTCCGACTTACCACCATCTTAACAAATACACACGGTCAAAGGAAAGTAATATCAGAATGCCGCATAAATACAACTTATATTTCTCCAAAAATATACTAAAGTTGTATATGTAAATGATGTATGTATATTTTCCCCGAATATAAAGCGTTCATGTACCTATTTAAAGTGTTTAAAGTGAGGTTCAGAGATGCTCACTACAGTTGGAGAAAGTGAGTCTTGTACACAAGACTGCACACACCATCGGCTCTTTATGGTGCTCAGACTGACCTATGACCCCAGCACAAACAAGAAGTAGCTGACAAGACATGTGAGAGATTAATGGTGGCACACACACACACATACACACACACACACACACACACACACACACACACACACACACACACACACACACACACACACACACAGCCACAGCCACAGCCACACACATACACCTCTACTACACCCACAAAACGTGAGGGAGGAGGAAACAGACCACTCTGGGCTGTCAAGTCGTGTGTGTGTGTGTGTGTGCGGGGGGGGGGGGGGGGGGGTAGGTGGGGGGTTGTGGGTAATGTAGTCCAAGTCAGACCTACCACTCCATGATGATGAGGAGGCACTTCTTGTCGTGGTGTATGTTCTCGTAGATGCTGAGTATGCGGACGATGTGGGGCCCCCCCGACACGCGCCAGTGTAGCTCCACCTCCCGCCGCGACTTGGGGCTGTCATAGAGGATCTGGAGACACATGGGGACACGTCACACAGGGCTGGGCCACCTTCTGTCCCAGTACAGATCATTTAATATCTCGATATAACGATATATGTACTACATAGCGTGTTTTCTGGTAGTTTAACGAATAAGTGGGCTATCACCTACCCAGGGAATAGGGAGATGAGCTCCTTAGCTAACTCTGGCACATTTACATTGATGTGGAAACTGAAATGTTGATTAATGTGCACTGTTCCTGGTAAATAAATAAATCACTCCCGTGTGAATGAAATACTTGACAAATGGAAAGTACCGAGGATTTTCGTCACTTTACTACAACGCAGCCTTTAAAACCGGGAAAAGACAACACAACATATTTTTCACGATATTACGACATCCAAAATCTAAGACGATATCTTGTCTCATATCATGATATATATCAATATAATAATTATATATTTGCCCAGCCCTACATTAAAGCACAGTGTTTCATTTCAGCTGGGAACTGAAGTCATCCAATACATCACATGTTGCTTCCTGTTGCGTCATTCCCATTCGGATGAATTTTGTTCATGTGGTCACATGGGTTAAAGCGTACCGCGTCCAAAGGTTAGTGGGTGTGGCCAGGACGGTGGTTAGGGGTGTTTCACTCCCAGCCCATACTCACGATAGCAAATCAGGAGTATGCTACGACGTATGAGTATGCTATCTATCCGTCCTACAAAAGCTTGGTAGAAAGTCACTAAGTCGATCATGTGTGTCTGGGTAGGGACACTCGAGTAGAGGCATGGCAATAACCCCCCCCCCCCCGACTCAGTCAACGCAGTACGAAGTGTCAGCCCGGCACAAACGGGCGTGGCGCCCGGGCACACGACACCAGTGGAGACACGCGCGTGACAACACATGAGCCCACGTGCGCAGCAGGTGGCGGACCTTGACATCGCACACCTCCTGCCTCAGTGGGTATTCTGGGACGTGACAGAGAGGGAATGACCTCCCTGCTGTCCACAAGGCCGCCACACACACGCCAGGACACACACTGACGCACGATGATGATGATGATGATGATGATGATGATGATGATGATGATGATGATGATGATGATGATGATGATGATGATGACTAACTGAGAGTACCAGCTAAGTAGTACTAAGTAGTAATAGTTAGGGAGTACTCCCTAACTATTTAATAATAATAATAATAATAATAATAATAATAATAACAACAATAATAATAATAATAATCCAATAATAGTAATAATAATAATAATAATAATAATAATAATAAAACACACTAATAATAATAATAATAATAATAATAATAATACTAATAATAATAATTCGAACGAATATAAGAACTAACATTTCCGAGGTTCGTTTGTACATATATTTTGGTTATTTCATGATCCAGATTTAGCGACGATAATGACAGTTTGTGTTTATAACAATTGCAACCCGAAAACAGGTCAGTGTAATGTGACCAGTAGTGACTTACGGGATAAGAGGAAGGAAAGCTGCGCTGTTTAAAGTGGAAGTAGAGGACATCCGCTTACAGACTCACTTGATAAATGGTGTCTTACTTAACAGCCCCACCACCCACCAAAAAAGTGGGACACATTCATCGTTTCATTATGGGCCGTCAGTGAAGTGGACTTCTGCTATGACATGGTTGAAATATTATGACCGTATAGACGTACACATAGAAACTATGTGGAAAAAGGTGTAGATATATATAGAAAGAAAGATTCAAATATGTATTTAGGTACACAATCATACATATTATGATTGTGTGAGCACTGAGCAGTAGATAGTAGTAATTAGATGATAGATAGATGGATAGAGATGGTTATTAGGGTTAGTGATAGAGATAGAAAGAGTGATAGAAAAAGATTGACAGATATAGAAATAGACAGACCAACAGACAGACCGACATACAAGAGAGACGGAAAGACAGTTGTAAAAATAGATAGCAAGATAGACAGACAGACAGACAGATAGGGATAGGGATAGAGAGAGCTAGGGATAGAGAGATAGAGAGGGAGAGGTAAAGACAGTTAATCTGACTCTAATGTGAGGCAGCGTGTGTCCTCGGTTATTAACACAGCCTAGCAGCACACCTGTTACTGATCCCCCTCTAAACCAATCAAAGGCATTCCCTTCCACACGAGCCAATCAGCTGTAACAACACACGAGGAAGAGACATGTATCCTCCATGTCCATCAAGAGACCCTGATCACACAAGTGTGTGCAAGACTGGGGTAACTCATTCAAAATGGATGGAAAAACCTCTCGCAAATCCAGAGGATTGTTTTTTTTGGGAACCTCTGATTAGCAAGTTAAATAATGGTAATAAACCATCATTTTAATTGTAACAGTCTTTTTATAATGAATTAGGACCGTGGTCCGATAACACTGAAAAACCAAATAATATTGACAATAATATGCCAGCCTTAGACACATTACACACACACACACCATACTCCCATGCCTTTTTATGTATATTATATTTTGGAGGCTGCCTTATCTCTCTAACTCCCTAAAACCCTTAGTTATAAAATATATGGAGTGACTTCAACCAAAATGAATTACTTTTGGATTTCAAGCGATGACAATATAAGGCCTATTTTATTACATCGACTCATATTATCGCATACGACAAAACATGGCCTTAGGACCATCTCAAATACCAAACACATCGCCACCTTGGCAGTCCAGAAGTACATGACATAGTTTGAATTATATTTGAATTTAGGGAACATATTCAGTGTCACACTTTGACTTCCCCTCCCAATGACAGCGGTGAATTAAAATACACTGTGACGCTAATAAACTAAACACAGTCAACAAACCAAGGCAAGGCATGTATGTTGAACATAACAAGGGTCCAATACTTGAAACAACCAAAGGAAGACGACCACACAATAAAAATCAAATCTCCTATTGCGATTGTCTGCCCCCTTTTTTAATGTCTGACAGTGGAAACCAAATGAGCCCAGCACATTTCTACTGGACCACAACTCAGTGAGACAGAGGAAAGGAAGAACTGCGCACATGAAACTGGTCTGAAGCCGAGTCAGCAGATCATCTTAGTTCACAACTCACACACTGATCAACTAAACTCACACACTGATTAACCGCTAAACTCACACACTGATCAACCACTAAACTCACACACTGATTAACCGCCATTAAAGTGCCGTCTGTCACCCAGGCCCAGCCCCCGGGTTGTGGGGGAAGCACACTACATATTTCCATGATAATCAACATGAATAGTGTCTCAAGCAACATGGCAGCACTGTCTTACTCCTCTCTTCTGGATCCGCTCACCCTGGCGGTGACGACGCCAATGGCCAGACGGCTCTAATTCAAGCCATTTAAAACCCAAGTCACAAACCGGCTCTAAAAACAGCACAGATCCAGCCAGCGAAGGGTGTAACAAGGGAACGGAGAGGTCGACCTGGAGAGCCGACAGGAACGCACCCCAGCATGCCTGTAAAGATGGAAAAATCGCCCGCCAAGAGTGAGCGTCTAATGGGGCTGGCGGGTAATGGGAGCCCCTCGCAGGTTCCCACGCAGGCAGCAACACCGGGCCGAGTCCGGCAGGAGAGTCTGGGGACACCAGAAACCAGAGGCCCGTAATTGAATTACAAGGCCTTTCCTCTCTGTCCGTTGCAAAGTGAATTGCCACCCCTATACCCATTCATCATGTTTGCCACTGTCCACCGCACTTAATGAAAAAGCAAGTGGTTGTGATATGTGTGCCCCCCCCCTCCATCACTTCCTCTCTCCTTCCCTCTCCCTCTCTCCCTCCCTTTCTCCATCTATACCTGCCTATAGGGCTGGTGATTAAAAGCCTGGAGTCTCATAAATTAGCGGTGGTGCCAATAACTGTGTGCGCCTACGACTGGATAAAGTGCTCTGTTTATTACGCTGAACACAGAGCGGCCGGCCTGCTCTCCAGTCAACAATCCCAGATATGAGTCCCAGCAAACGGCAGGACTGTAGGAGACAACATGACAAGTTGCCGAGTTGCTCCTTCCACACATATCACACCTCAAAAGTGTTAGGGTTAGGAAGAGGAGCATTACGGAAGAGGAGCATTATGGAAGAGGTGCATTATGGGTAGCAGGAGGCCCCCAGGAGGCTTCCTCGCCATCACGGTTTCTTCTTCAGTTAAGAGACACGGCTGTGTTTTGTCTTGAGAGACAGGTCTCGGCCTTGACTGAAAATGTGGCACCAGGGGTCACGCAAACTTTAAACTACCAGCCAAGAGCCTTTCAAGACTGGCTGAGTGTATAATGAAACTGGAAGTCACCACGCCGCCGACGCATGAAGCGCTGCACATGAAATGTGCTCATTTCTCGTTTCCTGTCTTTCGTTCTTAAAATAAAAGCAGGAGCTTTCGTTTTTGTCTCATTCGCGGTCTCCAGGCAGAGGCCTGGGAGGAGAGGGTCCACCTGGCGGACCGGGGCAAGCCAGGGTCTCTGCCCCAGGCAGGCTGTGATAGGCTGAAGTGTTGGTGGTGGATGTGGTGGTGAGAAACCGTTCCACACAACACTGCGTCACTTTCCATACCTACAGTGACTCTGTTTGAGCAACAGACGAAATAGAAATAGTAAGCGGTGCATCGTAACTTCTTCCTGGTAGCTCCTCCTGGTGTGAGGTCTTGGCACCGGTCTAGGAGGCTTTTAATGGCAGAGACACATTTTGCGAGGCGGTGCCGGGTAACATATGAACTACAAATATGGTCAGTGAGACATCAATCACACACACACACGCGCACACGCACAGTCACCCTAGACAGGAAACACCCCCAAACGATTCCCGGTTAGACATCACGTCTTACTGAAACACGTGGGCCTGCCACCTACCTGCAGCAGATCATGTGTCCTACAAGGAGGCGTGGCCTCATAAAGTGAGGCCTCCAGCGGCGCCCCTGATGGCACCGCTGGCCTGTGATGAGCGAGATGGTAATTGAATGGTAATTGGATGGAATTATAACATGATATGAGTGACAGGCTAGGTGTGGTACAGCTCGAGGTGTGCAGGTGTTTCTGGACAGGTGTGTTTCTGGACCGGTGTGTGTCTGGACAGGTGTGTGTCTGAGCAGGTGTGTGTCTGGACAGGTGTGTTTCTGAGCAGGTGTGTGACGGGTACCTTCAGGGCGCACTTCTCTCCAGTCTTCTTGTTGAAGCACTGCATGACTTTGCCGTTGATGCCCAGCCCCAGCACCTGGGTGGAGATGGTGTAGTCATCCGTCACCGCGTTTCTCCTCAGCTCCATTTTTGAATACACAGGCATAGGAAAGTTCGTGGATTCGGCACTGGGGGGGTCCGGGTCCGGTTCTGCCTTTGGCGCCGGTTGAAGTTCCTCTTGTTCATTCCCATTTTCCAGCATAGTCCCCCTGGAGGTCTCCTTGTTCATGGTCCTCTGGTGGGAAGTGGTCTGCGTCGTAGGGACTCAGTTAATACGTGACTTCAAATGGGTAAAAACGACTCCTGGTCCGGACGGTCCCGCTGTGCGTCCTGCTGTGCGTCCCGCTGTGCGTCAGGCTGTGCGTCCCGCTGTGCGTCAGGCCGTGCGTCCCGCTGTGCGTCCTGCTGTGATCTCCCCGGTGGTTTCCAACATCACCCTCACCGAGACGAGACAAGCCGAGGCGTCGCTTTACGCGTACATGGCGGGTGACTTGTTTGAGTTTACATCACCGTACATGTGTTTCATTAATTACAAAAAATAATGAATTAATCAAAACAAAATATGAATTAAAAAAGAAATTATTTCCCAAACCGTCACCAAACTGCCTGTTTAGAGAAGTGTTCAACCTCCACACTGGGCTGGTCCATCTGCTGCTCGCTGGCTCCGTTAACATGAAGTCACCACCTCTTCTTCTCAACACCAGCCTCCCACATGGACAGCCTCCTCCTCCCCCCTCTCAGGCCACCTCCTCCTCCTCCTCCCCCCTCTCAGGCCACCTCCTCCTCCTCCTCCTCCTCCTCCTCCTCCCCCCTCTCAGGCCACCTCCTCCTCCTCCTCCTCCCCCCTCTCAGGCCACCTCCTCCTCCTCCTCCTCCCTCCCAGGCCACCTCCTCCTCCCCCCTCTCAAGCCACCTCCTCCTCCTCCTCCCTCTCAGGCCACCTCCTCCTCCCCCCTCCCCGTCTTAAAGGAGCAGCAGTGCTGGTTGGAGGTGTGGGCCAGGGGTTATGGTGGGGCCATGAGTCTCTCTCAGCATTAAAATATTACAAAGAAATGCTAAATTATACCGCTGTTGGTTTTTATTATTATGTGTCCACAACTTCCAATGAGTTTTGTGTGGCGGCTGCTGGTGAAAGATGAAGCCGTTATTACAAATACATTTACTTTCTGTTTCAGTTTCACTTTACATTTAGACCTTGTGGTGGTGGATTATGTGGTGTATACTACACACGGTGTGTACTATACACAGTGTATAGTACTACACACACTGTGCGTACTATACACACTGTGTATACTACACACACTGTGTGTAGTATACACAGTGTGTAGTACTACACACAAGGTGTGTACTATAAACACTGTGTAGTACTACACACACGGTGTGTACTATACACAGTGTGTAGTACTACACACACTGTGCGTACTATACACACTGTGTGTGTACTATACACAGTGTGTGTATAGTACTACACAGTGAATCCTAAAATCACTACTTGGCAACGACTTGCTTCAAAATATTGATTGGGTGAACTAGTTCCCACATTAAGTAAGTGACTACAATTAAGTGGTTATTAAATGGTTTATATTAAATGCTTCTAAGCCTTTTATAAGCAAGGTTAAATATATGGGAGTTTTACGGGGGAACGTTTAAACAGTCGGACAGCGCGAGAGACGGGTGAGAGACGGGTGAGAGACGGGTGAGATGCGAGACAACCCCGGGAAAAACAGGAGGGTTGGTGTATGTCTCAGTGTCTGACTTTATTTTCTTTCTAACTGACTTCAATATGAACGTCACTGTGGTTTGTGGTTTCTCTGTCCATGGTGGTGTATGTGTGTGTGTGAGTGTGTGTGTCAATGATGTGTGTGTGTGTGTGTGTGTGTGTGTGTCCATGATGTGTGTGTGTCCATGATGTGTGTGTGTGTGTGTGTGTGTTCAGTAGTCCAGAGAGCAGATGAGGGCCACCCCCTGCTTGATCCAGTGTTTCTGGGGCCGGTCGCTGGGCAGCTCCACAGACATCACATAGTTAGTGGAGTGTCCGGTGGTGGACAAGGTTCCTGTAGGTGGCACACACACACACACACACACACGCACGCACACACATGCACACACACACACACACGTTTAAGTTTAAACCAGAACCCTGACTAGAGCGAGCGTTTCCCTGGAAGGTCTGGTTCTTGGGTTTCAGAACTGCTGATTTTAACCTTGAGGAATGAGTTTGACCTTGGAGAGGTTTCTGGTGGAGCCTGAACAACGTGTGCGTTCGTGATGAGGCTCCAAAAGCCGGCGTCTATCGCACGCTGAAAATATGACGGCTCGAGGAATGAAGCCGTCACCGCTATTTCAGTGTGTTTTTATTGGTTGAGGCCTGGTACGTCACCATGGAAACGAGTCGAAGCCGTCCAGCGTTCACTGAGCATAGTCTAAACTTGGTATCAGAAACCCAACTTCTGGCTCCTCCTGAATTCTGACATTATTCATCGGAAAACACCACACTCCTGTGTGTGCTCCGGTTTCCACACCATAAGACATCAATGTTGGGTTAACCCTCCTGCTGGTTCCCCCGGACCGTAAGGCACCAGGCGGTAGACCTGGAGTCGGCCCCGCTGGTCCGAGGTGCTGGTGATAGTAAACGGACTGCATCTAGGAAGTGCTTTTCAGCCCAGTAGCCAATCAAAGTGCTTTAAACGGGTTAAATGCAGAGATCAGATTTCGTCATACGTGCAATGACAATAAAGTTGATTATTCTTCCTATTCTTGGGAACATATCCGGTTAACCTGGGAAATCCAGGTTCTCGACACGGGCCCCCGGTCCCAGGGCCCCGGTCTCAGGGCCCCGGTCTCAGGGCCCCGGTCTCAGGGCCCCGGTCTTAGGGCCCCGGCCCCAGTACGTCTCACTCAGTAGCCAGAGCAGCCGGAACGCTATGCTGGCTCTGCGCTGGGGGTGGAAAATACACCGCTGCACTTTCTGAAGCTTTCTGAAACTGGACACTTACCGCGCCTATTTTGAGATGAGTAATAAAACCAGGGAAGATGCACGCACACACACACACACACACACTCTCACGTAGACACATATGCACGCATACCCACTACAACGAGTGCAAGTACACACCCGTACACACACACACACACACACACACACACTTCCCGGCAACAGCTACAAGTAAATGCTCTACATTCAAGAAACTAAAACACAACCATCCCAGTTCTATGTATGTACGAACTCTGTGCCCCCCCGCCGCCCGCTGTGTGGACTGACCGGCCCGCGTCAGGGTCTTGTAGACGGGGCAGACGTAGACCCCGGAGGTCGGGGGTCGGCGGTCGGCCCGGGGGATCATCCAGATGACCGCCATCTCGGTGTAGAGCTCCTTGGGCCGGGACTGGCTGAGCTGGCCGGTGCCAGGGTCCCAGCGGGCCCCCTCCAGGTACAGACCCTGGATGTAGCAGCCCTGGTCCGGCCGCACCCGTATGTCTGACGCTGGCATCACCTGAGGAGGGAGGTAGTGGAGAGGGGGGGGGGGGGGGGGGGGTAGTAGGGGGGGGGGGGGGGGGGGGGGGGGGTTAGTGGAGGGGGAGAACTATTTTCTGTGAGAGAGAGAGAGAGAGAGAGAGAGAGAGAGAGAGAGAGAGGCTACAGCCGGACCTTGAAGTCGAAGCCGATGGTGTCTATGGAGAGCAGGGCGTGGCGGGCGTAGTTCTGCAGGGTCCCGGTGAGGAAGGCTTGGGGGAAGAAGAAGCCGGAGATCCAGAAGATGGGAGGGGGGCCCTGAGAGAGCCAGGCCTGCAGGAAGCTGATCCTCTGCAGCAGGTCCATCACCCAGGAGGCCAGGGGCTTCAGAGAGGGGTAGGCCTGCAGGGAGGAGCCAGGGCAACGTTACACACACTCTGCAAGCATCAGGGTCCGTGAACAGGGTATCTGCAGGTTTCAATGCAAAACTTTTTAATACCTTTTTAATACCACTATTGAAAACACAAAAACTATTTAATACCGATTTCACAGCCCAACTACGTATAGGTAAAGTGAAGTTATCCACCAGTGTAGTGGTCCACACAGTTTGTGTACGCGAGAGGCAAATATCTGTTTGACATTTATTGGTTTGAGGTTTATTATTTAAGGCCTATGCAAATTATATTTAATGCCTTTTAATGCCTTAAATTGACATTTTTGGATGTAATACTTTTTATTACTTTTAATACAAAGTCCCTGTTGACCAAAGGCACTAGGGCACCAAGATGATCTTAAAGTGTCCGTCGCTTGAGGGAAGAAACGTGGAGACATTTTGTATGTGTCTGCTGTGTGTGTGTCTGTTTACGTGTGAGTGTTTACTGTGTCTCCGTTTGTGTTTTTGTGTCATCAGTGTGTCTGCTGAGTGCGTGGGACTGTGTGTGTGTGTGTGTGTGTCTGTTTATGTGTTATCTGAGTGTCTGTTTGTGTGTGTGCTATCTGTATGTCTGCCAAGTGTGTGGATGTGTATTTGCTCTGTGCGTGTGCTGTATGTGTGTGTGACTTTGTGTGTGTTATCTGAGTATCTGCTGTGTGTGTGATTGAGTGTCTGTTTGTGTGTGTAATCTGTGTGTGCTGCATGTGTTATCTTAGTATCTGCTGTGTGTGTGTGTGTGTGCGCGCGTGCGTGTGTGTGTGTGTGTGTGTTTATCTGGTGCTGAGTGCGTTACCTTGGCCTTCCACATATCAGGCACGACGTTCATAAACAGGCTGCTGGCCATAAGCTCCAGTTCAGATGACATCACCACTAAGCCCCTGAGAGCCTTTACGATGTCACCCAGACTCTGGGACACGACCGTCAGCAGCTTGTTATACCTGCAGAGAGGGGGGGGGGGGGGGGGGGGGTGATTGATAGTCAACAGACTGTGAATTAAACCAGCTGTTGCTTGGGGGGGGGGGGGGGGGGGGCAGGAAACCGCAAGGTTGTTCCCTTTTTGAAGACTAAGACCACCTGCCCCAGTTGAGAGTAACAGTGTAGTTGTACCACAACACTGCACCAGATATAAAGTGTTTATATCTAGTGCAGAGCTTTACACAGTGTTAATTCACTGTTTAGTCATTTAGAGTCGCTTTTATCCAAAGTGACTTACAGTGAATTACCTTCTTGATGACATATGTCATCAAGAGGTAATAAGTGATTGCATCCTAGAGAAGGGATCTTTCTCTAGGGCTGCAGGCCTACAGGTAGACAGGCGGACATGGGGGGATCGAACAGAGAGAAACGCCCTAACCACTACATTATGCTGCAGTATTTAACAGAGAGCTTAATGTTGTGTTACCTGATAACCTCTTGGACCAGCACGGTGTTCATGGACTCCTCATACAGGACCTGGGTACTTTGACAACACCTCCCGGACACTGATAGGCTTGGGAATCCTCTCCACGATACCCGACACAATCTCCTCCACGATCTGTGTCACACAGAGGCTGCGTTACGGGGCCACCGGGTCGGTCCGTTCCGTGCTCATAATGAAAGCAGTCCGGTGCACAATGAATGTTGTGAAACCGTGAACCCCTGTCTTGTCGCTGAGCAGTGAGCAGCGCCTTAGGGATTAGTGCAGCGCCTAAAGTTGACTCTTTCAGCCGCCGGCCACTGAGGCTGGTGGGTTAAAACATTCGCCAGCCACACAAGCTTCTTACCAGCCAAGGAAACAAAGAGCATGAGCATGGTGCTTGTTTAAGAGGGAAACGTTTTGAGTTCAAACTCAATGTCACAAGTGTGAATATAACAGATAATTATGTCAGTCCGAAAATGTGGCCAACAAAATTGGTTATGTTTTTAATTAATAACTCACACACTGTTTTTTTTGCCACCCGCCAACAGTGGCTGCTAGCTTGATATTTGTACACAAATCACCCAGCATTTAGCATGTGGTTGTGTAGAGTCATACACACACACACACACACACACACACACACACTAGGTATGTACCTCCTCCTGAGCCTTGCCCCCGCTGGATGCGGCTCGCGGCTGCAGTTGAACCACTGCTCCCAGCAGGGCAAACGTCTCGTTCTGGGCGAAGCTGATGTTGGCGTTGTCGTGGAGACCAAATATCTCAGGTGTATCGTTGATGGGCAGGCTGCGGATGTAGGCCAGGTAGTCCTGGAGACAGGAGTGTGAGCATAGCATGTTCTACAAGACACCTGACATCACCTGCGTGTCAAATCCAGATGTGTGTCTAAACTTAGTCTCAAAAATCGGACTTTCGATTAATATCCGAAGTCGGATGGCAGACGAGCTCAAATCTGGGTGAACGAAGATTGTCGTTGTTTTTTTCACGTAGCGACGGGGACTTTTGAAAGCGGTAACACGCAGATAGCGGAAGGGGAGGAGAACATCGACTGAAATAGTCGCCCAGGACTGGCAGGACTTCCACCACCATCCTCCATCCGGTGAGTCTGACTAGTCTAACCTTGACATCCAGCTGTGTGTCTATCTGCCGGTAGTCCCCAGAGGGGGTGTAGAGGTGCCCCGGGCTGAGGACAGCGGGGCAGTAGAAGTCCTCCAGCACGTTGAGGAGACAGCGGCGGTCCCAGTCGTCCGTCACCCGCCCGCCGTAGTTGATCTGGCCCGCTGTGTATTTCAACACCTGGAGGCGAAACCAGAGTGTGTGTAGCTGAATGCTCGCTTTCCAAAAAGGGGGTTGTCAGGTTATTCTGTAGCATAAGGACAGGGGCTTCTGATCAGAAATTAGATGAGAATGAGAACAGAAATTGCATAGAAATTGAACCTAATGTACAAAATCTCTAAATATCAAAAACATTTCTAGGCACCACACCTTGTACGGGATGTCCCGGTACTCGTCGAGGAACATCTTGAGCTGGCTGATGCAGATGCTCAGGTCGCCGTCGGTGAATTCGTAGGGGATGTTGAACCCCAGGGGGCCGAATTTACGGCGCTCGATGGCGTTGCCGTGGAACAGACACAGAGAGAGGAGCAGCGACTTGAACTCTGGAGTCTGTGGAGGGAGCG
Source organism: Merluccius polli (assembly GCA_030340625.1). NCBI lineage: Eukaryota > Metazoa > Chordata > Actinopteri > Gadiformes > Merlucciidae > Merluccius > Merluccius polli. Next base: position 134,022 of record JAOPHQ010000856.1, on the reverse strand, counting down.
AGGAGAGAGAGAGAGAGAGAGAGAGAGAGAGATAAGTTACATACACACATGACTTGTACCTGAGGTACATGACATGTTTTGCATTCACAATATCTTTTAAAAGCGATACCCCACATTGCTGCTGCACCACAGTGGCTTTTTGTTTGCACACTTTTGTGTGCCATCGATTGTCTCTTGTTTTCCTGTCTATAGTTTCCTGTCTAATTCTTAAAGAGCCTCTATTTTACCACCAGGTGTGAGTGTGTTTGTTTAGCCATTGCAAGCCATTTCAAAATTGTCATGTGACTACCCTCTAATGACATCACAAGTGGGAGTGTCCACCCAGATGTATTGATGGACTCGAGGGTAGTGACGTCAGAGTTTTGAAACTTGGATTGTAATCTCTTCACACTCACACCTGGTGGTCAAGGTGCTTGGTGCTTCATGTCTGTCCCTCAACCACATCCAACGCCTGTGTGTCCCATGGGTGCTACAGCGTTGTGAATGAGTGGGCAGGAGGAGGAGACCTTGGAGCAGGAGCTCAGGAAGGGGTCGCTGAGGCTCAGGTAGGTCTTCAGCAGGTTGGCCTTGATGCCCCTCGGGGGTTCGATGGTCATCTTGGAGCCCTTCTGGAGGATGGAGACGGGGAACTTGTTGCTGGGCAGACTGGTCAGCCACAGGCGGAAGTCCCTGTGCACCTGAGGAAGATGGGATGCAGGACGGAGGAACGTGGGTCAGCTGTGTGTGTGTGTGTGTGTGTGCATGCTAGTGTTTGTGTATGTGTGTGTGTGTGTATGTATACATGCATGTGTGCATGCTAGTGTGTGTGCGTGTTGTGTGTGTGTATGTGTGTGCGTGCGTGTGTCTGTGCTAGTGTGTGTGTGTGTTGACTCCAGTATCCTGACCTTATCAGGTTGGATGTTTTCGATTAGTCTCTCCAGGGAGGGCATCCAGCTCGGCGCCAGGTGACAGTTCTGGAAGAACACCCATTTACCCGTTTCCATGGCGCTGCTCATCAGGGCCTCCGCCCATGGGCCCTGAGTGATTGATACGTGCACGCACACACACACACACACACACACACACACACACATGCACACACACACTGCACACACACACACACACACACAAAGAAACAGAGCGAGCATAATAACAGTGTTATGCAGTGTGGTCCAGAACGTGTTGAAATAAGAAACAAACTGACGAGATTATTGTTCTCCTTAAAACTGAAGCAGTCCTGTACATTGTGTGTTCTTTAATCTTTAATCATTACTCTTTATTCTTTATTGGGATCCCCATTAACTTGTACAGATTGGTCGCTAGTCTAACAAAAAACAAAAAAAACAGACAATAATTAAAATCAAACAATAAACAGAAAAGGCAAAACAAGCCAAACATAAAGACCAGAAGTGAAATGACTCCTGCATGTGAAACAACAAACTACAGTAACCTACAATGAAAACAAGAACAAAGCCGTTTAATACGAGTGCGTTGTTGTGGTGTGTGTATGTGTGTGTGTGTGTGTGTGTGTGTGTGTGTGTGTTGTTTTTGCATAGGAAAAGCATTGCAGTCCGTCGTCAATGTTGTGTACCCCCCCCCCCCCCCCCCCCGGAGGTCAGTGCTGGTGTAATTATGTCCCTCTTCTTCTTCTACGGCCCTCTGTCTGATGAGTGAACAGCCACTCTGTGAGCGGACTGAAGGGCCCTTGTGTTGGCTGCAGCACAATGGGGCCGGTCAGCCGCTGAAAACACGTTGACGTAAAGGCCACAGTCCTGGCACGCGGCCAACGGCGATCAAGGCTTTCCCAGGGGACGATTTTTCCCTTTCTTTTTTGTATTTGTATTTGTGTGTCACAAAGTCTAAGTGGTAGTAGGAGAGCCCCGGTGGATCAGCCTTCGCAAATGCGTAATAGTCTCTGGAAACTCTCAGTTCATTTTCCACTTCCAAGGGGCGTTATCAAGGGGCGCAGACCAAAAAGCCTCCGGACGCAATTGGATAGACCTACAACCAATCAGAGCAACGAAACGTGTGACGTAAATTAATGTTATTTACCAAATCCTGTCGGAATTACGGCAAATGTCTTTCTTATCAGCAACAGCTTTCAGTGCAGTCGTTCGTTCTTCTTTTAGAGAAAATATACCGTCCAGTTGGTTTAATACTGGTTTAATACTGTCGCGTACCAGAGCGTCAGAGCACAATAAACATGAGCTCTCAGATTGGTCTGGTTCCCAGGCTAGCAGTGGACAGGTTGTGCCTGAGATTCATCTGTCTGTCTGTCTGTCTGTGCTGTCATTGCTCGGTGACAGCACAGACTCGTTAATTAGCACCTCTCCTGTCCAGACGAACAAACGACAAACGACCTGCTTCTCAAATGAGAACAGAGAGAGAGACCCACCCCTTCTCCAACGCCTGTTCAAGGCGGGAATGTTGCGCCGTTATCCCGCCTCGCCTTCTGCATAAAACGTACAGACACAGAACGGGGGGGCGTTGTTGTTGTGACTTTAAGCAGGCAGCGGAGGTCGTAACAGAGCCGACATCTGTGTAAAAAGGGTGACCAGGGGGGTTTAAAGCTAGCAGCTAGCAGCAGTTAGCAGTGTGCAGCTGGGGCAGCATCATGCCGGACTTGGTTTAGTTCAGTGTAAAAAAGCAACGGCAGCGTAATGACGAGTCTTCTTGAGTCTTGAGTCTTCTTTACGGCATTATTGTGGGATCTCCTTTTTGTGAAAAAGAGAGAGACAGAGAGAGAGAGAGAGAGAGAGAGAGAGAGAGAGAGAGAGAGAGAGACAGAGAGAGAGAGAGAGAGAGAGAGAGAGAGAGGGGAGAGTTGGGATGGGATGTGGAGATGAGGAGGGGTTCAGCTCATTACCTGACCCTGGCCGAGGGAAATGGCGTTCATCTTCTTGGAGAACTTCATGGCGTCCGCAAACTTGTAGAGGTCGGCGGCGGGGTCGGTGCCGGGGGAGAGGACGAAGATGAGGGGGATGGAGGGGGAGGACTCCTTGAAGACCACCGACAGATCTGAGGTCTGGGAAGAGGACGTCATTTCATTCGTTTTTCCCCTCAGTGGGCCAATGGTCCTAATCACCTAGTGGCCATCTTGGTTCTCGTTCCCCCACCCAGCTAGCGTTTAGAACCAAGATGGCTGCAAGGCACATAAAGAATTCAACTCAAACCATCATTGCTATATCGCTAATAGGGATATACAGATGTCTACATTGTACAGTCAGTAATGTCTATGGAGATGGAAAAGGACTCATTCTGTGGCCTGTGACTCATTCAGTTCAAGGAAATAGTTTGATTCACTCCTTCACCATGACTTCATTTATTGCACTGTACTTGTACATATAAGTTTGGTAAATCTTTCTAATACTTAACAACGATCATAAGGGCAGCACAGCGCCACTTGTACTCCAACTGTGCAAGTATTAACACCAACAGTCAGGGGTGGACTGGGACTGAAAAACGGCCCTGGACTTTCAGACCGACCGGCCCCCCACAACACGTGCGCGTCCCGCTGCCCCCACACATACTTATTTCTACTCTGTGCCAGTGTCAGACATGACTCACACACTTTCAATAGTAGACGGCGCCACTACAGAACACAAGTGAGTTCATTTGTGACATTTAGCTGCATCAGCTTTGAGAGACTTCATCTTTTTGTCTCTCAATGCCTGGGCACGGCCTTTACGTTTTTAACTCGGCTTTCCATTTTGACTTTACTTTGATTTTTGGAAAAGTGAGAATGAACGACGCGACTTCAGTCCCCCCCGAACCAACAGCCACTCGCTGTCTCCCTCCCTCTCTGTCTGGGGAGGGTGTCTCTCCCTCTCTGTCTAGCGAGGGTGTCTATCCCTCTCTGTCTAGCGAGGGTGTCTATCCCTCTCTATCTGAGGAGGTGTCTCCCTCTCTGTCTGGGGCAGGTGTCTATCTCTCTCTGTCTGCCCGAGGGTGTGGCAGCAACCATGTATGAGTTTGGGCCGGGGGGGGGCAGGGGCGGAGCCTAGAGGAATAGACCAATAGGCCGGAAGAGGGGCGCTAGCAGTGGTAATTCTATGCTTAATAATTTTCCCTTATTCTACTTTAAAAAAATATGAATCTTCTCGGCCCACAGACCGGTGGGCCCACCGGTGATCCCGATGTTCAGTCCACCCCTGCCAACAGTTTAATGTTCATGTTTATAATAACGTGCACATCTCCCTCCCCAACATGTTGTGCTGGTGAAGGGGTACTTGGATGAACAAATATCTTGGAGGAGGCACATTAGCAGAAATAGGTTTAAAGTGACACCTTATCACACGCGTACGATATCACCTACCTGTGGCTCTATGAAGCGCTGTCCCAGCTGGGCGGACACCAAGTCCTGGAGGCCGTGGGTCAGCCTGTCGGCTCTCAGGCAGCGCAGGAGCAGCAGCCTCTGGAACTGATCCAGCCTGCTGCCCAACTGCCCAGGAAGAGGCTCCCTGATGCACAAGCATGGGTACAGCAGACAGACAGAGAGACAGACAGGAGAGAGACAGACAAGAGATAGTGAAACAAGATATGGAGAGAAAAAGCAGACAGACACACAGATTCATTCAGATAGACAGACAAGAGACAGCAGAGCAGACCGACACACATTGCATTGCTGACCTGCCGCTGGTGTATGAATGTGTAAATGAATGTGTGTATGAATGTGTGAATGTGAGGCAATAATTGTAATGTGCTTTCAGTGGCCACAGGTCTAAAGAGCACGATATAAAAGCAGTCCATTCACCATTTATACATACAAAAATATGGACAGAAGCAGTAACACAAACACATACTACTAGGGCTGGGCAATATATGGATATTATATCGATATCGTGATATGAGACTAGACACCGTCTTAGATTTTGGATATCGTAATAATATTGTGATATAGCATAAGTGTTTTCTTTTCCTAGTTTTAAAGGCTGCAATACAGTAAAGTGATTGTGCTTTTAATTTGTCAAGTATTTAATTCACACAGGAGTATACAAAATCAGGCTTTACCATGTGGTTATTTTATATAGACTGTTTATTTATTGAATTACCAGGAAATATGCTATATCATGATATATATCGTTATCGAGATATTAAATGACCTATATTTAGCCCTTCATACTACACGTGTGTATTTGAAGCGGTACCTGTGGGGCTGGCTGCTGTCGAAGATCCTCTTGAAGTCCTGTGTGTGTGTGGGGAAGCTGTCTGCCAGGCTGCTGAAGCTGGGCAGGGCGCTGAGTGCCAGGATGTCCTGCCAGGTCCGCTCAGACAGCCAGTCGGACGCCGGGTTAGCAAGCTGCTGGCCGGGCTGCACCCCCCCCGACAACAGGTAGCGCCACTCATCCTGGTGATGAATGCACACACACACATACACACACACACACACACACACAGAAACACACACACTTATCAGAATAATTCTCAATTGTGAGAATTGGTGATTGAGAATTGAGACGAAATCAAGGCTGTGTGTGTGTGTGTGTGTGTGTGTGTGTGTGTGTGTTTATTTGCGTGTTTATGTGTGTGTGTTTCTGTGTGTGTGTGTGTATGTGTGTGTATGTGTGTGTGTGTCTGTGTGTGTGTGTGTGTGTGTGTGTGTGTGTGTGTGTGTGTGTGTGTGTGTGTGAGTGTGTGAGCCCAGCGCCTCCCTCACCATGTGGATCTTGTGGTCGTTCATCATGATGCGTGCACACACCAGGAAGGAGAACATCAGCTTGTGCTTCTCAAACAGACTGCGGCACACGTTGCTGTAGAGGCTGAAGGTGAAATACTCGTTGATGTTGAGGATCCTCCGCTCCACCGTGTCTGGGGGTTCAGGAGGGAACGCTCACTAGCATCTTCTCAAATGGCCAACCTGTAACTCCTTCACTCTCTGTGTGTACAGACTAGCCTTTATTTCCTATTTAGTTATTTAGAGATGATGCTTTAAGACTTAGAAGTAATTAAAGGGCAGGTAGGGGTTCGGAGGCAACTTGTTCAAGGAGGCCTACAGGTAGACTCGGGGCAGACATCGGGGTTCGAACCCAGGAGCCTTCTGGATGGTACTCAAACCCTAACCACTAGAGTGCCCTGCCCACATTAAACCTACTTTATAGTCGCCGTGCATAAACTGTGCAAGCCGGTGTGAATCAAAAATGACAGCCGGCCAAACGACGACTACTCAACCTTATATATAATTCTATTTTCCCTTTTTAACTATTTTTATACTATTATTTACCTGCAGTCTCAGAGTTGGCGATGCCAGCCGTGAAGATGCTGAGGAACCACTCCAGACAGTACTGGTACATGGGGTCCACGTTGGACAGGTCCGACACGCAGAAGAACAGGATCTGTGTGCGCACCGCCACAGGGACGTACTCCAGCCGCGTGGCGTCGATGTCCCTCTCCGTCTCCTCGGCAACCGTCACCTTAGCCTGCCGGCGAGGACGCGCTCATTGTGTTGTGTGGTTCTGGCTGTTCTACTGCATGGTGTACTAACAGCTAAACGCTAAGAGCAGTACCAGTAGCGCTGTGGTAGTATAATATATACTCACTAAAAGGGGTTGTAAAGAGTTATGTCAACTTTCACACTGGTAGAAATTAGAGTTTTCATGACTTTTAAGCACTTTAATACAGTACACATTTGTGAAAAAATGTAATAATATTAAAATATTTTGTAATTTATTTATATTATTGATTTATTTATTTTGTATTACAATTTCTGAATAATCTATCATTTATTTCCAAAATATTATATTAGACATGAATATTGAGATGATGCAAATTAAACTTTATGTAGTTACGTTTACTAGACTGTCATAACTCCGGTCAAGCTGACTGAAACCGGTACCGATCTGGGGCCGTATTCACAAAGGATCTTAGCGCTAAAAGTAGCTCCTAACTGGCGAATTTAGGAGAAACTCCTAAAAATAATGGGCGTGTCAGTCTTAAATTTAGGACTCCTAATTTTTTTCACTAAGAGCAATTCACAAAGTATTTTAGGCCTAAAAGTAACACCTAAGTCTAGGAGAGCCTAAAAGTCCTCGAGAGGACTCCTAACTCACTAAGACCTATTCACAAAGAATCGGAAAATGACTGCGAGACGAAATGTTTTGGAGACAGTGGAAGACTGTGAATTGATCAAGAGATATAGGCTAAATCGTGAGGGTATTAAAACTTGTTGTGGAATTAGTGCGGGATGCAATAACATCCCCGACTAACAGGAATAACTCGATTAGGAAATAAAATGTTTGGCAACACTACGATATTTAGCAACAGGGAAAATGCAAGTTTGCAATGCCGACGATTTAGGAATATCGCAACCATCAGTCAGCCATAAACCGAACCATCAACGCGCTCTGTAGACCACATATCAATTCAATTAAATTCAAACTTTATTAAGGACACATCTCATGAAAGGTCCATAACACCAACACAACACAATAATAATAATAAAAATAGAATAAAAAATACACACACACACACACACACACACACACACACACACATATATATATATATATATATATATATATATATATATATATATATAAATAAATACATATATAAATAAATGTAGCCTACATAGCCTATATGTAAATACACACACACACACACACACACACACACACACAATTCCACAATGATCATATATTTACATACAGGCTAGAAGAGCTGACAGAGCTCAGTTCAAAGTTGGTTAAGGCTGAAATAATATTAATATCATCCAACAGTTTTCGGTTTCCTTTGGACAATCAACAACTACACAGGATCAAAGCCAACTTCATGGCAATTGCAGGTATGGCCGGTGTGGTCGGTGCTGTTGACGGGACGCACATACAAATAATTGCGCCATCAAAAGATGAGGACGTGTTCGTCAATAGAAAGAAAGTACATTCCATCAACACGCAGATTGCTTTTGATGCAACTTTTAACATTCTTGATGTTGCGAAGTGGCATGCAGGGTCTACCCATGATCCGCGTATTTTAATGGGGAGCGGTCTGAGGCGTGAGGCGCCGTGTACCAGTTGGGTGTCTTGGGTGACAGTGGCTGTCCCTGCAAGACGTCTTGACACCCTATCTCAGTCCACAACCGGGAGCACAGTTAAAGTATAACATGCAAGTGATTACGCAGATTACGATTAGTCCTATGCGTAAAAAACATCGTATTAGCTCTTTGTCGCCTTTTATTTGTTGAATCCATATTTATTATTGTTTGCTGTGTTCCTCCATATATGTTAGGGCACACAAAAATACACGAAATCTTGTGGAGAGAGGATGTGATCACAGTGATCACTGTATGCGCCATTCTCCACAACCGGTATGGGCTTTTATTAAAAGTGTTGAATAGTGGAGATATGCTCATTGAATAATAGTTTGCAGGGTGCTTTTAATTGCCTCCTTGAATTAATGCAATTTACGTATTTTTATTGTTTATCTCTCTCTCTTTAACGTGCATATAGGCTACAACGTCATTATCGTGGTCTGCACAAACTTGTCATCATGCGTGTATTCTGCTAACTGCACTGTCCATAACTATTTGATAGGGATGTCTAGCCGAGGCTACTTCCTTGTTCTTCGGTGATTCAGTGGGCTCGTTTCCACAGAGACCGCCTGCTCTGAACAACCAATCACCGTACTGACCGCTTCCAAACTCGTGCACGAGAATCGACGTAATCCATAGCAACGGCGCGTCACTCTTAGTTCACTCTTAGTGATTTATCCTTAGTATGAGTAGGTCTCAGCGGCTTTGTGAATAACTTTTAAGAAAAAACTCCTACGTAAAATGTTTTAGCGCGAGTTAGGAGCACTCCTAGCGGTAAGATAAAATGCTTTGTGAATACGGCCCCTGATCTCCTCCATTTGGGTTCACCTCCCTGCACAAGCCCTGCCAGAGGGCTCCACAGGGCCGTCCCGCGGCTACGACAGCAGGGGGCGCTACCCCAGCATCGCCTCACCTGGATCTCCGAAGCCTTGACCTTGGAGGCCCCCAGCACCCTGATGAGCTCCTCGTCGTCCACTGGGTTCCCCTCGGAGGAGCTGAGGCGGAGCAGGATCTGGTCCTCGATGTCCTTCAGCTCCTGCTTCATGCGGGCGCTGCTGACGATCAGCTGGTTCTTGGCGTCCTCCAGGTCCGGCCGCTCCTCGGCCACCACCCGTCCCAGCAGCTGGTCCTCCAGCCCACTGGACACACACACACACACATAATATATTTATAATAATAATAATAATAATAATAATAATAATAATAATAATAATAATAATAACAATAATAGTAATAATAATAATAATAATAATTATTATTATTATTATTATTATTATAATCCTACTGACCTGGGGGAGAGGGTGAAGTTGATGAGGGTGACCTTAGTGGAGATTTCTGGGGAGTAGTGGGGGTTAGGCATCTTGCTGGTGATGTACATCTTGAAGTCGTGGTGGTAGGGGATGGCCGTGTCTCCCAGCTTCATCATGGTGCTCCCCTGCTGCTTAAAGGTCTGCGCACCACAACGCAGCAACACGTGGAGCATCAGCAACACGCCGCTCTTCTGTATGATGCATCGCTGATTGCGGGGAAAACATGCTGGTTTCCCCCCGCAATAAGCCTGTTACCATTTTGACTTCCCAGAGTCACTACTTCATGACTCCTCGTGGTGGCGCTCATCACATGAATGAGGGTCAAGTGAACAGAAGTTAACATTGGAATAATGGACAAGTTGCAGTCAGTGTGTGTGTGTGTGTGTGTGTGTGTTAAAGAGGCACTAAGCTAAGACTATGCACTTTGTTGTACATCGTTTCATCTCAGTTGTCAAGTTCTGTAAAACTGACACCACAATGCAGTGAATAAATAAATAATTCCTGCTTTTTGCCTTTTTTTTCAGATATATTTTTTTCTTCAGTTACACAGATATCGTGATGTATCACAGATTCATTGTCTTTGAATGTATTATATCTGCGAGTATCGCAGAATCGCTGTATCGCGATGCCATCGTTATCGCTGGCAACGTATCGTGATAGCATTGTATCGTGTGTAACTCTGTGATCCCCGCCCCTACTGTAAAAGTGTGAGATAACGCACCTGTCGCAGCAGAACCGGTTCTAAAGCGGGGTCCAGCTCCTCCCCGATGTTCTCCAGCAGGCAGGGCTTCCCGAAGCGGATGGCGTTCTCCAGGCTGCGCAGGAAGTCCCGGTCACTGAGCTTCATGACGTCCAATCCCTTCTCGCGTTCCTGGGTTAGAGCGGGGAAATGTGGATGACTGTGGAGCTGCGTCTAGGTACACACTGCTCTTTAGGCGACTAGCAGGCTTTCACTCAGGTCTGTGGGTTGGACTGAAATCCAATAGATTCTCCCTAATGCAGTCTACCTGTAGGTAGCCTACCTGTAGACAGTCTACCTGTAGGCAGCCTACCTGTAGGCAGTCTACATGTAGGCAGTCTACCTGTAGGCAGTCTACCTGTAGGCAGTCTACCTGCACATCAATGACATAAATCAAATAATGAATAAATAATAAAGTAGTAAACATATAGTCTTCATGTGCACGGACCAGCCTCCTCACCATGTTTTTGATCCAATTGTTGGCCTGTCCCTGGGGGTCGATGAACAGAGGCCAGCGTTGGGAGTACTGGGTGATTACCCCGTTCTCCACCGATAGGCTGTCCTTGGGCAAGCCTGTTATCTGTAGAGAGACACGCCAGAGGTTTAGCTGCTTTAACCCCACTTTTGATTGCATGGTTTGATTGTTCTCAGCCTTACACGTAAGTCACTTTGGATCAATACAAATAAAATGAATAAATGCAAATGTAAAGGATAGGAGTGACACAGAACAAACAAACGCAGACAAGGCTGAATCAGGTTGGTGAGTGGAGTGGGGTTCTTGGGTGGGTTCTTGGGTGGGTGCTGACCTGCCAGGAGCGGATCTTGACGGGGTCCCCCAGGGTGCTGATGAGGTTTGGCTCCTGGGTGTGAGGAACGCTGAGGTCCTTGAAGCCACGCAGCCACTCCTCCGCCATGGCTGCCCGGTACTCCCCCTGGGGCCAGGAAGAGGTCAACGCCACATCAGGAATAACACAGAGCTGGTGCTACTGTTATCTCACAGGGTGGGGGTGTGTGTGTGTGTGCGAGAGTGAGTGAGTGAGTGAGTGAGTGAGAGAGAGAGAGAGAGAGAGAGTGTATGTGTGTGTGTGTGTGTGTGTGTGTGTGTGTGTGTGTGTGTGTGTGAGAGAAAGTATGTTCATGTGTATGGCCGGGTTTGTGCATCCAATAAATCTGTCAACAATGAACCCGACACTCAGAGACACCCTCACCTCAGACTCACAGTAAAGGGCCCCAGGTACCTCAGACTCACGATGAAGGGCCCCAGCTAACTCAGACTCACGGTAAAGGGCCCCAGGTACCTCAGACTCACGGTGAAGGGCCCCAGGTACCTCAGACTCACGGTAAAGGGCCCCAGGTACCTCAGACTCACAGTGAAGGGCCCCAGCTACCTCAGACTCACGGTAAAGGGCCCCAGGTACCACAGACTCACGATGAAGGGCCCCAGGTACCCTAAGACTCACAGTGAAGGGCCCCAGGTAGGCCACATATCCAGCAGACAGGAGCACATCTCCGGCTACGTTGTTGACCATGTAGTCCAGGTGCTGCACCGTCTCCTTCCAGCGCACCTTCTCGTCAGCCAGCCCTCCTATCAGCTGAACATGAAGTGAAGATAGCCCCAGTCAGTCAGCAGACCACTGGGACACACTGCAATGGAGGCCTCTCCTTCTCAGGGGCTCCTGTCTGCTGACCGATGTGTTCAATCTCAATCTTTATTTACACATTCATGTCCAGATTCACATTCTCATGGTCAATTATTGTTAAAAATGTATAAAGAAATAAATGTAATGTAAAATACTCAACGTAAATGTACCGTAACCTAGACTAACGTCTCACATGAGAAACGCTGGGGCAGTTGTCTTCCCTGGGGCAACAATGTTTTCCCATAATGACAAATCATTTCACGATGAATGACTAAATAATGACCAAAAAACATGACTACTAACATAATAACTAACATTTCAATGCTCCTATGTGGTCATTGCGATCACGTGACGTTGCGATGCACAGGCCTTATTAGACTATAATGTGTTCACTGTTGTTACTTTTGTACATAATCGGACCTTGTCTGCTCGGACCAGGCGACCCTCACACAGCTGACACTTGGCGTCCAGCTCGTCCCTCTTGGCCAGGCAGTCGTGGTACTTGGCCTGCAGGGCGGCGATGCCCTCCTCCACCGCCGACAGCTTCTGCTTGGCATCGTCTAGGATGAGCTGGGTGGCATCCAGGTCTGCCTGGGCCTCTTCCAGCGCTTGCTGTGTCAACATGAACAGGTTGGACATTTAGTTACGAGTAAATGTCCAACCGGCTTGCTGTGAGTGCCGTGTCATCGACATTGCCCCCCCCCCCACCTCTGGGGACCGGTGTGTGAGCTCCAGGTCGTACCCGTTTTGGCTCCACTGCTCTGGACACGAAGTGATACACGTGCATGGCGCGTACCCACTGGCAGATGGAGGTGCAGGCCTTGGACACCTTGGCGATGGAGGCTGGCTGGAACTCCTCGTTGTCTATGTAGGGCTGCACCAGCTTGATCACCGAATCGGGAATGTTCTCCTGCAGGGAAAAAACGCACACATATAAGGTCCCAAGATGACACTTAGGGTTACACGCATTTTGGTGCTGCTATTCGTTATTTAGTCATACAGCATATAGTGATTCTCAAGGAGTGGAAGCAGAGTTTTCTCGGTTAAATCAAAATGAGTACCTTTCAGTTGGGAGTTGAACACCATAGCCAGTACACAGTCCTGCCCTGAACTGAATGAATGAATGAACCAGATTTATGTGTCCTTACCTTATCAAACTTAAAGAGGCCTTCCAGGAACTTGCCGGGGTCTTGGAGAAGAGCCTTGCCCGGGTCCCAGTAGTCGTCCACCCGGGTCCCTGGCTTCTCTCCTGCTACCTTTTTGGGCTTGATGCCCTTCATGATGCACACCGCCTCCACCACCAGCCTCACGCCCTGTGGAGGCCGCTGCATTGCACGCACCTACATGAAGACATATATATACATAATATAATGCAGATGATTTTATTTGATTATTTATTTTTATAGACTAGTGCAGCGCCTGTTCAAATCGTGCCTGTTGGGAACGGGCCAATTGCTGGTATCGCTGCTTGCAGCTTTCTTGAGAACTGCTCATCCAAACAATTCAGACTCTGCACTTTTGCACTTATACCCGCCAAGTGTGAAGTCGATCAGATGAACGGTTGGTGAGAAAATCGAAGAACAGATATTAATGAGCAGGTATAGGTTAGGGCATCTTGCTCAAGGATGTCTGCAGGTGGTCCACGGACATTGGGGTTCAAACCCAGAACCTAGGAGTCCAACACCCCTAGCCACGAGACTATTCTGCCCCCTAAACATCGAGGTCCACTTTGAAGCGCTAACCTCATGGATGTTCTTATATTTTGTCCAAATCAAATCAAATCAAATACAAACTAGATAGTAACACTCATATACAGTCCAAGCAGACACATCATCGGGGTTACGGATCAGAGCCTCTGACCTCGGTGACGTCGTTCTTGTTGAGGGACTTGAGGCTGGTGAGGGCGGCATCCAGCGCAGGCAGCGCCTCATCCAGGTCCTTCTGGGCGTCCTCGGCGATGGCGCCCGCCACCCGGGCCTTCTCCGTGGCCTTGGCCTCCTCCGCCTGAACCGCCGTGCGCGTCTCCTCCGCCACCACCGTGTCTTCCTGGTTAGAGCATGCGTCGTGTGTCACTCACCGTTTTACAGGGACCTGATTGATTACTTGATTTATTGATTTGATTGATTGGATTTTATTTTAGTTGTGTCCTGCAGCCGTAGGTGCCCAGCCCATATGGGCTTGTAAGACACTGTTACAAGTATACAAATGATACAGTACAAAAATACATTCATAATTATATCGCTCAATCTCAAATCATTCATTAGGAACATAAACACGCCAAACACAAAATCACTTTGTCTTCCAAGTTCTCCCCAAGCTCGATCTACACATTTAACCAAAGCAAAAACCTCTTCTTTACAAAAGCCATTTTAAGTCTCCCCTTCACAAGACCAAAATAAATCAGGATTATACATGTCATACTTAATTAAAGTCAAAGTCAAAGTGTTTTATTTATCAAATGCACAGTATAAAACAGGGTCATTCTGAAGGCTTCACTGTTAAAAATGTTCCTGTAAAAACAGTAAACAACAGGCAACAGGGTTGCCATTAAGTTACTGTAAAATTAACATTTTATTACTGTCACTAAAATGTACAGTTTTGTACTGTTAATGGAAAATACAGTATGAACTGTTTTTTGATTTCTTTCACAGTATTTTACAGTTAACTGACTTGTTTAAAAATACGTTATATAGTTTTTTCTTTGACAGTATCTTACACTGATTTGGTTGTTTTTTTTTACCTAAATTAATACTGACTTGGCAAGTTTTACACATTGGAATATAGTGGCCAATGTTGCGGTCGGTAAAGTAACGCAATGAGCTTTCAGTTTCAGTCTACTATGGCTTATTTCCCCCCAAAACACTTACGAATTAAATAAAATTGCTATTCACCCAATAATTAGTAAGATGGGGACAGATGAAGAAAATAATGGATCCAGCTTCACATGTGCAGTTCTGGTGAAATTGCTCTACCCAGAATGCAAGAAATACTGCATGATACTTTTACTTATGATTATTTGGACGGTTGATTAGCAGTAAAGTGCTGTATTTTAGGAATACATTATAGTTCTGTTAAAAAACTGTCAATGTAATTTCACATATTTTCTTTTGTATTAACCGTACTATGCTGTATAACAGGTTACTACTGTTGAAATCCTGCTGTAAATTTACTGCAATCATTTACAGTGTATGTACATTTTTCCACATTCAAATGCTGCTGCTGAACGAGTGGTGGGGCTGAACAAAACCAAAACCCAAAACAGTTTGGCTCTTGATGGACCCTTTCATTCATTATGACGGTGAAGATGGCCGGCCTTGAGCCGCCATGTTTCAAGTGGGAGCCCCCTACCGCTGTTATCAAGGCATCCAAATCTGCCACAAACACCGTTTGTAAACCGACACACACACACACACACACACACACACACACAACACACACACACACACACACACTGCTGCTGACCAAGGGGCTTAACCCCATGCCCTATTAATGGGGCCCAATTTTATTTTAGACTCTAGTCTGACTCTGAACTTTTGGTGAAACTTGGCAGCCCTGATAGTAACGTACAGAACATCTATGCGTCCCTCTGCCTCTCTCCTACCTTGATCTTCTGCATGGTGGCCTCCGTGTCTCTGGCCGCCTCCTCCAGAAGAGGCCTCATGCCCTCCAGCTCCTCCTGCATCTTACTCACGTCGTCCGCCGTGCTGAGGAGCTGAGGACCGCAGATCAGCCGGTCACAAGACTCACCAGCAGAGGCTCTCAAGGAAGCAGTTCATATTCAATGTGCAATGTTTCATAGTTCAACTTACATATGCAATATCTCAACATTTTTAATTTTCAATATTGCAGGCAATACATACCCGCCATGAGCCACTTTATAGGTATTTGATATTTATATGTATATTTTTTATTGCCTTACTTTTGCGTTTTCTATTTCTACTGATTTAATTTATTTTATATTTCCTTTATATTCCCTTTCTAATTCCCTTTCAAAATAGCCTGAACTAACATCTGTCACTATCCACTTCCCGATGGCCGCTATAATAAATACGATCGGCATAACGACGCCACGAAAATGTGAATTGTAGTGCAGAGCTTCTGTGTTTTCCCTGAGGGCCGACCTTGTCCAGGCCGGTCTTCATGCGCTGGCGAGCGCTGCGGAGATCCTGCGCCTTGCGGCCGATGAGGGCGGAGAAGATGCGGAGCAGCTCCAGGTAGCTCTTGGGCGTGACGTAGTTGTGGCGCGACAGCTCCGCCAGGTACTGCCCGCACCTCTCCGCCACCGTCTGGTGGATCCTCACACACATGGAGGTCTGTGGACCAGGGAGAACGCGGTCAGAGAGCGGTGTCTCCTGGGCGTTACAGCAGTGTTTCACAACCTCGGGCGTAGGGGGGGATATGGACTTATAAGCTTCATCAAAGATGAAATGCATTTTTAATGGGAAAAAAAAGTAAGGGATACATAGATCCTACATATATATACTGTATATATATATATATATATATATATATATATATATATATATATATATATATATATAGGCCAAGGACAATGTGGTATAATGCTCCTACATTTGTCTGGGACATTAATATTACAATAATATTTATAACAGATGTTGGTGCTCCCCGCACATGGTTTTAGCAAATGCACAAAAATGTAAGACGTTGTGGTTGCATGCATTTTTCAGGCCTGAAAATGGGGCCACGGCCAAAACACACACACACACACACACATACCAGTCCTGTCATGGCTGCTGGGCTGGCTTCCAGCTCTGGGAGCTCGCTGAGGAAGGAGGTGGCGACAGACTGCAGGGCCTCCTGGGGCCAGGTGCTGAACCAGTCTATGGTACAGCAGGTCACCAGGGAGGGGAACTGTCTGAGACGTGCCCTGAACACCTCCCCCATGGGACTGGAGACATCAGTCAAGACATGAGAGGTAAAGAGAGAGAGAGAGAGAGAGAGAGAGAGAGAGAGAGAGAGAGAGAGAGAGAGAGAGAGAGAGAGAGAGAGAGAGAGAGAGAGAGAGAGAGAGAGACAGAGATAGAGACAGAGACAGAGACAGAAACAGAGAGATAGAATGGGATAATGAGATAACAGGAAAGGGAAGACAAGCATTATTATTATGCTTATGAACTATTATGACAGGTGAGAATAAGGGGCAGTAGACTGATCTTCTACTCCAGTCTGCTACCTGTGCCCTGGTATATAAAAGTAGCATAATATAAATGTCATGAGCGACAGCTGTGTCTCTGTGAAAAGGGCCTATAGGATAGCATTTTGGAAACACAGGAGCGTTGTAATGTTAATTATGATGTTGCTAGTCATGTTTTTTTGGTCATTGTTTAGTAATTAATCGTGAAGTGTGTATGAGGAGACATTTGTGTTTGAAACTGACACAGTGTTTCTCATGCGAGACGTGGCGAAACAACGTTTTCATCAGGGCTCCGAAACGGTTCAAGGAACGAAAACGAAAACCGAAAACGAACGGAATTTTACGAGGAACGGAAACGGAAACGAAAACCAAATGGTCTTCAACTGTTCCGGAACAGAAACGTTATTCTGAAATCCCCAAAACCGGTTAATAACGTTTTTTTTCCGTTCTCTATATACCGTAAAACTTCCAATAAAAGCGGGGTCCCTAATAGACGCAGGGGTGTGGCGACACGTTTTGACAAATAAACGCAGGTCTCCAATTGAGGCCGGATCTGGATTTTATCTAAATTATTTCTTGAACGACTTAAGCTGTTTAGATCACCTACACAAAGATACGGTAACCGTTTAAAACGTCTGTCCATATGGACATAACGCACATCGTTAGATCAGTTAGATTCTCCACAGATAAATCATTCAGTTCATTTAACACAAACTATGAACACCAACGCATAATTCATCCAGACTTACCGGTAAACAAGAGAGACGGGGAAAAGGTCTGACTTCCAACTTTTGAAGCGATCATAAAGTCCGTACGGTGTGTGTCCGTTCCTGCATTGTTTATATTCCTTAAGTCCGTAAGGGTCCACCGGTCAAAATAATCAATGGGTTTCATTAAATTAATCCGAGTTGTGAATAGTATCATGTGAAGTCCGTTGCTCACTGTCTGTTTACTGTCTGTATGCTGGCTGTCGTAAATCTTCCGCTGCCGTAAAACGACGTTCACGTTCGAGCGTCACCACGGACCTACGGCTGGCGGGGGTGCCCGCAATAGTAACACAAACACACTGCGGGCCGACGGGGGGGGGGGGGGGGGGGGGGCGCGCAATAGTAACACACCGCGGGGGGGGGGACGCGCAATAGTAACGGCCGACGGGGGGTGCGCAATAGTAACACACCACGGACCTACGGCCGGCGGGGGGGGGGGGGGGGGGGGGGGCGCAATAGTAACACACCGCGGAGGCCCAATAACACTGCCGGAACGTTAAGAACGAACGTTATTTTACGTTCCGAACCGGTTCAGGAACGATATGTTGGTGGCGGAACGCAAGAACGAAAACGTTAAATATACCGGTTCCGTTCGGAGCGGAACGATTGAAAAATAATTTCGTTTTCAAGCCCTGGTTTTCATTAGCCTAGGCTACGGTATATTTACGTAGGATTTTACAGCACTACTAGCATTACAGCAACTCTCGTGTCCTCTCAATATGGTCAACAAAAAATCCCATGATGCATTCTAATGTACAAGCCCTATTGACCTTCAGCAGATGTTAGTTTTCCCCTGTTCACCTCATGCAGAGCACAGTGTGGATGTTGCTGCGGACCCTCTTGATGTAGGCGGCCATCAGGTTGGCCTTGGTGGGCTGCTGGCCCAAGTTCTGCACCACCGGCTTCATGGTGGCGAGGATCCGCTCCTGCTCATCCGCCGCATACAAGTTGGGCACGTCCCCGGAGTTCAGGATGCTGTTCACGTCCTCCAGGAACGACTCGCTCTTTATCTGAAGGGAATGACCATCAGGGACAACCCTCGCTCCAACCCGCCCAGACGACAGCACTCACCAGCAGGGACAGGCAAGCGGTTCATATTCAATGTGCAGTATTTCATATTGTCATTTATATGTGCAATAGCGCAACATTTCAGCGCATCAATATTCAATATCGCATGTGCAATACATACCTGCCTTTGAGCCACTTTACAGTTATGTATCTTATTTATATGTAATACGTATATTTTTGTGTATACGTGTATATTAACGATTTTTTGTATCACAATGACATCATGTCATGCTCAAGGTTCAGAGACAGTTTTAACCCACAAGCCATCTGGCTACTGAACCACTGAGACTAACACTTGCACACACACACATACACATACCACAATGACTGGTCCCTTAGTCCCACACACACACACACACTCGGCACTTTAGGAAGGAGGAAGACTACTGTTTACATTGTCTACCATGAGTCCCCTTTACTTTTTCTTCCTCTATCATATTATTATTATTGTATTCTACTTTATTTTATTATTTTTTTTTCTTTAAGTAATATTATTTATATCGGACCGCGTCATAGCATTTCAGATTTCACTATTTAAATACTGTTTTTATTCAACTAGCTTACTTTTCCTTATTGTACTCATTATGTAAAGTTGTCTTGGCTCTGAGAGGAAGACATAATGACTGGTGATGATGCTGCATGTTATGATCACATATACGACAATAACCTTGACATGTGAAGACTTGAAACCTAATGTCAGTATTGTTCAAACAACACAAACACACACACACACCTGTGTGTCTACAAACAGGAAGGTGATCTGCTGGTTGCTCAGGCCAGCCTTCAGCATGATACTCTTGATGTCTTCCCTCCACTCGGCTTGATCGTAGTTCTTAGACAACTCAATCTGGAAGCACTCATAATCTGAGCTGAGAGGCACACACACACACACACACACACAAGACACAGAAACAGGCCACCACAATAAGAAGAAAGTCAGCAGCAGCTCATATACAAAAGCCTTAGAGGTGACGAGTCAAGTCAATTCACTGAGAATGTGTGTGTACTTTGTGGCTTCTGCGCCTGGAGAAAATAACATTCAGACTTAAAATGGACGACGAAGTACTACCGCTTCGGCGCGCGGGGGGGTAGGCCCTTTGGAGGCCCTTTTCACAAAGGCATTTAATGTAATTTCTGGCCACCATTTAGTTTTTAGTTTTCTTTATAATTTTAGTTTTCTTTACCTTATAAAAAATGTGGCCATTTATTTGTGACCAATATTATTGTACATCCTGATGCCCTAAATACACAAATATGTATATGAAGCAGAATATGTGGATGTGAAGCAGAATATATGGATGTGTACTTTTTTGTTTCTGTCTCCAGGGGTGGATTGCATGAGGCGCTGTGTGCTTACATGTGGGAGGCCAGCTTGGTGAGGGACTGGCGGCCGCTGCCCCCCACCCCCAGCAGCAGGGCGTTGCCCAGGGGCTGACGCAGGATGCGGCTGATGCAGCAGACGTGCTGCACGGCGTCCATGAAGAGCACCAGCTTCCCCCCGCCGGTGCTCACCTCGTAGTCCTCCATGTACTCCTCCAGCACGCGCACCAGCTGGGGAGCAGCGGTCAGTTGTTATGCAGAGTAGGAAAATCGTACATGATAGTAGATAGTAGATAGTAGGACAATGGTAGTAGCAATATGGGATTTATTTATTTTATTAGCCATTCAATTTCCCCAAATGTATTTTGGGAAAGTGGAGAAGTGTATTATTATTATTATTATTTGTATTATTATTTATTATTATTATTATTATTATTATTATTATTATTATTATTATTATTATTATTATTATTATTATCATCATCATCATTATTATTATTATTATTTATTATTTATTATTATTGTTATTGTTATTATTATGCTTCATATAATATTCATATTTCATTAAGCTGTGTTGATGTTATTTGTCCAGAGGGGGATCAGGAAGTGACATGATGTTCCCTTGGGGAAGATATAGTGATGCGCACTCTTTGTTTTGGGTTGGCAGCATGCAACCTGAACCAGCAGATTCAGTCCGTACAGTTTGGATCCTGCGTTATACGCATAACAAACCCCAAACCAATGACTTGTTTTGGAGGTAGCCAATCCTATTAGAGCAAACCAGACACGTAACCTCCTCACACCTTCTCCTTGTCGTCGATGAAGGCGTAGACCTTCTGGTCCGCGCCTGGGTTCATGAAGTCTCCGTACAGAACCGGTCTGGAGGGCACCACCTCCTCCATGCTGCAGCCCAGCTCCTCTATGCAGGTCTGCAGGAGCTGGTCGAACCAGTCCCTGTCCTCGGGACTCACCAGGCGGTCCTGGAAGACCCGGCAGCTCTCGTGGTACCAGAGCCGCAGCAGCTGCACTTTGTCCTGGTGGAGGTCATCACAGTGATGCTAAAGTTAACAACTACTAAATCAACTATAAGGCCTAAAGGAGATCTTTTCTACCTGCCGCAATAAGACTGTACAACTCCTCCTCCTCAATGAGACTGTACAACTCCTCCTCCACAATAAGACTGTACAACTCCTCCTCCTCAATAAGACTGTACAACTCCTCCTCCACAATAAGACTGTACAACTCCTCCTCCTCAATAAGACTGTACAACTCCTCCTCCACAATAAGACTGTACAACTCCTCCTCCTCAATGAGACTGTACAACTCCTCCTCCACAATAAGACTGTACAACATTTGTACAACTCCTCCTCCTCCTCCTCCTCCTCCTCCTCAATAAGACTGTACAACTCCTCCTCCTCAATAAGACGGTACAACTCCTCCTCCAATGGATAACTGTACAACTCCTCCTCCATAATGAGACTGTACAACTCCTCCTCAATAAGACTGTACAACATTTTGATCCATGTCATTAAAGGAGAATCAAACACTAGCACCACTTGTACATTGGTTTGCATTGTAGAGGACACCCTCTATAGGTTCAACACATTATTGCATGCTTAATCTCTGATTGGCTGATATGGTTCCCAGGTCACCTGCTGATTAGGTTTTGATGCAACACCTGTCCTCCGCTTATTGACAGTGAATTGAAGGGCCGTTGACAGGGGAGAAGGCAACCCTGCAGCCAAGAATGACAAAACCTGAAAGCGGGGTCAGGGGTCAGGGGGATTGGTTCTCCTTTAAGGAGCAGAAAGGGGTTAGGCATCTTGCTCAGGGACGCCTTCAGATATACTGTGGACATTAGGGTTACGAACCCATAACCTTTCGGCGGGGACTCAAATACCCTAACCGGGGTGGGATTCATTCCAGTACCTAAGACCATAAAGCCTTGAACCATTTTAACCATCTACCTCTATGGAGGACGCCTCGGCCATCAGCACACCCTGGAAGACCTTGGACAGGTCCCGGAGGTTGAAGGTGTAGTGGGACTTGGTGGGGGTTGGCAGGAGCTGGGAGGTGATGGTGGAGTAGACCTTCAGTGTGGCGTCTACTAGAGGACCGTTCAGGGGCTGGACGGCCGGGACAGGAACTGTAGGGACCACATGGGGACAGAAGAGTGAGAGATGGGGAAGGGGGGGGGGGGGAGAGAGAGAGAGAGAGAGAGAGAGAGAGAGAAATGAAGAGAGAGAGGATGGCACTTTTGAGTCTACAGTAAAACTGCTATACCACATATCCTGCCAGAGTTCAAGCTATGTGTCCTGTACACTTTAGTTAATGCCCTGTGCTGGAACTGGCTCTGGTCATGTAAAATGCGGTGCCCTGTTCACTGTCCTGTCCAGAGGACCTTCCTCTCTTTCCCTGACTTACTGCCTGGTTCCTTTTTACTCATCTGTCCATCTGAAAAAGAGACAAAACAGAAATGTGATGCAAGCCTCTGGACTTCTTCCCCTGAGCACACACACACAAACCCATATGAACCAATCACCTGAAACCCCGGCATCAGGCTCTATAATCCCTCAACACTCCAGCGATGGGTGCTATGGGTGCGATGGGTGCGATGGGTGCTATGGGTGCTATGGGTGCGATGGGTGCTATGGGTGCTATGGGTGCTATGGGTGTGATGGGTGTGATGGGTGCTATGGGTGTGATGGGTGCTACTCACCCATCCAGCTCCCCAGAATGGTGGAGAAGATCTTCCTCTTGCTGGCGTCCTCCAGCTCGGTGAGGGACAGCACGTTGAAGTGGCGCGTGAAGCGCTGCGTCACCGGGTTGCGTCCCCCGCCGGGGGGGCCCATGGCACACGCAAAGCTAATGTCCACCAGCTGTTTGAAGGTTCCTGTGTTTGGAAATAAATACACAAAACAATACACATGAACACACAGGGAGTAACCTGTTCATTTTTTGTCTTGACGCAAGTAGAACGGGTCGGGATAGGCTAGTGGTTAATGGTTTGACTCCCAGACAACCACAGTCTACCTGTAGCCTCCCTTGAGCCAGAGGCCAAACCGCTACTAACCGCTCATGATGTATCTAAAAAAAGTCGCAGTGGCGTCTGCTCGATGTGTAAACAGATGGACAGCGCTGCTTCCTGTCTTACCGATCTGCTTCCTGTCGTACCAGCCTCGGTGGTCCATCCACTGGCGCAGCAGCTCGATGGGAGGCTGGGCTCCGTAGGTCTCCAGCATGGGCATGTTCAGGTCATCGATGAAGAAGATGAAGTACTTGCCCAGCGGAGGCCCAAACACACCCTTACGCCTGACAGACACATAGATACACTCTGAGATACACTCTGTGGCCCAGTCCCGGTTCCAGGAAATTGTTTGATTCACTCCCTCATTGCATTGGACTTGCACTTGCACTACTGATCATCAATATTTTATTTTGTTTTTTACCTGTTTGTAGTCATTTGTTATTTTTCCATTTTAAACTGCTTTGGCAATATAAATGTTGATTTTCCATGGCAATAAAGCTCTTGTGAATTGAGTTGAATTGAACTGATAGACACAGGCTGGACTGCAGGTCATCTTATGTAACTGGAGTAGTTTGTACAGCAAACCTTTTGTCCAGTTTGCTGTCGATGTAATCTTGAGTCTGATTGGCTGAGGTGCGGGCAGAGAAATTGAGGAAATGTGTGATGTATTCAGCAGGCATGTTGTTGAGCAGCTTGTCTGCCATGGTCAGGGTCTTCCCTGTGCCGGTGGGCCCAATACAGAGGACCTGCACAACAAACACAGGTTGAAGGGGATGAAACGATGCACACATTAGCTCACGCATTAGGATGAACCACAGCTCACCTAAACATTCATCACTCGTTATGTTGGTTAAATGTTCTTGGGGTGTGTCTCAATTCACATACTTCCCTATGTACACTTCCATGTAGTACACTGGGTACACTGTGTACTAGCGTAGTGCGTACATTTAGACAGGGTAGTGTTGTCTCA
This sequence comes from Merluccius polli, assembly GCA_030340625.1. Classification (NCBI taxonomy): domain Eukaryota; kingdom Metazoa; phylum Chordata; class Actinopteri; order Gadiformes; family Merlucciidae; genus Merluccius; species Merluccius polli. The sequence goes on along the minus strand of JAOPHQ010000856.1, from coordinate 110,023 downwards.
AATCAAACACGCTTCTCTTTCTTCTTTTTAATGGCGAATTGCAACCAGGCCGAACATTATCGCCAACATTTGACCGCCAAAATATCTGCCGGCTTCTTTGTTCACCCGACTTTATTAAAAATCAATAAAAGTGAGTTGTTTTTAATTCAACATTTTTACAAATGTCGGCGGTCCCTCCCCTTCTGCTACAGAGTCCAAGATGGCGACCGCTGAGGGTGAGGTTGTCCAGCGTCCCACACCAGCTTTCTGACTGTTATGAGGTCACCATTCTGGTACTAGTGCACGTTGCCAGACTTGTCAGTGTGAACGCACTCATTTCCTCCAAATAGCAAGTGTAAGTAGGCATTGGACACAGCGAGGTTAAATACTCACAGGCTTCCTGTTGGTCAACAGCATGTCCAGCAGGAAGGACGTCCTCACGGTGTCCAGCGTGGGGACGATAATGTCAGCATAGCTGGTCTCTGGGGTGATGACCACACTGGGGGCATGGTCCATCCAACTCACCCACTGCACCTACACAGCAGAACGCAGGTCATCATGTCGGCCTTCTACTTATATTAATTCATTTATTGTTATGAATGTAATTGTCTACGTTAGGGCTGCAACTAAATATGTTCCATCGACGATTAATCTCATGATTATTTTTTCGATTCATTGATTAATCGTTTAGTCTATGAAATGTCATAAATAATAGCAAATGTCATCACAAGTTACCAGAGTCCAAAGCGATGTATAATGTGCTTGCTTTATCTGACAAGCAGCCAAGAAAAACTAAATTATTCCTTTTATAATGATCCCTGAACCAAACATTTGAATTGAACTGCAACATTAAGCAGCACATGTTTGTTATTTGTACTTAATAAATTACAGCCTTATTGTCTACATACTTTTCTCTCTTTATTGCCCTCGTCATCATCCACAAAGTTAGAGATCCCGGCGTCGTCGAGCCTGTAATCATAGACCACGCCTTCCTCTGGAAAACAAACGTGCATCTGGAGGAGGACACAGTACTGCGGTCAATATGAGCACCTTGTTCTGCCAGACGCGGCCCAACAGATCCATCAGCCACCCAAATCATGTGAGACCTGTGACCTGACCTTCTCTTTTGCCATTTTGCCCCTGAGCCAGGCACTGAAGCGCTGGCGGCTGTCCCCGTCTCCGGTGGCCCCCACGCTCCACACCAGAGAGAAGGTGAACCAGGGCTCTATCAGCTCCCCCAGGCGGCTCAGCTTCTCCTGGGGAGGAGGCTTCACACCCTGGATAACACAACGTTAGAGGATGAGTAGAGCAGAAGGTGTAGCATCACCTTTGTGTTGTCAGTGTAATCCGCTTTATTTTACATGGCTTTGTTGAATACTCGATTCTGATTGGTCAATTAAGGCAGTCTGCGGTCTGCTGTTCTGAATAGCAGACTGTTGCTGTGAAGAACAGACGCAAAATCATTTTTGTGCTATATTTTGTGTCAAGTAATTGTTTTTTTTAGTAAGAAGCATTGTAATAGGCAGGATAATGTACAGTGAGACGGTCATTATTGCTAAATAAACCCGCAATAATGACTGGCTCGCTGCGCATTATCCCTTACATGATGTACCACAAACCATGATCTCATGATCTCATAACTGTGTCACCAAAGCTACTTTACAGCTATTTTTTGCAAATAGGTTTTATGTCAAGCTTGGTGCATCATCCATTCATTCATTTTCATTTAATTTCCTTTTCAGTTCAACAGTACAGATTCAACCAGAGACGGGTTGCAGACCCACCTCTTTAGGAACAAAGGGTTTGAAGAAGCAGTCCATTAGGTTCAGAAGGCTACAGGTTAGGTTGCTGTCCATCGAGGCGATGACCTCCTTCACTGACTTGTGCACAAAAGTGATGGAGTCCTGTTGAAATACACAGACAAATACATTCTCATATCAGCAGAATCTAGTATGCAATACCTCTCTGGTATCCACACAAACCATACTATAATGTATAAAGAAAGAATAATTAGACTATATGAAGTTGTCAGGTAATGTGTTTCCTTAGTTGATGGTGAATTATTGTGTATGGCTCCTGATTCTTCTTTCTCATGCTACTGTAAGTATTGGTTAAGTAACTGTAAATGACAGACCATCTATTAGTTATGTTTTGAGTAAGGCAGGCAACATAAGACGTTTCTTCTCCCTACTCCTTTTCCATCATGGAGTGTGAAAATACTAAACAGTTATGTTAAGTTTGTGTTTTGATTGGGGAATCACTTTTTCTACTGGAGTTGTGCATTACCATGAGCAAACAAACACAAATGAAATGAAATATTGTGTTGTGTTAGATGTGTACTTGTTTTTTTTCATGATGTGTATCTGTGTTTTTCTTGGACCCCCTTGAAAACAAGACGGTCCATTTCAAGAGTTATACATGTGAATGTGTGACCTGTAGGAAGGAGGTAAAGAGAGAGCTGAGCTGCTCTGTGTGTGCTCCCAGGGGCCCGGGCAGCTGCCGGAGCCAGCATTCGGTGAAGGGTGCGAGGCCCAGGATGCTGGGCTCCAGGTAGACCATGCCGCAGCGAGACACGGTGGCCGGAGACGCCACCGCCAGGTCCTGCACCTCGAACATCATGGTCATCACCTGCACAGGACGCATGGCGGAAGGATGGAAAACGACTTAAAGGACAAATACCTTAAACCTCCTGTTATCATCTCAGTGAAAAAACAGTTAATCTGCTTTGCTTCTGATCAAATTAGTGTCAACTGATTTACATCAATAATGAATAGTGATTGCATAACATCTGTTTGGTGCTTGATTTCTATATTTTGGTTGCTCTATAGGTAGCAGGATAGCGTAGTGGCTGAGGTGTTGGATTCACAGGCAAAGGTACTGGGATCGATCTCCAATGTCCGCAGCCTACCTGTAGGTATCCTTATGCAAGATGCCCCTATCCCCATTACCTGCTCATTGTAAGTTGCTTTGGATAAAAGCGTTGAAATAACTAAATAGTAAAAAGTCTAGAACCGGGAATACAGAATGACATTAGACAACAATGGTCTTACGTCGGTGAGCTTCATGATCTCCCCAGAGCTGAGACACAGCTTCTTGTTGTCGTCCAGCACCGTGTTCATGTTCTCGATCCACACGGCATCCACCGGCCCGTCGAACATGTACCACTTACTCTCCTGGTCCATGGACACGGCCCCGCCCCGGATCAGGGAGGACAGGATACCGTCAGTCCTACGGGGGATTACATGTGTATGTCCTTCAATTGTCTCAACAACCGTTCATCTGACTGACTTCACACTTAGCTGGTATGTTGCTGAGGACCTTTGCTTTGCTGATAATTGTTCTCTTGCATCCCACGTGTGTATATGATCATTTCTCTGTTGTCTTTGATGAGGGAGTCACTGCTTACCATTCATGCGTGAGCAGGTCAAACTCCCCGTACAGCTGCCCCATGGTGATGGACTTTGGGTTGAGCACGAAAATCCGAACCGCCTCGTACGCATCCCCGCTGACGGACGGCTGGCCCTTGAGGGCTGTCATGGCCGCTCCCAGTACCTCGTAACACTATCACACATACATGCGCTTGACTGACTGACCTTGATAAACCGTGCCTGAAAGGGTACATGTACACAATGGGGAGTGATGCACAGGTTTTAAGCACTCACCCTTGTTTTGCCTGATCCGGCTGGCCCCACCAACATCAGTCCATGTCTCACCACTGTAGTCTCATACAGCTGGATACACTTGGTGATAAACCCTGACAGACAGAAGGCAGAACGTAGGACACTGTCCTTGTAGGGGTGGGGGACATCGGCCTATAGAGGGCGCTAAAGTGTATTCGCTTGTAGTAGATTGTAGATTTGCATCAATTCATCCATTCTGTTCAGCCGCTTTTATATAAGAAACTACAGCGGACACCGACGGACCTGTATAACCCGAACCCCAACGTTACACCCACTTGAAATAAACCACACTAAAGAAAAAAACCTCATAAAAACAACAAATCCGAATATCGTATCGGAATTTTTACAGAACCGCAATATTTACAGAACCACAATACATATCGTATCGGCACTCAAACATCGTTGTAATATCGTATCGTGAGGTCCCTGCCGATTCCCATTCCTATATCCTTGATGGGACAGCTTCCAAACATCCACACCAAGCTCACCATCCACATCTCTGAGGTTCCTCTCGGTGCAGACGTTACGTATGGACTCCTCCAGGGTGCCGTAGTCTATGGGCTCCTCCTTGATCTTTGGGAACAGATCTGACACGATACCGTCGAAGAGCTTCAGGTCATCCTGCAGGAACTTGGGGACGTTGACGTCTCGGATGGCCCGCAGGCAGATCAACTCCTGGTGACGAAGAGGGGTGAATAGGAAACAGTAGGTTTGATATTATTGTACTTTTTTTTTTACTCAACTTTAAATTGCGATTTCAGCCAGAGATATACTTGCTTCCAGCGGACGCAGGATACGCGAGGCAGCCATCATGCGCACAAGTGCATAGTTAAAGTAAGTATATCTCCAGCCTTAGTCTTTGCAGGAAAAAAATATCTAACCTCATCCATATCTGGATTCTCTCTCTTAAGGTTTCCAGCAGCTGAGATCACAGTCTTCACGGCTCTCATGCCAAAGTCATAATGATCCTGCCAACAGCAATACAAAGTCAACTGTCAGTCTGTTTGTCCGGCTGTCGATCCATTCACCAGTTAATGTTCATGGTTAAACTGCGTTGCTTTACCTGAGAGCTAAGCTGTTCCGAGGAGAGCTTGAAGGTGGTGGTGATCTTTTTGGAGAGGACTTTGGCGTCGCTGAAGCCAAACGAGTACAGAGAGATCTCGGCGATCATAGCGTAGTCAGGAACCATCATAGCCACAGGCCGGAACAGAGCCTGAAGTGGAAATGTAGATGTGTCAGTGATGAGTTAGTCTGAACGGATTGAATGAAGACCGTCATTATCTTCTGATCATCGATATGGACCTTGAGGTTGTCTGGTAGTTCGGTGCGGCCGGCATAACCAGGGTTCATGGTGATGAAGACGGCGCACGAGGGGACTAGGGAGATCTCGGTTCCCTCAAAAACGAAGCGCTCCGCCTGAAACCGCCATGACACATTAAGCAGAGTGTGGAAGTGTATCCGGGTTCATGCTATTTGTTTGCACAAAATTAGTTGTTGAACAATATTGAATCAAATGTATTATTGCAAGGATTTGTATTTTGTATTTTCACTTGAAATGTACGTTTTGTTTCCTGTTCCTGTTTCTGTGGTATGGACTGCTGTCATTTGAATTACAATATGGATATAATGTGTATTTTCTGAGGCAGCTCCTCACCCTTTGCTGCTGTGCCTTTTGTATGGTGGTGATCTGTTGTGCCACCACAGACAGCACCTCCACGTCGATACGGTTGAACTCATCAAAGCACGCCCAGGCTCCAGAGCTGAAAGAAACACAGAAAAGCCAATCATATATAATAATAATAATAATAATAATAATAATAATAATAATAATAATAATAATAATAATAATATTATTATTATTATTATTATTATTATTAATATTATTATTATTATTATTATTATTATTATTGTAATAATATGTGTCTAGAGTGAAACAATCTTTGGTGTACAGGATAAAATAAATCCTTGCGGGATGTGGTGGATTCTGTGTGACTCACCAGGCGAGTCCCTTAAGGAACTTGCCCATGGCGATGAAGTCCAGCTGGTCGGAGCAGTTGAACACCACAGTCTGAATGGCCAGAGCCTTGCCCAGGTCCTTGGTGGTCTCCGTCTTTCCCGTCCCCGCTGGTCCCGCGGGAGCCCCCCCAAACTTTAGGTGTAGCGCCCCGGTGAGGGTCAGGTAGCACCTGAAAGAAGTTCTCTGTTTAAAGCATGAAGCAGCATTAAGGTACCTGCTGAACCAATATACTTGTTTAACAGCTGGGAGTTCACCTGTCGGTCAGAGGGGTGATGACCAGACGCCCAGAGTTGCCCAGGTACTCGTATCCATACAGGAACTCTGCATTCACTGCCCTGATGTACAGATCATCCTTGGCCCAGTAATATCTGCAAACAACAGGTATCTAAATCAACGCTCTATGCATGGACAACCTTATCGAATCAACAAGGAAGTGAGTGTGAATTAAAAAGCTTGAGTCGGTTTAACCTCAGCTGGCTGATCCACTCAAAGTCATTGACGCTGGAGACGCCCTCCTCCACAAGCTTGGCCACGACGTCTTTAGCGTGGACCTCGATGACGATGAGCGCCGACAGCACAGCCCTCTGCGTCTTGGACAGACCGCCTCTCACCAGCTGCACCAAGTCACCCAACTACACACCACATACATCATACATGTCGTCTTTAAGTGCCAGTGAATCCTTAATTATGTGCACACACATAGTGCAGCGTGCAGTGTCCTATTGTACTTTCCAAAACAAGCCACGATGTATAATGCCACACCAAGCTTCACAGATGGATGGTCGCTGCAGTGGTGGGACCCTTGGACCCTACCTGTGTCTGCAGCTGTGGGTAGAGGCGCTGGGCCAGGTCTCCCCGCTCCAGGGCCTCGGAAACCTCCGTGGTCCAGTACACCTGGCAACCGGCTATCACCACCTGACCCGGCCACGACAACACCCACTCGGTGCGGGGTTGCTATGGGGTGAGCAGTCGAAAAATAATATCCAAACATCAAGTATTAGAACCTGTCATAATTAAGTTTCACTGCCTGCTTTCATACCTACAATTTTCTAGAACAGGACAATGGAGTAGTTTCAATAATTAAACCTGATGAGAAACCATAGAGATAACAAATGATATGCAAAGTTAGCAAATGTGACTCAATAGAGTATAGAGCTGGGCTCTATAGGGTCATGTACCATTTAATCTACATAAATCAAATCAAAATCAAGAAACAAAAATCAATCTCCTAGCAGCAGCGCTGGCATACTGTAGTGTATCATAAAAAAAGTGTGGAAAGGAGGCTTTAAAAGACTGGAAAGGCTAAAGGGAGAAAGGAAGCCACACCTCAGAGTAGACCTGCAGGGAGCGGTGGATGTTGTCTCTCAGACTGGCCTTCATGGACTTCTCCACGTCCCTCAGCCAGTTCTCCACGTTCCCGCTGGGCCACACGGGCTGCACCAGCGCCACCTCCTCTCCCTCCCCGGAGTACATGTGGGTGATCTGGAGGTCCGCCTGGAACTTCAGCTGGGAAGCCACACAGCGGGAATGTGAGTGCTAAAGGCATCCTGAATACAAAGCTCAACATACAAACATACACTCAGCGTACACAGCAAAAAAAAAACGTAGATAAAGTAAGGGACCGATCACACAGAACTGCGTTGCAACCGACATAGACACTTCAAAAGCGCTGCGGCAGAGTGGACTTGACAAGAGCTGAGCTCTTACGATTGAATAAACTATTATCCCTTCATTGGCCAAATCCGCTTCTCATCATTGTTGGACATTTTGTTACATCTTCTCTTTCGTTGACTACAAAACGCTAGAAAAATGCGAGGCCCATCACAAGAAAGCAGCTCAGCACAGGCGCGCTGTACCATAAGAAAAGTACCATAAGTGTATAGACAGATATAATATACTGAAGGAAGGGAGGTTCAGTGATGATACAGTAAATGCCCCCAGGGACCGACCCGAGCGATGTTCTCGAAGCACTTGCGCAGGTGAGGCTGCACAGCGGTGGGGTCCTTTGTCTGGGAGAGGATCTCCAGCAGCTCGTCGTCCGACAGGAAGTAGAACCTGCAGAACCATGATAACCATCAATCTATTACCTATGAGTTGATCCCTGTGTGTATATATATATATATATATATATATATATATATATATATATATATATATATATATATATATGTACGCGGCCATATATATATATATGTATATGTATATACTTGGGGAAGGAGCCTGACTCTGTAGGGTCATGTACCTGGGGAAGGAGCCTGACTCTGTAGGGTCATGTACCTGGGGAAGGAGCCTGGCTCTGTAGGGTCATGTACCTGGGGAAGGAGCCTCGCTTGATCTCCAGGTATTCACTGAGCCCCTTCTGGACCTGCTCCAACAGCTTGTTACACTCCCTCAGGCTGTGCAGCAGACGGGCATCTGGACACAGGTCAATCACCTATAGACAGACACACAGACATACACAGACACACAGTTACAATAATAGAAGAAACATGCACTGATGGCATCATCTAGGTGTCACTTGTGTGCATCTCGGTGTCACTTGTGTGTAGCTAGACTTATACTTACTGCATAAGTCTAGCTACTTTTTTGCCGTCTGCAGGAATAGTTGTGTCTCTCAGCCTGTGTGCCGGCATGCCCACCTGACTGTTGTCAAAGGCGCTCTTCATGACCGACCTCCACATCTTCTCCATGGTCTGGTACCTCTTGGCCTCTACAGGAAGCTGCTGGTTGATGTCGTCCGAGCTAAAGATGGGCTCCAGGTAGAGCCACGAGCCCTGGCAGGTGAGCCACTCCTCCAGCACATCCTGCAACCCACCAGCAGAGGGCGACAGAGTAACACACAACCAGCTCAGTGACAGTTGCACCACAGTTTTGGTGTGTGTGTGTGTGTGTATGTGTGTGTGCATGTGTGTGTGTGTGTGTGTGTGTGTGCGTGCATCTATACCTGGGTCATCCGGAGCTTGCTCTCCCAGGCCCCGATGCGTTCCTCCAGGGCTGCCTTGTAGGGGGAAAAGGACATGCTCTGGGTCATGACGATGTGGTCGTCCAGCAGCTGGGACGCCTCGTCGGGGCTCTTCAGGATGTAGGTGCCCGTCTCCTTGTAGGCCATCACATCAAACGCTACCGTGGACCAGTCCTTCTCCATCTTATCCAGGGCCTGTGGTGGACAGAGAGAAGAAGTGTGTCGGTCAGGAGCACATATCAGTTGTAAGGGCGAGAGAGCAGAAGCGGAAGAGGGCAAGTTTTCGAAACTAAACCCTCCCTCGTTACGTTTCTCCGCCATTGAGAAGTGTTGTATTTCACGCACTGATGATTGACAAGAAGCAAGATGGATTATCTGAACCAACAAATTACACTCAAATAACTGCTCTTGAATCTGACCTGAAGCACTTTTTTTCTAGTTCATTTCATTTCTAGTTCATAATCATAATCATAATGAACATCCAAGCATTTTGTCTTGAGCTTGCCCTGTTGGCTTTACACTGGAGGCTGTTAACCAAGAACACATGGCATCCATTCATTTCAATTACATTTCATTAGCCCCTTGTTCCTGAGCCGACTACACTACCTGTTCGATGGCGTATTGCTTCCCCGCCGCCTCGGCCACGGCAGATATCTCCTCCACGTGGTTCTGCAGGCCCATCTCCAGGCAGCGGGAGAAGGTGAGGTTGGCCTTGGGCTTCATGTTTATCTGGATGGCGTCCGAGAGCAGCTGCCAGTGTCGCATCTTCATTCCCGGGTTCCTCAGGCCCTGGATCAAGGGGATGTGGGGGCGGAAGTCATCCATCTGACCGCAGATATCCACGGCCACCTGCTGGCAGTCTAGGGTAGAGGATGGCAAGGGATTGTGTGGGGGAAGACAGGAGGAGTAGCATGAGAAGCAGTAACATTTTTTAAACACTGGACAGCCATCCGCTTTCTGTACAGTACTTGATTGATTCATACAGTTATTTCACAGGGACAGCGCACAATACATATATTGCACCAGACAGCTACAAGCTCATTTTCATCTGTAGTCCCTGGGCAGGAGTTGTAAATACCACGCGCCACAAACATTTCATTAAAAAGAACATCAATACATAAGGCACTTACAGAGCAAAAATACAATGAAATACAGTGTTAGACAATAAACTATTGCAGAAATAAAATAAACATGCATTTTATGATAACACAGATTAGACGGACACAAGGTATAACTCTACAGCAGAACACACTTCTTCCTGCCTTATACTGGCTGCAGGTCTGGTTTTGCCAGAGCCATTTCTTTACACACGATTTAAAATGCTTAAAGGTAGTGCTCTCTCTGATGTTGACGGGCAATGGCTTCCCTGACTGAGAAAGCAGTGTGGCAAAATGTTGTGGACCACAATGTTATCCAACGCACAAAACAGACAACACCACAGAATCCTACGGATTGCACAGTGGCAAGCGGGCCTGGACGTCCCCGGCTAGCGACTTCTCACCGACTCACCGGGGATCTCCGTGAACTGCTTCACACACTTGTGCATGGTCTTGAAGGCTTCGTCCACGTTGCGCTCCAGCAGCTCGGGGTCGATGGCGGACAGCGGGTCGTTCATCCAGCTGTCGTGCCAGCGCAGCCAGTCGGACGCGGTGGCCCACAGGTCCCTGAATGGCTGGAAGTCCTTCATCAGCTTCTGCAGCCGGTCGTACTGCCGCCATGCGCACCACACAATGCAGCGTTAGGGAAAAGGAATAAGGACTAAGGTGACCGGTAGTTCAAATCAAACTATTCGAGTTTGCGGCGTCCATGTGAGTGCTTAGATCATCAGGGATGACCATAACTCACTGTTCTTGCTTGGTCTTATAGAGCATGTTTAACCCAGAACGGGGATATCAGAGAGATACATAACAAGCCACTTGAGGCCATAATTGTGGTGAGTGATTTTACAACAGCTAGGTGGTGTTGTGAGGCGACTTGAAGTGGAGCTTAAATAAGACGGCAAATACAATGAATGGTAGCTTTTAGACTATTTCAAAAAGGTTTAAGTTGTATAATTCTCATGCTCACATTTGTGATGGGACTCCCGAAGAGACGCTCGCGGTTGTTGTAGGTCTGGGCCATGGCCTGCGACTCCTTGAGCTGTTTGCCCAGACGCCTCACCTCATTGGCTGTCTCGTGGGCCCGCCCGACATCTATGTGGCCAGAAAACCCAGCCACCACCATCTGTGAAGAAAGGGCTGGGAATTAACAATCATATCCTTTCAAAAGGGTTCACACATTACCCTAGGTAAGCTACGGTGTGCTGCTTTAAAAAATATGCTCATGAAATTTCTGAAATGTCGAAATTCTGATTTTTTCTGATGACACGTATTATATTGTAGAGTTTTAAACAACCTAAATCGTCTATAGGACGTGTTTTCATCGCTTGTTTTGGACAAATAATGGACTAATGCGCTCTAAGACTGAACACCTCAAACAGAAACCTCACTATGGTAAGGTAATGATGGCTAATAAACCATAACCTACTAGAACTGTCTCACAGTCTTCTGCTCAACTGACCTGCAGGGAGTCCAGCCTCTCCTGGAAGTTGTTCTGGTCGACCAGCTGGATCTTGAGGAAGCTCTGCTCCTGCTCCACGTGCTGAGCGGCCACCTGCTCCATCTGGGTCAGGATCTTCTGAGGCCAACCGACGGCTGCCCACCTGCACACGACACCACGGTCTAGTTTTTGCACGGATGGGCGACAACGCCGTAGTCTAACTGTAGGCATCCTAGAGCACGACTCCAATCCCATACCTACCCACCAATGATATGTATCTGAACTTTGGATAAAAGTGTCTGCTAAGTGAAAAAAGTGTATAAATAGTGCATAAAAGGTAAGGTAGTAGTACTAGTAGTCGTCAACAGTCTTACTTTGCGTTGAAATCCTCCTGTGACAGACTGTAGAAGAACTCCTCTATCAGCTCGTAGTCCGACAGGGCCTTCTCCAGAACCTCCTGTTTGGAGCAGATTTGTTGAGTCAGAGGTGATTGAGTGGAGCCAGAGGCCAGAGGCTTTGATTTTCTTTCTCATCTATACCTCATGACTCTTGAGCAGCTCAGGGATCTGTTGCATCCAGTCTCTTTGGTCCGTCAGCTCCTCGACGCTGTTGGGCTTCTCGAACAGTTTCCTGCTGATGGCCTTGCATTGTTCGCAGGCCTGGATGCACACAGGGGACCACAATGCAAGCAGAGGGTGGGTGAACTATCAACTGTGATGCAGGCTATCTATGATGCAGTAACATCTGTATCTGTATACAACGTGCAAGAATATTTTTATAAGATGCAATAGTAGCTTTTGATATGCCTATTTATAAGCTATTTGATTATTTTATAATCAATTATTATTACTATTACTATTCCAGTTATTATTTTATAATAACTGGAATAGTACTTCCATACAGACAAAATGTGCAATGCTATCTGTAACTGTGCAATATTTGTATAAGATGCAATAGTAGCTCTGAATACGCCACTACTCTATTTATTACTTTTTATTTATCTTCTAATTGGGGGCCTAGCAGCGAAGCTGCGAAGCACCCATTGTTTTTGTATTGTTTCCTATTATTATTATTATTATTATTATTATCCTGCCATGGGAATCTATGGCAGCCCATTGAACCCCATGGTTAAGAGTTGTGAAATTTGGCACACTGATTCAGGACAGTCCCATCAACCCTCCCAGCAAATTTGAGGTCGCTAGCTCATGAGCTCTAGCGCCACCAACAGGTCAAAGTTGGACATGCATTCATGTTTATAACTTTTGACCCATTCATCCAATATTCACAAACAAGGTATCATTAGAATCCTTGGGCCAAGCCGAGTTCAAAGCACCCTATGACGTCATAATGCGTCATAATAGATTTTCCGCCATCTTTGATTTTGTCGAAAGTGAAAAAAAAGATTCAGCGGTCACAATTTTTGACTAATTCTCATGAAAATCAACACAGACTATCTTCAGACCAATCCGCACAAAAGTTATCACATGGATTTTTCTATTTCGCTTCCGTTTGCCCGCAGCAGCCAATCAAACTCAGCGGCGACACCACCAAACAGGAAGTGAGGCCATATCTCGGCAACCGTTTGATGTTTTGACTTCAAACTTCTAACACAGACTCATGACCCCTTCTTTGAGAGGCCCAATAATTTTGGTGACCTTTGACCTTTGGGGGGCGCTATCAATAGCAAAAATGCATTTTTGCTCATATCTTCATATTGCTTTGGACTTTGTCCTTAATTCCAGTGTTGACTGATACTCTCAGACATCCCAGTACATTTGCTAAAGGCCTGTGTGCGTTTGCATAAAAATCTGGCGACCATTTTGATTTTTGTTAAAAATATGCGTATAAGTGCAGAGGGCACATACTTTGACTGATTTACACGAAATTTGGTGGATATGGTTTTCAGACCATGCCTGGTTGATGGTTCAAGTTTCATGTCTGAACTTCAAACTGTTTTGCCGTAACAGCCTATCAAACTCAGCGGTAAAGTTGCCAAACAGGAAGTGGCCCAATATCTCTGCGATGCATTGATGTATCGACACAAAACTTGGTATATGGACTCATGACACCTTCCTGAGCTGGCATTAGCTTGCCTGCTTTGCTGCTATTCTGCTAGGCCCCCCCATCGCTGCATGCAGCTATATTTATTATTATTATTTATGTGTATGGGCAGAGTATGTATGTTTGTGTGTGTGTGTGTGTGTGTGTGTGTGTGTGTGTGTGTGTGTGTGTGTGTGTGTGTGTGTGTGTGTGCGTGTGCGTGTGCGTGTGTGTGTGTGTGTGTGTGTGAGTGTGTGTATCTCTATATCTTAACCCACTGACTGTGACTCACCAGGTCAACTTGCTTGCGTAGCTTGGTGGCCAGGTAGTCTAGCAGGGCGTTGGCCAGGGCCCTTCGCTTCTTAGAGAGAGCCTGGCGCACCGCCTCCACGCTGACAGCGAACGGACCAATCACGACGAGGGAGGGCAAGGAGGACTCCAGCCTCTCCTTCTCCTTCAGGATCTCCACCACCGCCTTCTTCACCTCCTGGTCTGTCTGCTCCTCGTGCTTCTGAGCCCTGGTGGACAAACATGTCTCCAGCCTACTGGTAGGAACCATTGAGCAAGAAGCCTAACCCCTCATACCTGCTCCTTGATGACGTGTGTGAATATGTCGCTTTTGGGTAAAAGCGCTAATATTCTGGTGAGCGATAGTAGTATTTACTCTGGTGATTTAGCATACTATAAACTATTAGTGCTAGTAAGTGTCCAGTGAGGAGCATCTGCTGAGGTGCTTACCTGAGCAGTGTCTCTATGTCCGAGTTGTGCAGTTCCAGGTACTGCTCATATTCAGCAGCGTAGGCCCTGAGTGGTCCACAGGCCTGTCTCAGCGCCTGGCTGACCTGCTCTCGCAGCTCACACACAGCCGGTTCCCACAAACCCACAGACTCCAGCAGGGGAACACCACTGTAGAACATCTGCTTCATCACAAACTGTAGATGGAGGAAACACCCACGACTTGTTAACTACAACAAGACGCCAAAGACTTCGCTGCCACCGTAGAAGAAACTGAAGCGGGGCCTCCTGGGAACACAGCTAAGAGGCACGGATGTGTATTTTCTCCTCACCTTGTCGAGCTGTGGCACGTTGTGTGTGGCCAGGATGCCCTTGTCCAGCAGCTTGACCACAGAGCTTTCAAATTTCTCAGGTGGAGTGCTGTAATGGACTCCAGTCTGATCCAAAACCAGGTCCACCAGGAAGAGAGGATGCTTCTTGGGCCTGGACACACAGACGGATAGATACCGTAGTCAGGTGCTTGCCTCACTGCTTGCAGCAGCTTTTTATTAAAAAAAATGTATGTATGCACTGGTATATTTATTCTTTTACCTTCTTATATTTTTACATTTTACATTTTAAAGTTTTTTATTGTCTTTTAACGATTAACCTTTAAATGTTTTTTTCCTTTGAATGTCTTTTTAAAAATGTAATTTCCTACAATAGCAGTCTGAACAGAGCTCCCCTATATGCTTCTTTATAAAACGGATCCTTGATTCTGATTGGCTCAAAGCCGTCGAATACTGTATAAACACACACCTGTGACCGCATAACAATTCATGTGTCATATTAATGCGCCCATATGCTAGCTTGGTATGGTTGCTTGGCAACCATTTTGCTGTCTTGAGGAACTATATCGCTCGCCGGAAGAACGATGATTTGTTTTCAACAAACGATTGCATTTTATGTCGCTGTGTTAAATTTGTGAAATCTTTCGAGGTAGTCTTTATAGTAACCGTTTTATAAAGGCAATAAGTCACTTGAGGCCATGATTTAAAGAGTTAGAGCAGCTAGGGGGCGCTGTTAGGCCCCCTAGCTGCTCTAAAATCACCTGTAAACCACAGCCTCTCCTGGCTTGCTGCTTAAATATGCCTGGAATTGCTTTTTTTGCCCTTACCTGTAAGGGCTGGCGATGAGGTCGCTGCCCCAGACCAGGTGTGGAGGAACAGCCAGGACACAGTGACAGGCGTCCCGCACCAGCCGGGCCAGGCCCTGCAGCGAGTCGTGCACCAGGAGACGCAGGGCGTCCTGCAGCCTGTAGCGCACCAGGGACAGCAGGCGGCACAGCTTGGACATCCTGAACACCGGCCAGCTGGACTCCTGCAGGTTGTACCAGCCGGGCCCCATCGCCCGCAGCTGGTGGCTGATGCCTTCACACAGCGTGGACACCCAGGTGTCCCGCAGGAACAGGGAGACCTGGGGGGGGGGGGGGGGGGGGGGGGGGAGGCTTAGTTCCTACTTGATAATGATCATGGTCAATGTTATATGGAGGCTAGTCCTGAAAGCTAATAGCAACAGGTGTTATTCCATACTGTTATTTAATTGTTATTTCTTTTTATATATTATTCTCACTTATTTTATACTTATACCATTGTAGTTTATTGTGTGTTAATGTACTTATTTTATCTTATTCTATCTTTACTATACACACAGTTGAAGGAGGAGTAGGTGAAGAAAGCATTTCACTGCCAGCATACTTCACTATGTATATTACACTTCTGTATGTGACCAATACAACTTGACAACATTATTATTTATTTATACTCATAGTTGCTGTTGTTGTTCACCTATGTTACTTTGGTGTCATGTAATGATCTGTGAAATTCACTGTTCATTTTGCATTTGGATCACCAGAGATTGAGTGCATCTCTTATTATTAAAGAATAACTTTGAAACATTGTCCGCCGCTACATCTTTTACTACATCTACATGTTTTAGACTGGTTAGGATCCAGTTCCAACACTAATTATAAATTCATATTTAAACATGCACAAAGTCTTCAAGGTTAGCCTTGACGGCGGTACCTGTGCGTGTAGCTGAGACTGGACCAGCTCAAACTCTTCCAGACGCACCGGCTTGGTGAAGGCGATGTGGAAGAGACCCATGGTGCCCAGTCTGTTGCACTGGCAGCATACTTCAGACAGAGCGCCGATCACCTCCGGCTTGGTCAGCAGACAGCTGAAGATGAACGCAGCTCGGTTCTTCTGGAAGGGATAGTCAGGAAGAGACCGACGCCCTGTGGATTCACAGATCTACACATCAGCCCTGGCCACGCACGCCATCCACTTCCACTGTCTCTGTGTCTATGTGCGCTAGGGCTGGGACCTTATCTCCCAACCCATACTATCACGATACTCGTGTGCTAATTCGATATGTATTGCGATTCTACAAGTATTGTGATTCGATATTACGATTTATTGCGGCATATTTCCAAAAACGATCACATCACATGTCACATGTCAGTCAGTCTTTCTGACTTTATTTCAGCAGCATCATCGTTATACTGGGAGGGTTTAAGGGAAGGTGACATGCTACTGTTGATGTAGTGTACCTGTTATATGCATTTAATGTGAAAAAAATGAACATACTGTTTAAAATTACTTTTTTTTATTAAAATAAAAAAATAAATAAAATTGATTCGGCATTAAATGAAATCGATGACAAAATCGTTTAAATACGAAACGATTTTTTTTCCCCACCCCTATTGTAGACATGCACCCGCAAAAATACACACACATGGTCTCCCATGCACACACACACACACACACACACACACAGTCAGCTCACCGTTGTGCGGTGCTGTGTGGGGTTGTGTCTGCGGCAGTGTGATGTGGGGGAACTCTGCTGGGCGACTCCTCACCACCTGGTCAAAGTTCATGCGGTTCATGGTGCGATTGTACTCCCGTTTGAGCTCCGCCCGCAGCCTCTTCACACACTTCTGCAGACTGAACACAATGTCACACACATCATCCTTCATATCGCTATGGGGAAGATCAAATCATGGATTTATCTGAATTATATTGTTATATAAAATTATAATATGTACAATTATAATATGTTCTTGTCTTCTAGCTCTACACCATAAGACGATATCATGGGAGACCATGTTAAAGTGGAAGTGAACTCCCTGTTTCAGCGGCTCCTAAAGAGGTTAGCGTAGGCGTTACGTAAGCGTAACTGAAGGCTTTTCTCGATGGAAAAGATGTTTTCGCTCTACAACTCTGTCATATGGTTCGTTGATCTGATTGGTTCAAGTTAACCTGTGATTGATGGGGATAGACAGACGGTCCATCCAATCACCTGCCAAGTATCCAAGGAAGACTTCCCAGGGTTCCCAAGTTGCAAAAACTCATTTCAGGGAGCATCCGACCGCGCCCCCCCCCCCCCCCCTAGCCAACCCAACCCAAACCTACTCCCGCCTCGCCCCACCACACACACACACACACACACACACGCACACACACACAAGAACTTTAGGGCCCCTGGGCCCAGATGTATAAAGGGTCCCCTGCTAATTGTTGTATACAGGGGTTGGGGGGATCTGGGGGTCCTCCCCTCCATAATTTCTACAGACAACAGGCTTAGGCTGTGTTCACAGTCACACCTAGCGTTTTTTTAGCATGTTAGCTAACGATTAGCTCCTGTTGTTATGGCAATGGAAATGCTCTCTGCGGTTTTAGGACAAAACAACGCTGCCAGCTTTTTTTTTAATCGAAAAAACGATCGGCTCAACTTTTCCCTATCACAAAAAACGCTAGGTGTGAACACGGCCTTATAGGCTACTCTTACTCTGGTATAGGCCTAGTCAGTACAGGTTACAAAAAAATTACAACACTAATACACGTTTTTAAACTCACCTCAACATGCCTTTTGCAATCATTTAAACCACCATAGGAAATGTTGAAGTCACTGTTGCAAACAGCGCAGCGTGCCAGACTATCATTATTTCTAACTGAAATTATACAGGGATAAACCTTAGTATAGTCTGAAGTCAAATGATTTTTATATTTTCGCTTTTTAGGGCGCTCTGCATTTGCCATGACGCTTCAGCTCTGGGAGACAGACTGCAGTATTCCTGAGCGCACGATACATTCGAGTGGAATGCTTAGTTAAACCGTGACTCGATTGGTCAGCTGTCAGTAAGAGCGGTCAATCACAGGGTTCCATTCACACTCTGTCACACACGTCACGCAGCACGTATCTCTCTACCAAGTGCTCTCTTGCGCTTCTCTTTCTCCATAGAAAAATGTCTTTCTCGCTGGCTTGGTCGGATTTCCGGGAGATTGTATATGATTTGCTTGCATCAGGGAGACGCTATTAATTTGCGGGAGACTCCCGGAACTTCCGGGAGACTTGGGATGTCTGACTTCCCAGATGGTTCTGTGTAATGAACCATCTGGCGCTTCGTCAGGTTAATCCACTTCATGACCGATGCTTACCTCTTCACTCTGAGCCCAGGAGTGGAGAGCGCGTGTCCCTGGATGATGCGCTGGAGGGCCGTGGCGTCCAGGGAGGGCGTCCCACCCGCCCCACTCCAGACGGGCATGCAGTCCACAGAGAGGTTGTAGAGGATCATGGCCTCCGCGTTCTCCCTCGCACGCTGGGCCGACTGCACGCGCTCTGCAAACACACGCGGGTCCTCTGCGCTGAACAGCACCCGGATCCTGGGTACCCAGTACCGACCCGCCGGCGGACCACAGTCTACGAAACGACGGAGGCAAGAGGGAGAAGAAAATTTGAGTCAAATGCATGTGTATAGCCCTAGTCTCCCCAACCAGACTTTAGATTCATATCTAAAGTCTGAAAGTCTGGGAGAGAGTGAGGCAGGGAGAACTTGACCTTCCCGGTCCCTCAGTTCAGAACAACAGGCTTGCCTTGTCGGTCCCGGATCCGGCCGTCCGGGTCTGCCTTCTGCACCAGGTACTGGATCTTCTCCTGGCTGTAGTCCAGGACACCCACCGCTTGCCAGCTGTGGGGACCACTGGGGCTGTCTGGCTCATCTTCAGGGACCACAAAAACAGAAGAAATGCATGCTTTTCCTCATATATCCAGTATCCAAAGGAACTATGTGTGAGAATCAGAAATCCCTTCTCATTACGGGCCCCCTGTTCATATATTGGCAATTTATTTAAAGCGATTTCTGCATGTAAAAATCCTACGCATAGTCCTTTTAAGGCAATGTACCTGGTGGAGCATTGCTGTCGGTGGGTAGCAGCGCTTTAGCAGGGACAGGCTTGCGCTCGGTGGAGGCCTCTTCACAGCCTAAAGCCAGCCAGTCGTCAGACGTACGGCAGTCAAACTCCTCGTTGTCAAATATCTGAGAGGGGGGGGGAGAGGTCGTGATCAGTGAAAAGTTAACATGCAGTCTCTAATGTCAGTCATGCAGTGATATTAGCCCTGCAATTAACCATCATAGTCAATTCATCTAATGACAATTTTTTCAATTAATCGATTAATCAGTTAGTGTAGAACATTTTATAAATAATAGGAAATGCTACCAGACTCGCTTCAAGCAAGCTGCTTGAAGAAAAACTAAAGTATTCATTTCATATTATATCATGGCCCGGGTGAATACTCGATTCTGATTGGCTGGAGAGGTATGCATTATTTTTCGATACATCCACGGCCAGGACGCATTCATTTCATAATAATCCATGAACCAAATATTAACATTTCTGAAGCATTAAGCAGCAACTGTTTGATATTTGTACTTGATGAATGACTAAAACAGTTCATCGATTATCTAAATTAGGTTTTATTTATTTTCTGTCCATCGACTAATCGATTAATCGACAAGATCGTTGCAGCCCTAAATGATATTATAGATAGAGCTAAAACTAGGTGTTTTAACATGACATGGCCTACCTCCAAGGGCAGGTAGTTAGACACAGGCGGGGTGGGATTATCTGGGTCGGCCACATGGTCTTCACCACCGCTGGTTTGATGTCTTGACATGAGGAGCTTAGAGTCGACGCCTTTTTCTGACAGGAGCTGTTCAATGTCCAGCTTCAGGTACTCCCTCCTCCGTCTGGGGGAGGAAGAGAGGAACACAAAACAAAGAGAGAAACGCGACTTATGTCCAAGCCAACACTTCATAATGTGACCACAGTTCAGTCCCGGCCGTTACGAACCCCCCCAGCGTACCTCTCTATCTCTATCTTGCGGGGGGTCTTGCCAGGTGTGGTCCGGTAGGGCAACTGGACCTTGGCGGCATACGCCCCGGCATAGCAGTCGGTGTCGGCCGGTAGCTGGGTGGTCGGCCCATGAGTATCTGCTTTTTCAGACGCCTCGTATGCATCGGGCGGCACCAGGAACGTCTTCACTGGAAGACGGAAAGATAGGAAATATAAATGAGAAATTAAAAAAAATACTGTTTAAAAGTGACACATATTGGGCAGGGGAGCAGCTGACCTTCGGGCGTGTTGATCCTGGAGCTGAGCTGACGGAGCGAACTCTGCTGGGTTTCTGGTCCGTCTCTGGAAAACTAAACCAAAATAGACGCGAATGCTTCATGGTCCGCAGAACGGTAACAGCACCGCAGGAAACCATTTGGGCTCGCTGCTACACACAGTTTTACAGGGCAGTATTTCTACTAGAGCAAATATCCATTGAGATTACAGTAGAGTTGCTGATGATTAGGGGGCGCCTCTTTTAAACCTTTTTATTTTTTTATTCATTTTGACCTATTCTTTAATCATTGGCAGGTGGTGCTGATGCTAAAGGTTGGGCTAATTGGAGATCTGGAATTACCTCTGTCTGTCTGTCCGTCTGCCTGCCTGTGTCTGGTCTGTCTGTCTGTCTGTTTGGCTGTCTGTCTCTGTGTCTGTCTGTCTATGTCTGCCTGTCTGTCTCTGTGACTGTCTGTCTGTCTCTGTGTCTGTCTGTCTCTGTGTCTATCTGTGTCTGTCTGTCTGTCTGTCTCTGTGCCTGTCTGTCTGTGTCTGTTTGTCTCTGTCTGTCTGCCTGTCTGTCTGTCTGTCTGTCTGTGTCTGTCTGCCTGTGTCTCTGTCTGTCTGTCTGTCTCTGTGTCTGTCTGTGTGTGTCTGTCTCTGTCTGTCTGTCTCTGTGTCTGTATGTCTGTCTGTCTGCCTGTCTGTCTGCCTGTCTGTCTGTCTGTATTAATAGGTGTATGCCCATGTGTGTGTTAACACATGGTATGATGTGTGTGTGTGTCTACATGGTACCTTGTCCTTGGACGTGGCTCTCCTGGTGATCATGTCTGAGTAGACCCAGGTCTGGTCGGGACCCGGGGGCCTCCTGTCTGAGTGGACCCAGGTCTGGTCGGGACCCGGGGGGCTCCTGTCTGAGTGGACCCAGGTCTGGTCGGGACCCGGGGGCCTCCTGATGGGGGGCAGTTTGCCCCAGGGACGTGACGCCGGGGGTCTGGCCCCTGGGGGTCCCTGGGGGGGCTTTGGCACCAGGACCCCAAACCCAGGCAGGTGCTTGCCGTCCATACTGTGGTCCACAATGTCCAGTATCTGTCCACACTGTCCACAGGGTTAAGGTTAGGGTTGAACAGGAACAACAACATGTTTGTCATGTCACCGTTAAAACCAGCTCACACGTTGGAGACCCACCACCTTTACGCACCTTTACGCACGTTAACACTTCACTACATACTTACATACATTTATACATGATCTTTATCTACACATGATCTTTATCTAGACATGATCTTTATCTACCTGGAGAGTTGAGACTTGAAACGTTTCCTCTGTGTATAAATCTCGGTCAGGGAAGTGAAAAGTTTTGTCGCGGAGACACGGCAACGGTTGTTAGGGAAGTTCCCGCGGCGGCCGGCAGAGGGCGCCAGAGAGCGGTCACAGCTTTATTATGGTTAAAGCTTTATTATGGGCACAGCTTTATTATGGTTACAGCTTTATTATGGTCACAGCTTTATTATTATGATGTATTATTATTATGATGATGATGTGCAACTGCCAGCTTCCTGAATGTGAATAACATGGAAGAAACAAGCATTTTATTTTTGTCTTCTTCATACGCCTATCGCTCCACACATGAATTATTGCGCAAAACACTGTTTTACAAGAGATTTCTAGAGATTACATTTTCTGTTCTGTTTTCCCCTTTTACCTCTAGTTTCACTTTGGTGAACTGACCCTCATCCATATCACACAGCTGTATGATAAGGTTGAAAGATAGCCTTAATGGTAAGCCTTACACATAACAAATCAATCAAAAAACTAAATATAGGCATCAACCATTGGGTTCATGAACTCCAAATATTTTACTGATAACACAATTTATGGGTGAAATGGTTGAAATGGTTAAAATTGGTTGTGAAATGTGAGCTAACACATAAAGGAGAGATTTAATCAGTATCAGGCCTGATGTTTCAAAAATGACATACAGGAGCAGAATATTGTATGTTTATGTAAATATACCGTAATAATGTACAGTTACTAATAAGAGAAATGTCTCCACGTGGGATAACTTCTCACCTCGCGAGCTCCTTTCTTTCTGTCCCCTCCCATCAACTCCAGGGTGATGCCCCCCCGCCCCCCCCCCCCCCCCCCGCCCCAGACGACCCCCATTGACCCATGCGATCCCCACACTGCTAGGTCACAAGGGCGCCAGGTTGGGGTCTTTTTCCCATGCTGGATGACAAGGAGTCAGGCTGCCAGGCTCCAGCTCCGGCCCCAGGTCTGCTCCACCCCATTGAAGCAGTCTGAGAAGGTCTCACAGGACACAGCGTTCCCGCGTACGTCCAGCACTCGTGTGTCACGTGTGAAGGGCGCCGTGCAGCACAAACGGACATACGCATTCCTTGTCCATTAAGGTCAAAGGAATGCCGAGGGCATGTTTCGAAGAAGCACTCGACCTGTGTGAAAATCAAAAATGACATATCAGGAGGTCTTCTTGGTAATGGTTGACCGGCACGGTTATAAGGATGAATGAGCTGCTATAGGTGAGGACGTCATCACTGCATTGGAGTGCTGTGAGGAGAACATGGTTCGTTAGATCATTACTTTGTCGTGGAAACAGATATGCTCTATAGGTTTATTCTGTGTTTCTGCTGTTGTACCTTGGTCTCTGTTGACTTGTTTACTGTGTGAGAATGCCAGTTTAAAACCCAACCACTCATCCGTCAGTACTTTGGCGCCACTTGAGCGCAGAGCTGAGACGGAAAGCGATGAACTCAGCCAGCCATTGTAATGCTCCAAACCCAATGGAAGACTTCCCATGGGGACAAAACCAAAACCACATCTAATGATGACATTATCATATCACCGCCTCCGCCTTCCAACGGCAACAAACCCCACTGACCGCAGCATTTTAATAATCATTATCAGGTGCCTAATTGTCACGATGACATCAGGGAGAAGATGTGGGCAAGACGGCATCCAAGACAAATCACGAGAAGCTTCCTCACTGAGCCTGTCGTCAGAACATGGCCGACGACCAGGCGTTGGTGGGCAGTTTTTGCGGCCATTCGCTGGGGCCTGGAAACTTCCACGATGGGACCTGATCAGACAGATGTGGGCTAGCAGTGCTGGCTGTGTTGAGCCAATTAAATCCTAATAAGCTTGTAATTAGCTTTGATCCACCCCACCACCCTGCTGCCCTCCGACTCTGTCGGCAGCGGCTAAGTCCTCATGTTAACCAGCTGGCCAAATACCAACCATCAAACAACTCCATCGTTATTTCTTTACATGCCCACCCTCTGCACTTAGCCACCCATTGATTCCTTCTCCCAAACGGCATGTATTATTCATCTCCATTCTCTGCCTCCTTGTCCCCCTTTTTTTTTTACTGTATTGGGCTGGTGTGGGAGTCACGTCTGAGTGAATTTAACTCCTATTTTACAGTAACGAAAGCAGCATGTGTTTCTAAGTTTAGCTCCTCCTGAAGACCAGATGTTGGCTCTCAGGATCAAACGCTGGGGTTTTCTCTTCTTATTGGGACGTTGATGGGCAAGAGAGGAGGACCCAGCAGGTCACACATTATGTCGGGGTCTTTTACAGACCGACATGCCAACTGCAAATGTGGTCTGCCTTGTCTTACATGTGAGGTTCCATTATGTTGTCGGTGTTTTCACGTGGTTTACATGAATCCCAGTCACAAGTATTTGGCAAACAGACTAGTGTGTTGCCGGTTCATGTGGAAACATTTTTTACACATGTATACTTTTTTAAGTATAACTTCAACAGTCAATCCATCACCATCATCCTTTAAAAAACTTCCTAAGTGCTCTTCATATTTTACAAGGACCTGCTCTCAGCAACTCTCAGCAACAAGGACCTGATCTCAAACAACATTTGTCTGTATGAGTTATTAGAAGAAATACATATGGTGTGGTACTCCTCCATATGGTGTGGTACTCCTCCATATGGTGTGGTACTCCTCCATATGGTATGGTACTCCTCCATATGGTGTGGTACTCCTCCATATGGTATGGTACTCCTCCATATGGTGTGGTACTCCTACATATGGTATGGTACTCCTCCATATGGTATGGTACTCCTCCATATGGTATGGTACTCCTCCATATGGTATGGTACTCCTCCATATGGGAGCCGATGGCACATTAGCACCACCAGGTTTTGTGGTAGCGTGGTCAGCACCTAGACCGGCATGTGTGAGTCACACGTCTCAGAGTTCAGGTATGGTTTAGTGTATTCCACCGAGGTGGTGTTGTTCAAAGTTGACCCCCTGTACCTTGATGGATATGGAGGTGTCCATTTCAGGAGGGGTGAATAACAGGTAGACCTTCGGCATGCTAGTAAAGAATGGGCTTAACGACCGGGGAAGGACCCTAAAGCAGAAAAGTGTCCAGACATGAGAAGCCGGGCCTGGGAACATCTGCATCTGATTTTTCCCTCCCATTTGGCCCATTTCTTCCAGTGACCTTTAGGGGGGAACCAAAGTCACTTCAGCCGTCAAACATCAGAAACCACAAGGGTTGTAAAAGATTTCACAGGTGAGGTGCTCATAGCTCTAAAGTGTGTGCATGCGACATGTATGAATGTGTTTGAGACAGCGTGTGTGTGCTCAATTTTGTGCAATCTTGCGTGTCCTTTTGTGTGACCGTATCCATGTACTTATTTATGACTCTTGACTGTCTCGAGGGCAATAGATCTCGCTCAATTGCTCTTTTATCACCCATGGACCCCATCCAACGGGCTTCTACATTTCATGGATCCAGATATGAATTAAAAGGACGAAGCTGATCATCCATCACGTCCGCTTGTTCGTAAATATTTGTTGGAGAAAATCAGCAATCGGCTTGTTGGCTTTAAGGCTGTTTATTTGGCTGGGCAAAGGAAAGCTGAGGAAGTTTGAAAACAACAGAAGTTCTGTATTTGATTGCAAGCATGCACCACTATGGGTGTGTCCGATTTTAGCTATAAAGAGTAAAGCATGTGGTTTGATAACATCATCTTCCTCTTGATAATGGTACAGACATCATGTATTGATTATGCTGTAACAGGGTAGAACGAGTGTTTATTTTGGCAATTGTTCTGTATTTGCTGTTTAAATTCAAAACAGTTTCAGCTATAAATAAGTCACCACTACTTCTCCTTAAATAAAGCCCTTTTCTGACATTCCAGTCAGTCAGCTAACTTGACCAAGTCACCTTTAAAACTAGCTTGTAAAAAGTTGCAAAACTTCACCAGAGGTGAATTTTCATAAATGTCAAGGAAGGGAATTACAAAAGTACACCAGACCACCCAGAGAAAGTGACAAATCTATACTACCTTGAACTTGACCTATGGAGTTGAACTTTTAAACTGCCACCTTCACCTTTGTTGGTTACAAAGCATACTTTGGGTATTACGACGATGTCTAAAGATTTTGGTGTCTCCTTCAAAATGTTCCTTGAACTGCGTATGTGATATTGTCTAAATCTCAGCAACATGGTGGACATATGTGGGGATGTTATATGAGATGCGTGAGAGTCGAAACACAACTGCCTCCCAACACAAACAAACCTAAACCACTCTATAGTGCTTACCTATTGCTTTTCTGGACAGAGGACCCTGACTCTTTTTTTTAATGCTTTTACCTGTATTACCTCATTAAGAAAGGTTCCCCGTAACCCTACCTGTCTGTATGTCCGTACGTCGGTACAATATGTTGCGGTGATAGAAGGACTGAAATAAAAGAAGAAAAGGGGATGTTTCCTCGATATGTCTGCTATCATGCATGTCTGTCTATGGGCACACATGGATGGCCGGGCAGGTCAATCATGTGAGGGAGAAACTTAATGAGCTTTGTTCCTGGAAGAACATTTAAGCCGACGCGGTGACACAACTATATCAGCGAGATGACAGCGAGGAGAGGGGGGGGGGAGCGAGAAGTAACCCCCATGTTCCTCGAAAGTCACGCATGTATGAACAGCAGCACCGTGAACAAACATGGGGGGGGGGGGGGTGAGGAGGGGGGGGAAGAGGGGGTCCGAGGAGGGAGTTGCTAAAGCCGGACTCCCTAACCTCGAGCCGCAGCTAAGCCCTGCTAAATGAGAGAAAGAGGAGCAATTAGAGGGAGGGTCACGGGGGCCTGTAGGAGATCCCTCTGACCTTGTCTGGCTGGTATTTGGCCCCTCGCGGCTGGGGGCCACGATGAGTACATATTAACATCTCCGAGAGAGCATGTACTACGCACACACACACACACACACACACACACACACACACACAGGGGAAGATCAAGCATGCGATACATCCTGAGCTGTACACCCTTCCCTCCCTGGTACCTTCACATATGATACCGCTAGAACTATACTGTGTTGTGTTCAGCTGTGTTCCTCACCACCTCCATTCCTCACTGGCCACTTGGCAATACAACACCATGACATTCGCCAGATCATCTGTATTGTTTGCACTTTGAAGCCAAATGCAAATTTGTTACAGACTCATGCAATTTTATTGAGCTTAATTAAGGATGCATTTCTACATTGTGCATTTTCTCTCTCTGTTCCCTCGTGAGTCCTGCTAAGCTACAGCTGGTGAAACGTAACACAAAGACTAAACTCTTCCTTTGTATCTCTCTTAGCATAAGGCCTTGTTGTTCCTGCAACATTCAAGATGTGCGTAACATCTTGCATCTAGACACTAGCTCATTCTTCTTAAGTTTTCACTTTTGAATCTGAACTTGGTACAATGGCTGCGCTGCGAAAACATTTGCATCACATTAGCAAGATTTATACAAACATTTCAATTTTCTCGTCGGCTCCAATTGTGGGAGCTTCTTGTGTTCACTGAGGGCCATAAAACCTGAGACGCTTGGTGTTTATTTCATGGCCGTGCCGGAGGCGGGGTGCACCGCCAGCGCCTTTGAGATGTTGACATCATTAGCTGGAGGACAATTAAATAGAAAGTGTTTGATATGCCATCACTATGAGGACCATGTGTGCCTTGTAACGCTTCTTGTCTTCTGTTGTCGTAGAAGTTAAATGGCGCAACGCCCCGAGTGAGTGAGACGTGGAGAGATGGTCTGGGTCTGAGATGGTCTGGGGTCTGAGATGGTCTGGCTCTGAGATGGTCTGGGTCTGAGATGGTCTGGGTCTGAGATGGTCTGGGTCTGAGATGGTCTGGACGTCCAGCTCCTCCAGAGTCATCCACTGAAACATGAAAGTGTGTTTGTGTGTGTGTGTGTGTGTGTGTGTGTGTGTGTGTGTGTGTGTGTGTGTGTGTGTGTGTGTGTGTGTGTGTGTGTGTGTGTGTGTGTGTGTGTGTGTTTCATGCTTTCCTTCCCGTTGCCAGGTGTAAGCTCTCCATGCCTGACGTCTCTTCTAATTGGACTTCAAAGAGACTCGCGAGACGGAATTACTGCTGCAGGAAAACAGGAGTAGATAAACTAATTTCCTTGGCCCCCTATTATGAGGCCCCTTGGTGACGGCGGGACCGGCGGAGCTGTTACGCGCCGTGCGTCTGGTTCACATTAACCACGTTCAAAACAACCCAACCCTTTCTGCTGTGCTCTCCCTGTTCAGAGGAGTCCTGGTGGATGAGTCAGTCTGCCGCAAGGGAAACCAAACCCTGCCGTGTGAAACACAGGGGCTTGTCTGGACCGGCGCTGGTGGTTGGAGACGCACGGCGTCCCGTGGCCCAAGTTGCGTGCGTAAAGACGCAGAGGAGCACCGTCGCCGGAGATCCCTGGACCCACAAGGACCGGTCCAGCCTCGACGTGGACCACCAAGCACGTCTCAGACAGCAAGCAACACGTGAGACAGCAGCACGTCAGACAGCAGCACGTCAGACAGCACAGCAGCACGTCAGACAGCAGCTGGCGTCTGGACATGCGGGGTCACTGGGGTCTGAGGCGCACAAGTATCCTCGTTTCAACCTCGTCCGGCTCAACTGAGGACCCGCAGCCAGGCAGCAGCTCGGACCCAGGACCCGCCGGGACCCGCCAGGACCAGGATGCTGTAGCCGCCGTCCCCCATGGAGGCTGAGCTGGTTTCATGGTGATGATCTCAGCATCGTGGTTTTCCCGCAGGTTGATCCGTGGACCGGTAGGCCTGCGTGTGCGCGTCTTGAGGGGCACTGCGCAATCGCCCATAAAAACGAAATGCATTCATCGTGAGATTTAAAAAGGCACATGATGTCAACACTTATTATTTCTCTCTATGGCAAGTGTTCCCAGTGAAGGAGCCGGAGGAGAGTGGGTTTACTAAAGGGTTAGAGTCCACATCAGATGCTGGCGGCGGTGGTTTGGCTGTTTGTTGCGCTTATGCGCAACGGGGCAGGTGAGTGACTCTGTCTTTTATTCAGGTTTCATGTGGTTGAATTCATCATGCAGTCGTGGTTTATTTGTTATAGCTGTTATTGTATTGCCTTTATCTTCTTTAATGGTTTATGGGAACAAAGGTCAAACCTGTTGCACAATGTGATATGTGTGTGTTATGGCGACCCATTGTGAGTTTAAAATAGATGCAACATGAGCCTCTCCAAGGTGTCCCATGGGGGGAGTAGGACTCATGAATGTCTGGAGGTCGTGAAGCAGACAGCTGATTATCTGGCTAATTAAAAATGTATTGTTCAACAAAGCTTTTGCCCCATGACGTGGATGCCGGCCGTGGTGCCATGGGAGCAAGGCTGTACATATTATATATTGGGTTTAGTCATGGGACACAACTGATGTGCACACCTGGAGACGTCCCTACCATGACCTCTACCTAAAATACACCCTGAGCTTCTGACCGATTCCTGCCTCCTAAATCCTCCTGAATCTCCTCTTGAACGTAATCTTTCTCTCACTCTTCATCCTCAGCCTCCCGGTGTGCAGATGGTGCCTGCAGTCCTCCCCTGGGGAACCTGGCCAGCGGCAGGACTCTGACCACCCTCACAGGCTGCTCCCACCCCCAGCGCCCAGGCCCCTCTCCCCATCCAGGGGCCGCCCGGGACCCCCGCCCGGTCTGCCCCGAAGACCCCCATCCGCCCTCGCACATGGCCGACGACCCCTTCTCCCGCCCGGGCACCTGGTGGGCGTCGGGCGCAGGGCGCGGCCGACCCTCACGCTCACCGGGACGAGATCCGCTTGGATCTGGAAACCCGGTTCTGTCTGTCCCACGTCGTGCTGGTGTTTCGCTCGCCGCGGCCCGCGGCCATGGCCGTCGAGCGCTCGGGCGACTTCGGACGGACCTGGGAGACCCTCAAACTGTTTGCCCACAACTGCAGCCTGGAGTTTGGTCTCCCGGACGACGTCATGGAGCCCGGCGCCACGTGTACGTCCCGCTACAGCAAGGCTACGCCGTGCACCGGTGGGGAGGTGAGGACGCACCAGTCAAACGATTTCAAACTAGCGTTGGCTGTATTGTCATTTACCAGACGTTTACCCAAAGCGACTTCATTAAGGAGCAGGTAGGGGTTAGACAGTACAAATACAGGACATTAAGAAGCAGGTAGGGGTTAGACAGTACAGAGACAGGACATTAAGGAGCAGGTAGGGGTTAGACAGTACAGAGACAGGTCATTAAGGAGCAGGTAGGGGTGAGACAGTACAGAGACAGGTCATTAAGGAGCAGGTAGGGGTTAGACAGTACAGAGACAGGTCATTAAGGAGCAGGTAGGGGTTAGACAGTACAGAGACAGGTCATTAAGGAGCAGGTAGGGGTGAGACAGTACAGAGACAGGTCATTAAGGAGCAGGTAGGGGTGAGACAGTACAGAGACAGGTCATTAAGGAGCAGGTAGGGGTTAGACAGTACAGAGACAGGTCATTAAGGAGCAGGTAGGGGTTAGACAGTACAGAGACAGGTCATTAAGGAGCAGGTAGGGGTTAGACAGTACAGAGACAGGTCATTAAGGAGCAGGTAGGGGTTAGACAGTACAGAGACAGGTCATTAAGGAGCAGGTAGGGGTTAGACAGTACAGAGACAGGTCATTAAGGAGCAGGTAGGGGTGAGACAGTACAGAGACAGGTCATTAAGGAGCAGGTAGGGGTTAGAGGGCATCTTGCTCAAGGATGCTTACAGGAAGGCTGCAGACAAGGGGGATCGAACCCAGTACCTTACAACTCTGTAAGGTTCTCCTAACCCTGAACAATAAAGGAACAGGTGCACTGTGTGACTCTGCAGTACTAATCAGTAGCGTGTCGCTCCTCTCTGCCCAGGTGATCTTCCGGACCCTGAGCTCCAGCAGCATCAAGGTGATGGACCCCTACAGCCCAGCGACCCTCGCCCGGCTCAGCCTTACCAACCTCCGGATCAGACTCCTCAAGGCGCAGACCTGCCCGGCCCCTCTGGACCCCCCCGGGGAGGAGAGGAGAGTCTCAAACTCAACCCAAGTTCCCACAGCGACGCAGGGTCTGGAGTCCGCCCCCTACTACTCCATCTACACCTTACTGGCCAGAGGCACCTGCCTGTGCCACGGGCATGCAGAGCACTGTGTGACTCACAACACCAGCCAGGGTGGGCTACAGGACAGCAATGTGGTGAGACACTAAGAAACTAGTAGTTTGTGTGTGTGTGTGTGTGTGGTTGAGCAGAGTAGAAGTACAACACACACTGTGTATGTGTGTGTGTGTGTGTGTGTGTGTGTGTGTGTGTGTGTTTGCATGTGTGTGTGTATGTGGTTAAGCAGAGGAGAAATACAACACACACTGTGTTTGTGTGTGTATGCATGTGTGTATCCAATACTATCCATGTGTGTGTGTGTGTGTGTGTGTGCGTGCGTGCGTGTGTGAGTGTGTAAGTGCGTGCGTGCGTGTGTGTGTGTGAGTGTGTGTGAATGGGTGTCTGTCAGTTATTGCATTGGCCCATGAATACTCACAGGATTGTCAAACACAGGTGCGTGGATGTTAAGTCCAGATGTGCAACATAACAGAAGATGGAAGTAGAAAGGAAGACCCTGTAATAATTCTGAGCTCCGCTGACCACAAGCGGCTGTCTGGCGGTAATTTAGGACATTTCCTGCACAGCGTCTGCTCCCTCTGCGATAGTAGCTTAGACTAAGTGACTGTAGTGAGTGTTATTGAACAGCGGCTGAGTTATGTTCCCCCAGGTGCCTGCTAGGTGTGTGTGCAGTCACCACACCGCGGGGGGCCACTGCGAGCGGTGCGCCCCACTCTACAACGACCGTCCCTGGAGACCGGCCAATGGCAGCAGCGGAGAGCCCAACGCCTGTCATAGTGAGTGGTCCGTGGCCGTAATGTGAAGACACAACCACTGTCTTAACTAAAAGTTGCAGATGATTAATATATCCGTTTTTTTAATACTATTTTACTACTCCGGACTTATTTAGCAGATGCTTGTATTCCAAACGATGTACAGGGAATTCAGATACATGTCATGAAGGAGCAGGTGGGGGTCAGGGCATCTTGCTTAAGGACGCCCACAGGTAGACAGTTTGGACACTGGGGACCGACCCCATTACCTTTTGGCTGGGAGTCAAACACCGTAGCCACTACACTCTTCTGCCCCCCTTTAACTACAGCAAACTGAGAGGCATGCGATGTTTAAAGTAGAGGGGGAATCACTTTTGGTATAGAACTGCATACTTGAGGACCTCTACGAAATGATATATTAGTACGCACATCTGTAAGATAAGTCGTGAGGAATAACAACGCTAATCTTGCTTCTTGCTTATTTCGTATTCACCTCAGAGTGTGAATGCAACGGCCATGCGGACAGCTGCCACTTCTCCCAGCGGGCGTGGCTGTCCTCCGGCGGCACCAGCGGGGGCGTCTGTAATGACTGCCGCCACAACACCATGGGGCGCCGGTGTCAGCGCTGTCGTCACGGTTACCACCGCCACCCGTTCCTGCCCCTGAATTCTCCCCACGCATGCATATGTAAGAGACCAGAGACAGTGGTGACGGGAGAAGGGAAAGCTGGGGGGGGTTTGTTGGTCGGGGGAAATTATTTTAAATTGAATTATGTACAGTGGAGGTCTACTGGTGTGCCAAAATGCAACTGTATCCCTCAGACATTTGAATGTTGTATTATCAGCGTCAAGTAATTCAAAGTACAAGTTATTGTGATCGGAGGAAAAACATAATGTCCTGCTCTGGGAATCCGCTATCCAGGGGCTCTCTCTGCTGGTAGTTATGTGTAACTGCACATGATGACTACCGTGCGACGGATATCGGGTACATCTGTCTTTACCTTCTTCCTCAGGGTGCTGGTGTGACCCCCAGGGTGCTCTGTCGCTCCACCACACAGAGGAAGGGCCCTGGTGCCATCCCAGAAACGGCCAGTGCTCCTGTAAGGCTGGGGTAGGGGGTGTGAAATGCAGCCAGTGTCTGCCTGGGTACTGGGGCTTCGGAGAGGAGGGCTGCCAGCCCTGCGTCTGCCCCCAGGCCTGCGACCCAAACACTGGCCAGTGCCTAGACAGGTGGGGAGGACGGCATCTGCTATTAATGTTGCTCTCTGATGTAGTTTTGTGTACAAAAAAGAGCAATCTGCTAAGGTGTTTGTGTATTAACACATACATGTCATTTAGAGTTTCTAATACATAATAATAATAATAATAATAATAATAATAATAATAATAATAATAATAATAATAATAATAATAATAATAATAAATATCGATCATATGTCTATTTTTATATTACAGCAGCTATACAGACAATCAGGTTGTCAACGTACCCATTGGAGGAAGAATCCCTGATTTGGAGCATATGTTCACCCATGAAGGTGAGGCGGTGTGGCCCAAGGAGCTGGCCGTCTCCGCCCTGCACTACACAGGTAACCGCGACACCCTGGGGTGCCATGCAGAGCCGTGATAATGCAGATATCATTTGTTGTGCTGATGTTCTGATGGCCCTCCGTAGGAAAGTGCACCTGTAAGGAGAAAAAAATGAGGAGCCTGTCTGACCTCTGTAAAACCAAACACGACTATGGTAAGAAACGTTACTACAAACATAACAGGAGCTGGGAAATAATCAGTGACTTAACAGTTTATCTTGTTAACTCTATCTGGCCCACTGCAGTGATCAAGGTCAGTGTGCTGTCCGCCCATGACAAGGGCAGCCATGCAGAGGTGCAGGTCAAGGTTCGCAAGGTCCTGCGTTCTGGACAGGTGCCTCTGTCCCTGGGGACCATCAGTGTCTACCCTCTCACCTGGACCAGCCGCGGCTGCACCTGTCCCATCCTCAACCCAGGTAGGACCACCACCCCCATGAATCGACCACATGACAGTCAGCGACAGTCAATTGTGGTACAACATCATGGCATCATGGTTTGTCATTCTAGATATATTCTCAGGGTGCAAGATTAACTTTTTTGTCCACCGGCCAAACGGCTAGTGAGTGTTCAAATTTTACCAGCCACTCAATAGTTTACTATTGTTATTTTTGACTAGTGAGTGAAGCAAATCTACTAGCCACGTGCATATTTCTACCAACAGTTGGCTGGCCGCTGCTGCTAATTTTATGCCATAATGTTGTGGTTATGTAACATAGAACAAAAAGTATATTTAATATATGACTGCACCTGTTCTCCAGGTATGGATTATCTTCTGGCAGGCCCAGAGGAGCACGAGACTGGGCGGTTACTGGTCACCCTGCAGAGTGTGGTAGCCCTCTGGACACCCAGGCTAGGCTTGAACCTGTCACAGGGCCTGAGGAATGAATGTCCATGATCCAGTCATGCTAAACATGACACAAGGACGAGTGTGGGCGACGAGGTCACGATGGAGTCAGTGGACAATAAAGGGATGAAAAACCAGTGAACGTTAAGCACTGGTCACTGATGTTTGACGCTTCTATCTCCGTCCTCCTTTGAGCTGGGTGTAACTTCAAAAGTCCCTGCCTATTAAAGACTATGTGAAGTGGGAATATTTTACTTTCCTAATATGTATCTCTAAGTAAAACAGGATATTATCACAGGACGTAGGAGGAATGGGACGTGATCCTAGAGGGTTTGGACTGGATCGCGTGTCGGCCCGTTGCAGGCATTAAATGAGGGGGAGCGGAAACCTCTTATATTGCTGGTGGACGCAGAGAGAGGACATCTGAAAATTGTTAGCTACACTGACGAGATTTGGATGCAAAATAATTAATAAACTCATCTGTTTGTTTCTGGAATACTGTCGTTTGTTAATTTGGGGAAATGAGGCGAAATGTACTTTGTCGTTTCATTTAACAAGTGACCTGCATAGACATGACAGTGTTTTTCTAAAATGTTTTCACTATTAGTGGCCTTAGCTTTGGCGATCTCTTATGAACGTGTAGCTGATTATGATTTACATATTTGTTAAACTCTTCTCAGAATTCAATTCCCCTGGATGCATAGAGTTCGAGGAATGGCGCAGAAGAAGAGAATGTTGTTGGCAGATGTTGGTCAGGGTTAAGTTTAATGTGGATTACATATAAAAGGACAACTGTGTTGTCCATTAAGGCTTGAATGACATGTATCTCAAATGGTAACCCCTTCTGAGTGGCACCCACACATTCCCAGAGAAGAGACTTGTTTTGCATCAGTGCATTCATATTGAGCCATGGTGATTTCCCCATCCTCTCGATGCCAGGTGACCATCAGCGTTGCAAAACATACGACACAACATTGATTAGATAACATTGTGGGGTTTGTCTACCAGTCCTGGAAGATACCAGTGAGACACTGAATGTTCTGCAGGGAAAAGTTTGGTGGATTGTTTTGCCAAATGACATTTGTCATTTCACATCACTGCAATATCAACAACGTTCAACATCAAATGAAATCTCAAATTGCCCGGTTTGCACAGCAGGGACATTAACCTTCATATGAATGGTGTTCAGTACAGACATGGGCAATATTTTCCTCAACAGTTCTTGTCACCTTAAAAAGTTCCCTGTATTTGGTCTCTTAAGATGGAAAATGAATTAAACTTTACAGTGAGTGAAGCATGTCAAGAATGAACTTGACTGTTCCAAAATTATGCATACGCCAGACGACATTAAATATTCCACAGGTGTATTAGACTCATTGAACGATCTGCCAAGCGTCATTATGCACATCTAGTGGAAAGCAGTCACACAGTAACAGGAGCACATGTATAATTAACACACAAGGGACAACAAACTAATCAACTGTATTAAAGCATTGATCAAAACAAATTCTCATTGATCCAAACCCTTCTGTAACTGTTCCAATGTCAGTAAAATGTATAATCTATAGTCGCAGGACTGTCAAGTGCTGAGCAGACGACTGAAGTCATCCAAGAGAAACCATCTCTACTTGTCTTTCCATGGTGTTTCCAGCTCCACTGTGGGCTTGATTCATTATTATCCATTAACCCTGGCCATTTGTTTCTCTTGTGAACCAGAGGACAGATAACGGGTGGGCTGTGGAGGACGAGTGGTTCTTCTTAGCTGGCATTCTGTCCATCTGAAGGTGCGGTGCTATCAGAAGAGGGGGCAGACTGGGACGTTGAAGAAGGGGGGTTAGAGTCAGTAGTTGGGGCAGAGCCGGCCTCCTCCTGGGGAGGTTTGCCTTCGCCGTCTTCTTCTTGGGGGTACAGCTCCGGGTACCGCTGCATGCACTCCTGCATGCCCCGGAAGTTGTCTATACACTCGGAGCCCTTCACCTCCTCCTTACTGTAGTGGAAACAGGAGAAGGCTTCCTTGAACTGGGAACCACAGGGCCCACTGGCCATGCCCCCGAGACACGGGCAGTTCCAGTTGATGTCTCCATTTGGTAGGATCAGGCCTAGGGGAAAGATTAGGGGTAGGGGAAAAATATTATTCATACATACACCATGATTCTCTCTTGAAAGATTATGTCTCCACACAGAAAAGAGGGCTGGGATGCAGATTTGGCTTTATTGAAATACGTTGACATACTTGCAACGCAAACTAGATCCACTTGTTTTCTCATGACCTTGTGATTTCTGGGCCGTCTGGTGTATGTATAATAAGACTGTTCTGATCCTGTGTGGAAATTACCTCCCATCAATCTCGCTCAGTACGTTCATCTTCAGCACTAGCCAACAGAAGAAGCACTAGTACAACCTACGCATGTTCTTCTGCGACGCCGCCATTCTGCTTCCTAAAACCAATTTTGATATTGCGCCGCCTTTGAGCAACAACGGCCGTTACAGTCACTGCAATATTCTGCAGGCATTTTACATATGCGCACAAAACCATGTATCACCATGTATTTTTCATGGGATGCAAGTTGTGTGTCCATTGTTAAGTATTTCGGGAACACAGAACAAACACTTCCATTTGGCACGCCTCTGTCAGTTGTTACTACCATTGTATGAATACAAGATAATGGAATGAAAGTAAATTGATCTGTTTATTTTAATGATTGATAATTACAGCAAGTAGTCACAGTGAGAAGAAAAAAAAAATCACGTTTAGAAAAATAAAACGGAGATGCATCGACGACGTGATGTTTCTCAATCGCATTGTAGCCCTCTGAATCGTGCCTAGAGACTCCCACCCGTAGGAGAGAGAAAGCAGAGACAGCAGACATATGAGACACCATTATTATCAGCGAGGGGACCGTTGAACCGTCCCAGGGCCTCATCACATACCTTGCTCTTCATAGGGGTCGTTGGGGTCATCTGCAATCAACTCAGCATTGCTAGGAGCCTCATGGTCCTCCTTGGTTACAAAGATGATGCGATCTTTGCCTTGGGGTAAAAAAAAAAAAAAAAAAATATATATATGTATATTATACATATATATATATATATATATATATATATATATATATATATATATATATATATATATATATATCTATTGTAAAGAGTGTAAAGAATGAAGTGTACAGAATCTAGTGTATTAGATATGACATATTATTAGATATTATAATTAGACACGTTACATTACGATGTAGTTGCACTCTCTAAAAGGAAGGACCCATACTGAATTATAATTAAATGCTACGAAGTCAAGCAAAATAGTTTTGACTCAAAGCCATTTCTGGCCTCCTGGTCCTGATTTAGCCTCCTGGTCCGCCTCCAGGACCAGGTTCCACACTGGCCCAGCTGGCGGGCTAGTGAAGTAGTCCTGGCTCATGTCTCACCATCAACAATACAGCTAGTTGATAATCCCAACCTGAAGCCAGGTGGCCATGACGCCTCGCCACCCCTGGCCCAGTAGCTGCTGGTGAGGTTACCAGCATGGTGGCTCCTCAATGACATTCAGACATGGAGGGAAATGAATGAAACCTTCTCAGACCTCCTCACCTTCTTCTCTGCAGTACGACATGGTGTCCTCCGGTTCGGTGCTGCCGCAGGGCCGGTGGCTCTGGTGGGTTATTGTAGCGGTTAAAAGTCCTTACATCTGACGGCCACCCGGTCCTGGACGCCTGGTCACCCTCCTGAACTCTGAACTCCGCGACGACGCCGTCCGGTCGCGCACGACTGACGTCACGGGATCTGACGTCACCGACAGAGACAGCCAATGGGATGGGCATGTAACTACACATGCAAATATAGATCATATTTCATATAAATAATTGTGTAAATTATATTTACTTAATTTCACATATACAAAGTATGTATTTTATAAACTTTGTTTTTTTTTCATCATAGTTAATCTTTGGACTCGGCAACATTAATACAACTCTTTAAATGCAGATCTTCGGTTGACTTAATCGCATAACTGCTGCACATTTTTCTCACACACTCACACACAGACACACACACACTATCCCCATTAGAGGTTAGAAGCAGCCGGTTCGATAAGTTTGAGTATGCACCGAACAGAAAGCACAAACTATAGCTCAGAAAGCTGTACCCTGAACATGGAGCCAACACAAGACACAATGACCACGTGTTTGAAAAAAACTTCTTTTTTTTTAATAACAATTATGTCCGGTAGAGAAAGTAAAAACAAAAATGAAACCCCCTTTCATCCTTACCAAACCCACCCTCAGCCAACCATACCTCGGCAGTATTGTGCGATGAATCAGTCAGAATATAAGAGCATGACGACACAGACAAACGTCCCTTCAGGACCCCGAGACAGACAACAAGCGTTGTGCCCCGTGTTTAAGATCGGTGTGATTATAAACAGTCCATTATTTCTTTAAAACATACAAATACAAAAAGGTAAAAGAAATTGCCAGAAGCCAGCAGAGATTCCCACAAAACCCATACCAGGTATGCTATACAAGCGGTAGTTTTACTTGGTGGTCTACGATCCTCGAAAAATCTCAGGCAAGGCTTCTGATGACCTGAAATGAGTGTGACATGGCTTTCGTTTAATTCCTCCCACAATATGTCCAAGTTCAGTGCTTCACGTTGTGACTCAGCACCTCTCAATTCACATGCCATAACCGTCTTGAGTATTCATTCAACTAGCTGCAATGAACCACCCCCACCCTCCGGGGCTAGTCTGTGACACTACCTCGTGCATATGTGCTTTTAGGCATTCTTCAGCATGGGAAGACCAGTGGGGACTTGAGGCAGCCTGAAGACAGATGAACATTTTTAAACAATACAGAATAAACTCAATCTTATGCTGGACCTTGGAACAAAAAAAAAAGCCACCCCAGCCATCTTCTCCAGTTAGACTGCTATCGTACCCTTGACGGACACCACGGAGAGTAGACTTGGTGGAGAGAGAAAAACAAAAAAGACTGAATCCCGGGTTTTAAATCTTTTTTTTCTGATGATGATTGTATTGCATAAAAGCAAAAATAAAAACGGGGGGGGGGGGGGAAAAATGAAGTAAGAGTTTGCTGTGTGTCTGTCTGGTCGACGGGCGTTTTCTAGAAGAACAGTCCTCCCATGCTTCCCATTTCACTCTGCTCCTTGACGAAGATCTCAAAGTACTGATATATGATGGTCACAGCCAGGAGGATCCCAGTACCCGAGCCGATTGCACCCAGGAAGTCGGCCATGACAGATAGACCTCCTATGCACAGGCCACCGAAGGCAGCCGCTGTGGGAATGTACCTAGAGAGAGACGTTGAGATATCCACTCAGATACTGGCAGGGGAGTTCAAATGGGCACCTTT
Organism: Merluccius polli; assembly: GCA_030340625.1. Classification (NCBI taxonomy): domain Eukaryota; kingdom Metazoa; phylum Chordata; class Actinopteri; order Gadiformes; family Merlucciidae; genus Merluccius; species Merluccius polli. Next base: position 70,665 of record JAOPHQ010000856.1, on the reverse strand, counting down.
AAGAGACACCTAAATAGACCGTTTTTATGCTAAATTGTTTTTGTTACCTGTTGAGTTCATGCACCATGGAGGTCTCTCTGTGGCCCCTCATGACCATCTGCTGCTCCTTCAGCTGCTTAGCTACCTGGGAGACACACACACAAACACTATAAGTCGAAGCTCAATAGCATCACAACATGAGAATCTCATCATAAGTAAGGGTTTGCACTGCTTTAATGTACTTCAAAATAACTCAAAGACTCTTACATCTTTGGCAGAGGACCCCGAGACCTCAATCCAGGTCTTAGAGAAGAAGGCACAGGAACCCAGCATGAAGACGATGTAGATCACAGCGTGAACCGGGTCGTCCAGGACCGAACCAAACGACTCCGGGGGTGAAAGGAAGTAGCACAGCCCACCCACTGGGTAGGCTCGTGCTGGTCCACCAGTCGAGGTGTCCTAAACAGAGAGACATTTTGAGTCTGAATACCAGAAAGTTGACACAACACGATTATAGAACTCGCATTCTGTGCCAAAAAATACATTTAAAATCATTATGTTCCCATAATATCAATGAATAATCATCTTCATAATCATGATGGCAATCTTGACCCAAATAATCCTGATTCATGTTTTTGACTGACTAGCTCCAAGTCATCCTGCCCATTCTTGTTTTTGGTCTATAACTACATAAGGTCCAGACATCAAGCAAGATATGGTTGGTACCGAGAGTCGGAGAGAATGGAAAATCCTCTAATCTGAAAAACCAGTGTGTACTTACAGACCAGGTTCCTAGTAGGTTGACAATGAAGTTCCCGCTGAAGCGCGTGGAGAGCATCTGGGAGATGACGTACAGGTTGGACACCAGCGCAGACTGCAGGATGATGGGGATGTTGGAGGTGTAGAACAGCTTGATGGGGTAGGTGTTGTACTGACCGCGGTAGCGGGCTGACTTGATGGGCAGGTCTACCCTGAAGCCCTGTAGGACAAACAAAGCATAGGAGTGGTTGGTTTTCTGGCGAGGGGGGGGGGGCGCTTTGGACTCTGGTAACTTGTGATGGCATTTGCTATTATTTATGACATTTCCCCAATGAAATGATTAATCTGAAAAATAATCGTTAGATTGATCGACTATGAAAATAATTGTTAGTTGCAGCCCTAGTTCCTATGGTATATATATATATATGTAACTCATGTAGACAGATGAGTGCTCCACGAACCTGGAAGTATATGACCACAGCGAACACGAAGACTGTGGCGATGAGGTTCATAAGGTTGGGCAGGTTCTGCCTGTAGAAGGCCTCCCTCAAGGCTCGCACCTTGTCAGTGCGGGTGGCCAGCAGATGAAACAGAGCGATGATGGCTCCCTCAAACTCGGTGCCTAAAAAAAAAAAAAACATTTGGGAAAACTGTACAAAACACACAATACAATAACCAAACTGAGAACATGGATAGGGCTGCAACTCACGATCATTTCCATAGTCGATTAATGTAATGATTATTTTTGATTTGATTATTTTTGATTAATCATTTAGAAAATGTCATAATTAAGTTACCAGAGTCCAAAGTGATGTCTTCAGTGATGTTTAATTTCTGAAGCATCAAGCAGCAAATGTTTGGTACTTGATAAATAACCTAAATGATTAAATCGATTATAATAATTTGATTAATTTTCTGTCAATCGACCAATCGATACATCAACTGATCGTTGCAGCCCTAATATTGACATTTAGTTTCTCCTTTAGGCTGGAGTTTTTCTCAGTTGTACCTCTGCCAGTGTTGACAGTGGTGGGGCTGAAGGCCTTCCACACGATGGTCTCACAGATGTTGGTGGCGATGAAGAGGGAGATCCCCGAGCCCAGGCCATAGCCCTTCTGGAGCAGCTCGTCCAGCAGCAGGACAATTAGACCAGCCACAAACAGCTGTCACAGTCAGGAGCAGGAGGTTAGGGTCAGGCATTTATATTTAACATCGATAATACCGACATCCCCACGACTTGGTATATATTGGGACATTCTGATAGCAGGGAAGCAGTCTGAGTGTTCATTTACCTGGATGATGATGAGCAAGCAAATCCCAGCACCCATCTCAGAAGGGTCTCCATACATGCCAGTCATCACATACACGATGGCCTGTCCGATGGTGATGATCATACCAAACACTGGAACAAGAGAGAGAACACAGTGATGTCCCTAAAACCTAAACAGCCCTAAAAAGGGGGGATTATAGCAGTGGTTCTCAAAATATTTCTTACTAATGTACCCCATATAAGATATTTTTTGAGGCAAGTACCCCTTTAAAGTTAGAGTGATATGCTCTTACTGGAAAGATTTACCAAAATACTGCAATTAGTATTCAGATTTCCTTAATTGTATTAAGGTGGTATTCAGATTCAATTCAATTCATGAAGGTGGAATTATTTTATTAACTGTTCGAACCAATATTATTAATTTTGAGCAATGCTCCGAGTGAGCAACACTGGTCTATAGTGTCAAGGAGGTAATCAAGTATTTGGGGAAAGGTGGCAGAGAAGCAGGTAGACGGCGTACATTTCTGAGCTCCGTTGAAGAGGGCCCTGTCCTTGGGGGTGTCTCCCACCTCGATGATCTTAGCTCCGGCCAGCAGCTGCATGATCAGCCCTGAGGTGACGATGGGCGAGATACCCAGCTCCATCAGAGTACCTGGGCGACAGAACATCATTAGTATACATGGTGGAATCACTATCACTGTTCCCCAGACTAACGCTGTCCGTGTCTAGCACCTCCATGCTGTTTGATAAGGGAGCCGCGACAAAGCAATTTGATCCTATCCATTTGTTAGAATTTGCATAACATTGCAAAGAAGGATTTGGTGGCTGGGATAGCCGGACAGGTACCAAGGAGTGTTAGAGCGAGGAGGTCACTCACCTCTGTTGGAAGCCAGGATTACTCTCATCCAGTAGAAAGGATCTGCCGAATCGGAGGACATGATGCCAAACAGTGGGATCTGATGGGGCAGCATGGAAAACAATCATGATCATTTGGACTGTTGGCAATACAGAAGAAATATGCAATGTTGCTGATTGAGCTTTTAAAAATGTTTAAGATACCAACCTGGCAGCACACCAGAAAGATGAAAAGGGTGATGGCGGTCCATAGTACCTTTTCCCTAAATTGAATCTGTAGGAATTTAAAAAACAGGAAAAAGGTGTAATAACTATCATGACCTTCAGCTTTTCCACACACATAAAAATCACATTAAGAAGCAGGTTGAAATGCCATTTAAATAGCGTAAAAGTCTCCTACCTTTCTTTCTGGTTTCTGGATCTCAGGCAGAACCGCACAGAACGGCTTTATTACTTCCAAAAATTTGACTGCAGGAAAGAAAAATGCAATTCAATGCAATTAAAAATACACAAACAGATCAGCATTACGTATGTTTAAATACATATATTCAGTTTAAAGTCGATCAATAATAAAGCAGTGATTTGAACATATGAGGAAACGTGAAGTTTCTCGTCATCCTTAAGCTGGAGGCTACGTCATCACTGTGCTAAGTAGCTGTCAGTCAAATCAAAATATCAGTCTAGTTTAATTTAGTTTAGTCTAGTTTTGTTTAGTTCAGTTAATATGTGTTGATTTAAATGTATTAACAATAAAAATGCATTTAGCAGATGAGGAACTTGTAGTAATAACCCGATATAACCGTATAACCTGTAGTATATAACCTGTACTATATAACCAGTCTGACTGGATGGTTGAAAGTCATCCAAGCAGCCAGTAAAACATTTATTAAGGTTTGTTAATAACCGTTATAAAATATAAAATACTATAAAATACTGAAGCTATGCGTCCTTACAGACTAATGAATTAAGTGACCAGGAGCGTGTGGGTCTGCTGGTCCTTCATGACCCCTAACGACATGTAGTAGTTTATAAAGATATAACATGATAACATATCAACACTTTATCTCATAAACACACTTTAATAACGGCTAGTTATTAACGTTTAGAGAACAGGTTAGCAGCAGCTAGCTAGCCCCCAGCTAGCCTCCGGACAGCAGCACGGCTGCTCTCAGCGGAGCTAAGCTAACAGGCTAGCTGGGGAAACGGTGCATTTACTAGTAAATATAAAACATTAAAACACGAGTCTTAACTTTAGGACATATGAAGAGAGACTTACTGCCCATGGTGGAGAGAGACTGTCCCCGTAGCGCTAGGAGACACTGTGACCGGTCCGCAGTGAGTGTGTGTGTGGCACCATCCAAGCCCCTCCGCAGGCAAAAGAAGGATTCGCGAAAGACACGTCACCACTGAGGAGCCGCTTCTGGAGCCGCTACCGGAGCCGCTTCTGGAGCCGCTTCCGGAGCCGCTCCGACACGTTAGGGCTTCCTGCTCTGCTCACGCTGACGCCACACACACAGGAGATATAATATATAAAGATAAAATATTATATAGAAGATATATAGGTATAATATAGAAGATTCATATTAAATATTATATAGAAGTTATAATATAGGTATAATATAGAAGATAAAGATAGTTAGGTAGTGATAAATAATGGTATTTGTATTTCTTTGCTCGTTACATGTTACCCCTATGTATATAGTTTTGTCTTGTCCTGTTGTATACCTTGTTTGAAGATGATTGTATGGTTTCAACATGATATAATATAATATAATGTAATATAACGTAATGTAATATAATGTAATATAATATAACATAATGTAATTTAATATAACATAATGTAATATAATATAATGTAATATAATATAATATAATATAATAAAATATAATATAGCCTAATATAATAAGGCCAAGCAGCGCTGACTGGTTCCCAGGCCAGAGGACTTAGTTATCGTTATGTTTCATGTTGGTAATCTGGTGTGTGACATTTCGACATGTTCGTGTATCTATGGAATTGGTTTACATTTTATTTTATTTATTTACACACACATAGGCTATAGTCTTTTGGGGGATATTGGCCTGTATGCAAAATGCAATTTGTATATATGTTTTCTAATAAAGTAATCTGAATCTAAAAAGCCACATGTTGGGGGAAGTTGAATTAGAGAAGTGCACCAGATTTGTCAAAGTCTAAACTATTGAACTGTTCTGCAGTAACAGTCTCTGCCACTAGGGGCCAGTGTTGTCCAACAATATAAAAAAAGAAAAATAAACCCCCAACTATCCCAACAGGAGTCTGCTTGCCACGTTTGAAGGGATGTTGTGTGTGAACATGACTGTATGTCTACAGTGTGTTTGGTAGAGAGAGAGAGTAGATGAGGACATACCTTGTGAATGAGATAAGTAGCTCAGCCTTAGGGGAAGAGCTATTTAATTAGGCTACATATTTAAACAGTGGCCAGTAAATTAGGATGAATTGACAGAGCATCACAGACTCAAGATACTGTTTTATCGTGTTAATATTAATACAGATGATATATTGAATTTGAAGGTGTTTTAATCAAGTACTCTGAACATTAATAAGTTGATGGTTCCTGTACTCTGGTTTATGGACCATAAGATCACTGAAACATAGAGACACATAGAGACACAGGATGAGTCATGTCAGTGTGCATGTCTAATTTCTGAGATGTTTTGGTCCTAGTTGCTCATGGCAGGTCTTGTTTGGTCATGTTTCATCCTGTAAGCTTGTAGGTCACAGGGAGCGCTTGCAGAGCAGACCACAGGTAATATCCTATTCTTTAAGATGGTCCCTAACATATAAGAGCACACTGATATCAAGTGAAAGACATGAAATTGAACCTGATCCACAGTATTCATGTTGATGAAATGTGATTTCAGCCTTCAAGCCCAAGCACTTAGTGATGCTCAACGTTTTCAGGGCCCAGTTTGGTTTGGCTAAATGGTTCCCTTTTCCATTTGTCAGTAAAATCATGATCTATATTGGATGATATACAGTATACTAGGCCTACAATATATCATGTGTCATGTTAAGTAATGTGTGCGCACACACGCATGCACACATGCACACACACACACACACACACACACACACACACACACACACACACACACACACACACACACACACACAGGCCTGTTGTTGGACAAGATATAAAGAAGATTTAAACAACCAAGCTCTGGACTTACAGTCAGCTTTGGCCAACAGATTTATTTCCCCATAGAGACGAAGGAAAGCCCAACACCTCTCACCACGGGACTCCATCTGCTGCCAGCCAGCGTCGCAAAAGACATGACATCACTTCATCTCCTTACAAAACCCTCTCTGACCTCCTCACTAGGCAGGCCAGAGGGGTGGGGGGAGCATGGATCCTCATATAGACCCAAGCCTGAGGAGTGGGCTATGGATACAGACCCGACCAGACGCCCTCACACAGGCATGGGTGAGCGTGAGTATGTGTGAGCACAGATGGTCCGACCCAGGAACACTGTTGACTCGTCTTGTTACTGTACTACTGCCGCGGTCACCGTTACCGTGGCGACAGACTGAATAATAAAACAATACGCTCTTCGGGCCAATCTGGAGATCAGTGATTCATACGTTTCATCGGTCGACAAAGCTGTGGGTTACGTAAGGAATAAGGCCAAAACCAAAAGTGGAGTTCCCAATAAAATAATCACTCACTCCTGTGTGTGTCTATATATGGGGTTAGGGTATCTATCTCTCTCTCTCTCTCTCTCTAGCTACAGTATTTGTACTGTATGTGTACTATATGTAGTATGTGTACTATGTCCACCCCCCGCTTTCTCGTCTCATGGTCAGGGAGTGACATTTGGCTGCGGCCGCCGTCTGAAACTGTGCCAGGTGCACAACAAGCTCCCCGCTGCTGAGTCACTTATGTCAAGAGACATTTCACAAAGACTTGTAAACCCAAACGCATGTAATCCTGGACCAAATGGAGCTGCTGCAAGACAATGAATGGTCTGGGATAACAAGTGGACGACCTTTCTCCACATGACCTTGGGCGATGCGTTCCACACAAGGAGCTGGTCTACTGGGGGTGTGTTTGTCCCCCTGGTTCTTGGGTATGGTAATTAAGGAGCCAGTGTGCGCTGGTTTGCAAGACTGGCTGGGTCCGGCAGATGCCTTTCGGCCTGCTTCAGCCTCCGTGCCCAGAGCAGACAACGTCACGGGCACAGTTACGCAACATGCTAATTACGTCTCGTCGCTTTTCTCCCTATGTGCCGTACGTCTGTCCTGTTCCTCTAACTGAACATGCAGTGCACATCGTTGTCTACAGTCAAACCATTACAATTGTATATTACAGGGTTGTCTTATGTGCCATCACAGCATTGAAATACAATTAAAAAACAAATCAAGTTAGACTATTGAATGGCGTTGAATGGAACAACATAATGTGGAAGTCTTAGTCCAGTGTGTTTTATGTCTTCAGCACCAACTGATGATATTGGTAATGTTATTGATGAGGCGGTACTATTGATTAGAATCAGACAGCAGGGATGTCTGGTAGCTTGGTCTTCGATGCCTGGTTGGTCACAAACAGGGATTTCATTGGAGACACTATTCTCCAAAAGGCCTTATGGTGAATTTTAGATTTAGAGGAAGTAGGGCACCTTGCTCAGGGCGGGCTACGGATAGACCGAACCTTTTCAGCTTAGAGTCATACCCCCCCCCCACCACTAGACGCGTGTTTGTGTGAGAAAGAAAGACTGTATGGAGAGTGTTTCAATCCCAGCTGGAGTCCCTCTCCTGCTGGGACACAGTTTGAGTCCATTAGGCCGACCAGCTTCATCACCTTTTAAACACTTCAGCTTATACGAGATGCAGTGAGTCAGCAGCTGAATTAATCCCTAATACCATCATCATCTTCATCATCATCATCATCATCATCATCATCAGCATCATCATCATCATCATCATCATCATCATCATCCTCCTCCCTCACAGAGACATTTCTTGTGTCTTTCTTATTCTCACGTCTGTCTCTCGCCTACATCTCTCGTTGTGTCACACAACATCAGCCCACTTACGCAAGCGCTTGAGCACAGTTCTTCGTCCTTTCAGTGTCAGAAGTGAGGATGATGATGATTTTGGCTTCACCCCCCCTACTCCTCACAATGACTTACATAATAACACCTTTCTTTATGAATTTGATGAAGAATAACTTATTTTAGGACACTTCTTGAAAGCCAAGTATTTGATTTAATTAAGGCATGATCATGGGAAGACACATGGGAGCATTTACCAAGCATCTTCAATGAGACAATGGGTGGACATGATTCTTATAGGGAAACTTTCACTTTGTGGCCAGTAACGTCAAAGGTGCAAAAACAAAAGGTGAGGGGAGTGACCATCGTTAAGTGTTGGCCATGGCTGTGGTCAGCCAAGGTGGAAGAGGTCAAGTTGATTTGCATTACATTATGGGGGGGGGGGGGGGGTAGACATGTAAATGCTTGACAACTAAAGGGATCCACACAATAAAGAAGTGAGTATGATATGAGATTGGCATGGCCTCAGACCTGGCTCCAGTAACACATTTAATTTGGGGAGAGAAAGAGCGATACCTCTAGGTACAAAGATACTTTATACAAAGGCTTATTTATTAACTATATACTACAGAAGCGTATATATTATACTATATTATACTGTATATATATACACTTATATATGTATGGTTTGTTCCCTCAGAGTTGAATAATATTCTATTGAAATGAATTTTGATCAGAGAAACTGTGAAAGCCTCCTTGCATTCACATCCAAAAACCTGTTATTCTTCGGCCCTTTGCAGATGAGGACATTTTTAAGGGACACATCACTCTCCATTAATCTCCCAAACGAACAGGATTGAGTCTTGATCAGACATTTAAAAGCAGAGCATATGTTATTTTGAACCATAAGTGTATTTCTGAGTGCTTGTCGAGATATTTTTATCCACGGTGACTATTTTAGGGACACTTCAGGTGGTTCAGGCTCTGATTCCTCAAGTTTGAACATGTAGGACACTCTTTCAGCTGAAGCACATTACCATACTGCCGTTGCCATAGTGACGTTAACCACTGTTATACAACTGGACTGCATGCAACATGCAGTCCTAGATGCAATCCTAAAACAAACAGGGCCGCTAGGTGTGGACCGAACCCGACAGCAGCACATAAGCGGTCACACAAACCCAGAACAATGACCACATACCAACTGAAATCTGAAGCATGGGTAACACACATGTATGGTTTAATGCATGTATTGAAAAGCACTTTTAGAGACTTACAATATATTCCACACATACATTTGTACTGAAATATAGATGTTTCATTTTATATATATTAAAATATATGATGAATCATTTATGTATAATAATAAAATGATCATTATCATTATTATTATGACACTCAACGAGCGGCCACACAATAGGGTGACAGAATGAGCACAGAGTGCGTACAGCGCTGACCTTGAAGCTGTTACGTAACTGCCCTGCTGACCCCCCCCCCTCCTCCACAACCACCATCATGACACACACACACACACACACACCCTCCAGCTTCTCCTCCAGCTTAGCGAACATAAGGTGCTCCCCCCCCCCCCCCCCCCCCGACTCGGCATCGACTGCCCATCAGCATCTCTCTTACCTGTCCATTTTCCATGATACAAAAATGCAAAAAAATACATCAGCACCATGTATTGATTGGCATTACGCGGGGTGGAATAACTAATGGTTCACACGCATGCTCGCATGCACGCACACACGCAGCTTAGGTCGCTTCAGCGAGCTGACCTTAGCTGCAGATTAGCACTGAGTGTCTTTACAGGGAAGACTCAGATTGTCCTGAACACCAGAACCTGCCCTACATCACCACACACTCATTAGATAACAGAGTAGGGCATCTCCACGCAACAGAGGACCCATACAAAGACATATATACATACATTCATCTGCTTATATTAGTGGTTGTGCCATTTAAATTCAACCTTTCACCTTTCAATGTTAAATAGAGTACTGCACATTTAGGGTGACCCCGTTCCCAAACAATAAGTGTAGTAGAAACCAGCCTTTGGGAGCATATGGCTCTTCATATGTTAGGGATAATGAGCCATACGTCCTCTTAACAACATTACTATAACATAGTAGAGAGGTCTCTAGGGGTGTGACAGACAGTACACATCAGTCAAACATGGATGTCAGTCCGCCCACAGCGCGTTATCTTACACCTGTATATATATACGCCGTTATAAACCCAGAGCAGATCTCTCTACTAAACACAGAGCCGCTATCGTACGCACAAAAGTACGCTTCAGCTACTTTTCCACTCGGCAAGTCGTCGGACCGGTTCTCAAGTAAAATTGAGTTTTCTAGCCGTAGAAAAATCAACCTTTGAGCGTTGCCATCATCAACGAATAAAACCAAACGCGTTGCCTGACATTGATAAGACAAGATGGTTTACCACAAACCAAGTCTTTATTTCTCCGTCTGACCAACGGTGGACAACACAGATATACAAGATAGAGGTATCCGGAACATGTTAAATAACCATATTAATTAATATTGTTATTGTAACATTAATAACATGGAATGCAGTATCCTCCATTGACTTTGTCCTTTTTTTTATTTAGCTTTTTGTTTTTAGATTTATTTTAAGAAACAAGTCAATAAATAAATAACTCTATAGGATCTGTGGTTGAACTCTATATGAATATAGTCTCTTTAAAATGGAGGAAAACAGGGGGGGGGGGGGGTGAGGGCAGGCAGGATGAAAAGGAGCTGGAGGGGGGGATCAGAAGGAGGAAAGAGAGACCACTCCTCCCACCATCGATCCCCTCCATATGAACCCACCTCTCTCTCTCTCTCCCTCTCTCCCTCTCCCCCTCTCCCCCTCTCTCCCTCTCCCCCCCCCCCCCCCACCCAGCCCCGAGTCAAGGACAGCCCCAAACAGGCACCCAGTGTGCATGTGCGGGTGGAAAATGGCTGCCGGTTTCTTTGGAATGAGACAGGGGTTTGGGGGGAGGGGCGGAGGGGGGGGGGGGGGGGGGGGGGGGGGGCGATGCTTTATTGTCCGTAGTCTTTAACAATGCTCTCTTTTCTTTTTCAAAACGTCAAGCTTGAAAGTTAACGAATAAAAGAAAACAAAAAAAAAGAAGGGGGGGGACAGGTCACCGGATGCTGGCTAAGCCGCTGTCCATGAGATCACAAATCCCATAATATCCCTAAGTATCCCTTCGACCGACACGCGTGATGGCGACACAAAGAGAAGCACCGACGACGGTCACCGGGAGGCCCGTCCTTGTCCTTGACACGGCCGGACGGGACAACAAAATAAACCCAAAATAATGTCTCTCCCTTTGTTCCCTTAAGCCCAGAATTACTTTTGTTCCAAGTTATCAAACTGTGTGCTTGAGTTTATGTATGAATGTGTGTGTGTGTGTGTGTGTGTGCGTGTGCGTGTCCGTGTGCGGTGGCCTCTAGTCTGTGCTGTGTTCCTCCAGCTCTGAGATGATGGTGATCAGGTTCCGGAGGCCGAAGATGTAGCCGCTGTCTTGGCCCTCGTAGACCACGCTGTCCTCCCTGTAGTCGCTGCACGTTGTGTGGGCAAAGTCTATCATCCGCACGTCCACCTCGGGGCAGCAAGGGTCCGAGGGGCCCGCCCTCCGCTGGGCCGCCGCCGGGCCGCCGCCGCCGCCGCCGCCGCCGCCGCCGCCGCCGCCAGGGCAGTGGGCGCTGCTGGACGCGGCTGTGGGGCTGTGTGCGAAACCGAGCGCTCCTGCCACGCTCACGTCCTCATCTTCACCATCCTCATTGTCCTCCTCCAACTCCTCCACCCCTTCGTCGTCCCCCTTGTTCTCCTCCTCCTCCTCCTCCTCCTCCTCCTCCTCCTCCTCTTCATCTTCCTCATCATCCTCCTCCTCCGAGAGTCCGTGCTCCGAGCGGCGCCGGCGCGTGTGCGCGGGGTACGGCTCGCCGTCATAGATGATGAGCAGCGAGCTGGAGTAGAAGCGGTAGGACTCGCACGCCTCCAGCACCGCCTGCATCTCCTTCAGCCGCCGCAACACAGGGGAGAGCAGCTCGCCACGCAGCCGCCGCCCGTCGTGGAAGAACTGGAAGAGGGCCTCCTTGAAGCCGGGAAGGCTGAGCTTGCGGCCGAGGTATTTGCTCATGAACATCAGCTGGCTGGAGTCCGAGCGGTACACCTGGTGAGGGTGGGGAAGACACAAACTGTTACTTCAATCTCATTGAGAAAACACAGCTTTTGTTGGTTTCCCAAAAAAGGGCTGGGGTTGAAGCATCTGCTGCATCGGGGCTGAGTTGGTCATATTTACATATTACATATTACATATTTACTTTTACAATTTTTTTCTGCTGCCATTACCATCTGCCCTTTTGCACTACCATAAGTATTGTATAAGTATTGTATATTTTATAGTGTTGTATATTTTATATTTTATTGTCTGTTGTGAATTTGAATGTTTACATTTTAGTATTAGAAATGTCTTATCTGTTGTCAGTGGCGCCAACTTCAGGTCAACATTGGGGGGTCATAAATATTTTGTTCAAATGTGTTCCACCAAAAAACAGGCTATAACACTTCTCCAAGACCTGCTTTCAGAATTTTAGGTTCAGAACAGTAGTTCATTAATTATTTACGTATTATTTATCTGTAATTTATTTGATGTATTCCAAATTTTGGTTGTGAACTTGTGATGATGTATGATTTAACCATTCCATCAATTTAGGAATGTGTTTCACAAGTGCGTTACGAGTGCGGGGCGTGCACTTATTTTCGCGGGGTCAACCTGTCAATCATTTGGCACTCTGCCAACCATTGGTATGTCAGTGATGCCTAAGAACGATTGGTGGGGGGAGAGGGGGGGAGGGAAGTGGCGGTGTTCTGGTGGGGGGAGAGGGGGGGAGGGAAGTGGCGGGGTTCTGGTGGGGGGAGAGGGGGGGAGGGAAGTGGCGGGGTTCTGGTGGGGGGGAGAGGGGGGGAGGGAAGTGGCGGGGTTCTGGTGGGGGGAGAGGGGGGGAGGGAAGTGGCGGGGTTCTGTCACAGCGCAGCGCAGCACAGCGTTCTATCGAGCAGCACAGCATTCTATCGCGCAGCGCAGCGTTCTATCGAGCAGCACAGCATTCTATTGCGCTGGGTTTATTTAAAGGGCCAGACAACGAAAAACGTGCCGGTTCACTTCGTTTCAATATTGAGGGGTTTTTGCACCCAACCTTATCTTTGGGGGTGCAAGAAACCTTGTGCCCCCCCAGAGATGGTGCCAGTGTCTGTTGTGCCTGTGCACTTTATCTGTTTCACCGTGGGTGAATGAGAAACATGTGAAGAATTTACATTAAAGCTGACTTTGACTTTGATACTATCGGTGTGAAAATAAAAGTGCTTGGCATGCTGGAAAACAGGAATCAGCTTTAGGTTGCCAAAATTGCTGCTATATTATGAATAAATGGTTTCAATTGGTAAATGTTGGATTATCCATCCAAATTGGACTGAATATAAAACATAAAGATATATGTCATATTTAAATAATAAACATTTGATACCGCCATGCAACGTCAAACGTATTGCATAACAGTCGTTTGAGGTCCCTTGCAAACCGAGCCTCCCTGATCTCAATGAGATGGGGTGACTGCCAACAAGGATTCTGACATCATCAGGTCCCATTAATAGCTGAGACAGTGACCTGAATCTGGGAGGCCAGCAGACACGCAGCCACTTCACTTCTGCGGGGGGAGGAGGCCTACCTGCATGCCACACAGCCGGATGCCTATGGAGGCCGACGTGCTCTGCTGACACTTGCGAATGTGCATGGCCTTCTTCTCCTCGGTGGTGTCATCGCCGTGCTGCTGCGTGCCCATCTTCAGGTCCAGCACGCAGGGCAAGGCGTGACGCCAGGTCAGGTTCTCCAGCAGGATGAACCCTGGGAGGAGGCGGAGTCAAGGAACAACCAATGTGCCTGATAGGACCCTGCAGAGATGTGCCGCCGCCGACCGCCTAACCTCAAGGCAAATTGCACTCACTTAAAACATGTATGTGGAGTGTGTGCGGGCAATAGCTGGTTTAGGCAGCCACACCTGGCCAGACCAAGAGTCTTTTGGGCCGGGTGTCGCTGCACCACCCGTGTGCCTCGATGACTCCTATGCACCACAGGTGTGCATCCTCACCCAGGCCCGGAGTCTGGTCAGACTGATTCGTTGCTTAAACCAGCTATCAACCACACACACTCCACAATGGACTACCAACTGACAGATTAACAGCAACATGGACACGGGGGAAGAAGGTATAAGGAGTCTAAGGAGCTCACAACATACCAGATGATTTTAAGCCTCATCACGCATCAAATGAAAGGGGGCCAGGGCTATCTTTAGCTGGGTCTGTCATGGGAGCACGTGAAGCGGGAGACAGGCAGTATTTCTTTCCAGTGAGATCAACTCTCTAAATGAACCAGACTCCCCAATGGGTGGGGAGAGGCCATCGCCACCTTGCTGGCTAGGTATCAGGACAACAACAACCTCCGCTCTTGTGGGGCGACTGAGGCCCCAGTAGGCCTCAACAGGGGCGTGTTCAGGGGTGGGGCCTGGGCTGGAAAAATGTTTTTTAGACTGGCCACCCGAGGGACACCCCTATAGTCGGACGGGCAGCATCTCGGACATCTGAGTATACTTTCTCCACACTTCTCTGCAAAGGTACAGCGTTATTCTAGCGCCACCTCTATGAAACGAGTCTGGTCACGCCCCTGTGCTCACCAACAACCCCCCCCCCCCACACACACACACACACACACACACACACACACACACACAGCAGCCCCAATCCATACCAGGGGGTGGGCCTGGTACGGTTGCCACGGTGCTGAAGGATACGGTACTGGTTGTGCTGCTTGGTTTCTTCCTTCATCCTCTGCAGGGTTTTTCTGAGGCAAATGCTGCTCCAGGGGTTCTGCTGGGCGACGGCGCTGCTCTGGCTGTGCTCCAGCTGGGAGTAGAGCACCTCACCCTGCTGCAGCCAGTCCAGCTCCACCTCCTTCATCAGCTGGACACTGGGGAGGAAGGTGGTGGTGGTGGTGGGGGGGGGGTTAGTACAATAGAAAGGAAAATTGGGGAAAGGTAAAAGTAGCAGGCGGGGTCCAAAATGAACCCCTGCCACCAGCCAATGGCGGATAGATTTGACCATTTAGCAGATACAAATAATGCAGTGTTACATATTAATACCATTTCTTGGCCAGTAGATGTTTCCACTCTGGCCGGTAATAAGACAACCTTCTTAAATGTTAATTTTAATCGACCCTGGTGGTACGTTTCGATTGTTATAGACGACCAGGGGGACGACTATATTACATCTCCTACTTCTATTCAACTGTGAAAGAGCCGAACTGGCCCCTGCTCTGCAGCTGTGGCCTATCTCCACGAAGTAGTGTGTGTGTGTGTGTGTGTGTGTGGGTAGGAACCATTGTGCTTATCTTGGGTCCTGTGAAGCCTTTGTCCCAGCGCCAGCGCCCTGTGCTGTGTCACCGTGGCAGTATTATTAATAGCAGTATAGTGGTGTGGTATAGTACGCTCTCAGTGTAACAAGGAGGAGAGCAATGTGTCACTGCTGTTGACTTCTTGTTCTCGGGAGCGCTGCCAGCCTCCAGTAACTCGCTGTATTGTTTGCATTAGCCTGTACGTCAGTGTAAGCATGACTGCCCCCCCCCCCCCCCCCCCCGAATCTCAGCCTTAACATCCTGTCATCCTCACATGGGGTGGGGGTGAGGGGTGAGGGGTGAGGTCTTAACAGATCAGCTCCAGTTTCCTGTCATTCTCCCTAGCCCTTATCCCAGATCTACTATGTTAAAGCACAACTACTGGGGGGGAGACGGCACAGAGACCTGGGCAGGAAACCAGAAACTGACAGGGGCAGAGTTACGCCTTGTTTCCTGTCTCATTACGGAGATCTTCTACTGAAGAAAACGCTCGAGTGGGTGAAGCTTTCAGAAGGGGATTTTAATAAGTGTACTTCTCCAGTGGCCAGTCTACACGGTGTTGATTTGAAAACCTACAGACACTTTTTTTTACAGTTTACTACTGCTGGCCGAGTTTGTGTTCGCCAATTACATGTTTACAGATCTCCGCCTCCAGCATCATGATTGGTCAAAAAAAAAAATGAAGCGAAATAAAGTGACACCACCCGTTCACCTACGTTTGAGCTCGTCTGCCATCCAGCTTTAGATATGAACCTCAAGTCTGATTTGTGGGACTACTCTAACCGCAACCACCCACAACTCCATCGTCTCTGTCTCTCTCTCTCTCTCTCTCACCTTTTTTCCTTGTCTTTCCGGGAGTGGCGTCCACAGACCTCCCCGGGGTGGTTGTCGTTGGCCGCCGGGTCCTTGTTCTCCTGGTCACTGTGGAGCGGGTAGGCGACAAGACACATGTTGCCCTCCAGGTCCTCCTCAAAGCTCACAGACACCACGCCTGCAGGGAGGGAGGCGGAGGAAAGGGAGAGGGTGAGAGGGGTGGACAAATTGAGAGAGAGAGAGAGTGAGAGACATTTCAAGCTGATGAGACAGAGAAGTGAAACATGCAGTGTGTCTCTAAATTTCCCCTCTTACACACACACACACAGTACCAGTCTCCTACAGCATTTTCTACTGTAAAGCATCCAGCATTAGTAGGAAAACAACGATGAGCCATATTTGAATCAAAGCCTCATAACTCATAAACTCAAGCATAAATCCATGCCTTGACACGGAAATCGAGTACATATGGATATTTTGCCCAATGGCAAAAACACACACACACTCTCTCTCTCTTCAGGCTCCCAAGGGTCTTGTGAGGACAAACGTTGGGACGGGCTGATTAGCTGCTCCATAGATGCACTGGGCTCGTCTTACACTCTTCCTCCGTCAGGGACAGGGGAGATGGCAGCAGCTATGAAGCCCTGCCAGGCAGTGTCTTAACCAACGCTTTACACATTTACACATTGCAGAATGTAAACTTTAAACCAATCCATCCACATTTCACCTATTTGGTGCTTCCTGTTTCCTGGTTTACACTTTGTGAGGGGACATCGTCCATTACACCAATACAATCATCCAGGATGCATATAATATACACATTTTGGTCTTGTTTTGTTCATATTACACGGTTGTCATGCTCTCTCTCTCTCTCTCTCTCTCTCTCTCTCTCTCTCTCTCTCTCTCTCTCTCTCTCTCTCTCCCCTTGTTGCCTTAGTAACAGAGCAAAGCAGGGACACACTGTGTTGGGTGTAACCAGGTGGTTCAGGTCACACCCAGAGACTTGCACAGAAACACCTGGCCAGCAGTATGTCCAACCGCCTGCATACAGGCGGTTGGACATACTGCTGGTGGTGAGGTTCTTGACATAGGAAGACACAGGAAGAAGGGACACAGGGAACACAACAGCCACACAACAGAAGACAACTACAGCGACGCAATCAGCCCCCCCGTGTTGTGTACCTCTGTACTGCGGCGTGAACTCCCTCATGGGCGGCGGGAGGCTTTTGTAGAACTGGTGCTCACGGGCGATGAGGGGCTTGCAGATGGTCTGCTCCCCGAAGCGCAGCACGCACGAGTGGCCCCCCACCTGGTGGACGAAGGGTTCAAGCGTCACTCCTTTCTCCAGGTAACAGTGCTGCTGCTGCTGCTGCTGTTTCTGCTGCAGCTGTTTCTGCGACTGCTCTGCGTCCGCAGCCGCCCTGGCCTGGGCATCCACGGCCGGACTCATCCTCCTCCTCTGGTCCCGACCTGACCACCGCTGGCATTAGCCTCCTCGCATGCGTGCACAGCGGGCAGAGAGAGAGAGGAGGCGTGCCGTGCACGCTCACGCGCACACACACACACACACACACACACAAACACGCAAAGCGTTGAGACAAAGTGTGGCCCTGCCGCAGAAGGTGCCCTGCGTTTACGTGCGGCGGTTGGCGGTCCTCGGCTGCGTCCTCAAGCGGAGGGCCTTTGGAGATGAGCCATTGGGTTGTTGTTGCAGAGTGGGGGGGAAGGGGCCCTCCTGGTGGAGAAGCCAAGCGATCCAGGAAGGAGGGAAATCGAATGGGGGAAAAAAACAGGGCTTAGCTCAGCGACGCGGTGTCCAGTTCCCCCTTCTCTCGGGCGTCCTTTGTATCCCTGGTATCCCTGGTATCCCGGTTTAGTGCCTACCAACGAACGGCTTGAGGCTTTCCAGTCCACCGCCGGAGACAGATCCTGCTTGTGTCTCCACCGCAGTCTCAGAGCGATCTGACAGGCAAACACTCGCTCCCCACTGGTACACCTCCCCCCTGGCTTGATGCTGAGCCCGCCCCGCCGCCCTGCCCTGAGCCAATCAGAGAAGGCAGAAGCAGGTTGTTGGGTGGTAACCCTTCAAAGGGAAAGGAAGCAAACAAAGGCCCAGAGAGGGAGGGAGGAAAGGGAGGGAGGGCGGGGGATGCTTGGGGGAGGGGAGAGCAAGTAAGCACTGACACAAAGAGAGAGACAGGGAGAGAGAGAGAGGGACGGACAGAGAGAGAGAGAGAGAGAGAAGACACAAAAACAGCGAGGACGGGTCAAGCTGAACTCAGCTGTTTTTCTCTCGGTGCAGCAGGAGGCGATACCAACCTGACCATCTCCTTACATGAAGAGCTCATGAGAAAAACAAGAAGCATGGGAGTTGGGACACAAAACAATGAGGATACAATGAATGTAAATCACAAATACAATGCCAGGTAGTGAGACAGACAGCCTTCAGAGCTCATACTTTGGTTTGATGATGAGAACAACCTGCTAAAAGTGACATTTAAACTGCTGCCTTTGGCCTAAGGCAGACCGAATCTTCAAGGGGACGCCAAATGTTTTGTGATTATACAGCTGTGATTATACAGCTGTATTGACCAAAGTGTTGTTGAACGGTCCCCCCGTGGGTCCATGTAGGGTCGTCAGTTTCCACTGAGCTGTTTTCAACTCTGCTGTGACATCCAGGGATGAGAGATGTGAAACACTCAATCAGGTAGTCCCAGATGTCCAGTGAACCTTTGCAGGCTCGCTGAATGGAGGTTGAAAAGACTGTAACCTTCAGAGACGACTGTGGATCTGCCACACGAGATTCAGTATTGACCTGATCTGCCATCAGATAAGAGCTGCTTTCCTTTTTTTCTCTGTGAGAAAAACCTGGAGGAACTCAATGCTTACCTTTGGATAGCCCCTAAGAATTGCAGTCGCCCTAACAGTAACAGTAGCATCGGCAGAGAGGAGCTTTTCAAAATAAAAGCTCATCCAAAGTGACCTGAGGTCACGAGAATGTTTGAGTCATGCCATCATGGGCATAAATCATGAAGAAACCAACGTCCTGTGATGACATCACTGATGTAAGATTTGTAAGATTTTTCAAACATTCAAATGTTTACACACCAAGTCACATATTTATGTTAAGACATATTTCCACAGCCACAGCCTATAGCATTATGTTTACATTGTATAGCCAAAGCTAGCTGTATAATATTGTGAGGACTGGACTAATTACCAGGCAGCAGAGCCAAAACCCAATGTTTTATTATTTTCTACATTTTATATTTTATTTATTTATTATTTATGTTAATGTTATAATAATAATACAAATATTCACTTATCTTAAGATTATATAGCAGATATTCCTTTCAATAAATATTGTCTGTTCTGTATAGGTCTACATATCCTTAGATGATAGGTGGCACAAACTGTTTTGAAGGAGGGAGGGTTGTAGTGGGAGTGTGTGGCAGAGGTGTACCAGGCTAATGGTTCAGGTAGGACGGCCGCTGGCAGGTCCGGACCGGCTCAGTACAGCAGATCACCAAGAGAAGTCAGTTCCCACTGAGTCTCCAACTGCATCATGCTCCAACCTGTCCAACATAGTAGTCTATGCCATTTTGTCACTGCTACTAAAATAATACCATCATTTAGAGAAAATGGGTGTAAAATTCAGGGTTCCTACACATTTTTAATTTAAAAATTCAGTATTTTTCCAGACTTCAATGTAAAGCTTTCCTTTACATCACAATATTGATACAAGTACACTGATAAAACAATATAAATAACCAAGGTTAAATATATGCTTGATGTTTATGGTAAATGTATTCTGAAGAGTGTTATGATGTTGCTAAGATGTAAAGGCCATGCCTAAATACCTTATACCTTATTGTTTATGCGTTTGTCTACCAACTGTCTATATCAGCTCAACAAGAGCTTGTCCATAGCCTCATCCTAACACAGTTTGTTTATGGCTAATCATTGGCCTACAAGACCTTTGGATCTTTTTTTAAACCAATATTTCATTGGTAATGCCAAAATACATTATTGTATTATCATTACACAACAGCAGTGATCAAATAAGATGAACCCGGACCAAACCTTTGTGCCTCACCTAAAGGATTGCACCATTTTAATAGATATTGAGATTGATCTAAGGATCAAAATCACTGAAAACTTTTACACATGTGTAGTATTGAGTAGTGTAATTGCATTCAAATGAATAGAAAAGCGGATACAAAAATATTTTGATAGACACACAAACATGTCAAGGGTGCTCAGGTTTCTGTCAGGGGAGCTCACCCCCATGGTTCTTAGTTGGTCTTGTGGGTCACCATAATCCCACCCCCAGCCCCTGACGTAAGCGGTTCTTGGTTCAAGACCAGCAGGAGTTGGTGCCGCTTTGGAACCAGTTTTCCTGGCCAAGAGCCCGTTCTTTGGCTGTCGAAACGCAAATAACTGGTTCGTGTTTAGGCACCGGCTCTGAACCGGCTCTCAAGCTGCCTTGGTGGAAAAGGGGTATGAGAGATGGACAGGCTCTGAGTAGATCAATCTCTTGAGTTGGGACCAATCCAATCCAATATCGGTATCATGTGCCGATATTGACGTAATTTACTTATTGTATATTGGACTGACGGGGAGCGGTCAGGGGTCGATTGCTCTTGCCGAAGTGGAAACTTTAATCTCTCCGTTTTCCGACACAGATTATCCTGGCAGGGAAATAACATCTGATTAATCCAGTCAGCCCGGCCCTGCCTCTGTTCATGTGAATCCACCTCACGAGCCGTCTAGTGGCTGACAATAGTGGTGCGCGCTTAAAAGACAGCCTGGGTGTCCATATGCATGTGTCCTCCATGTGTTTACTACCCTTACCTACCCATGCCTGAATATCGCTGGTGACAGCCAGATACATTTTTAAAGGACCAGCACTCTTTGGAAATACATGCGTGTGTGTGTGTGCGTGCATGTGTGTGTGCGTGCTTGCATGCGTGTGTGTTTACAGTACAGTCGGACGCTACGCGGTTGAGGTGAGAACAGAATGGGCGCTAATCTTTCTAATCCCAAACAAGTAGAGGACTGAGACCTTGCTGTGCTTGAAACCAGGACTGGACACACAAGTACGGCCAGGAGAAGGACGCCGCTGTGATCACGGAGAAGCCAGCTGGTGGTGGGACGATGGGGGTTGGAGGAAGTGAAAAATGTAAAATGTGAAAAAAAAAGGGTAAAGGGAAAAAACCACAGCGATAACATAGCTGGTTCTCATGACTAAATCTGGTGTGAAAGCAGATAAGAACCAGTTTATTAACCATCACATGAGAGGTCACTTTGATCAACGAGATGCCAAATCCAAAGTTACTTCGAAAAAATTAACCGGCAAATAAATCACTAAAAGTGGGTGAGTCAGCTTTTACACCAGTTTTTTGTGGAGCTTTTCACTTCAGGGAAACGTCACAGGAGAACAAAAAGTTCAAGGCAACGTCGACACAAATAGACCTAAAGCTCACCAGAAAGACCTTTAAATCTGTTGCCTGGGGAGATCTGTGGGAATATGAACCATGACCAGTGGCCATGAGTAAATACGGACAGCACAGACAGACAACAGAGAGAGAGATTGGGAGTAATGAGGGAAGACAAGCAGTGCAGTGCACACGTCAGTGCACATGTAATTAGTTGTACAGGTGCTCAGCCCTATACAAAACCCACAGGCTTCACCGAAACTCAGTAGCCTCACCCATACCCCTTCCTGGTGTGGAGGGGGTGTGGTAAGGCTTCTCGCCACGAGAGAGTACAAACACGTGAATCGCCGTGCTGTTGCTTGTCATATCGCATCACACAAATGGGCCATGTAGTGACACTCACAAACCATCGCACAACCCTGATTTGGTTTGAAAGCGGCCTGATGAGAAAGCCGGATGTATCTACTCATGGGGTTTTGTCAGGTCCAGGTCTGTACCGCTCTGTGGTATTCAGTTGAGTGGAGTTTGTGACACTCGGTGTCCACTTCCAAAAGAAAAGACGCTTCCTGGTAGTGGCGCTGATCACACTCACCTCCACATGAACACGGAGGTATGAAATGAAACCCCTACATTTACGAAATCAAGTACAAAACGTAGGCCTGTTTGAAACTAAACAAGCCCCTGCATTTATCCCATGCCAAAAACATGCTGTGGCTTGATTCTCTTCTTTCATAGCACAGACAGCAACTGATATTTTGGTATATTGCTCGTCTGCAGTTAACATATAATCTAATATAACAGGTGCCATCTCATAGGGATTTAAAGTGACTTTAACCCTCGGTTGGGTAATAAAAACTCAAATCCTGCCAAAGGTACCTTGTGTTTGTGTGTGTTTGTGTGTCAATCACACAGCCCTAGCCCCACACAAGGTACCTTTGGCAGGATTTGAGGGAGTTTTTATTACCGAACCACCCACGCCCACACACACACACATTGTACAATTAGACACACACCTTGTACATCTAGACATACCAGACTATCCACATCATTGTGGATAGATGTGTTACGTATTGTTTATCATCAGGTTGAGAAGCGATGTTCTTTTAAGGGTCGACCTGATGCCCTGCAAGAGCCTTAAAGGATTTAAAAGCAGAGATAAATAGTCAGAGTTCAGTAGGAGTCTCAGTCTGGTAAACAAACAGACCGAAATATGCATAACAAGAGCATACGAACATAAAATACAAATAATTACACTCATCTTATTATGCAAGACGGAAATCAGTATTACAACAAGTAAACGGTGTGTGCACCGCATCATGGAGCGGCACAATGGGGCGATTATGTCACCCGTGTTGTGATTTGAAGGGACATCCCCATCGTCTCCCATCACATCACACCAGATAAGCTTGGCGGGTCACTTCAGATCCAAGACGACACTAATAATACCGTGGCTGGCTATTCAGGCTACCCAGTGGATATTAATACACCAGCGCGCTGCTCCATGCCATACACAGACAAACAAATGGTGGGGATTATACCCAAGGGTGAGAGAACAACCCGGACCTCCACCCGTGGTCAATGAGTAGCACACGCAACACACGCAACACACGCAACGCATTGCACAGGAGTAAATGCCTTGCCAGTACACATGCATCTGCCCGTCCACTTTACATTTCTGTGGAAACACCTTGCCTCTGTGTTTGCCTCTGAACACACCAATTAAGGGTGACTAATTTCTCAGGAACACAATGCTGAGCGTGGCAGAAGTGAGGCTTCTTGCTGCCCTTGCACAGACGTTACACTTTTCTTTCACTTGTCTTTCGTCGTTGTGTTGATTGTACTGTGACGTAGTGAATGAGCAGGTTTCACAACTATCTCAAGAAATAACAAACCATAAGCTCAGCCCACTTTCACAAGACAGCTTTGCAAAATATCTTTGATGCAATCTCACTCTCTCTCTTTCACACACAGACATGCACACACACACACACACATGACATCTGGTGTCTCTCTCTCTTCCCACTCCCACTCTGTCCCCCAGCGGCTGCCATCTAGTTTCCAGGTAACAAGGGCAGGTCAAGGACAGGGCCCGCTGCCAGGATCACCACAGAGCGAGAAAGAGAGAGAGAGAGAGAGAGAGAGAAAGCGAGAGAGAAAGCGAGAGAGTGAGAGAGAGAGAGGGCGAGAGAGCGAGACCCACTAGGTTTTTGTACTTATCTATTAAATTATGACTATCAAAAACATTTCAATTATATTTTATCATTTCAAAACAATGACAGAAATAGATAGCCAACACACGACATAGATGTACATGAATGAGAATCTCTGACTCGTTCATAATGGTGGTAAATAGCTAAGGCCCCTCGTGGCATATATAAAAATAGAAAGATAATATCCACCGAGTGCCCCAACTAGACTATAAATTAAAAACAACTGAACACTTTCATCAGGAGCCAAAGAGAGAGAGAGAGAGAGAGAGAGAGAGAGAGAGAGAGAGAGAACGAGAGAACGAGAGAACGAGAATGAGAGAGAGAGGACAGAGAGGACAGATTTCAAAGAGAGGAACTTGGTTATGTGGACGTGATAACGTGAGTTTTTGTATGCGTGCATTGTTGGCGTTGTGGGGTGGTGAGGTGTTAGTACAGAAACGGTGGAAGTCAGACGGAAGTGTGTGGCGTTTGGACAGGAAGCAGTTGGACTGCAGGTGTGGAAGGGGACAAGGCCCAACATAAAGACGAGGAGGAGCCGGGTCTGGAGCTCTGAACAAGCAGATCAGGGGGACACCGAAGTTGTTATCTGGTCAGTTCTGTTCGCAAGCTATCAATCACTTACGGCGCATTCACTGGGGCGCGTCAAGACCCGCACCCAACCTGCGCCCGACCCGCGCCAGACCTCGCTACGCGTTGCCTTAGTTATTTCAAATTTGACCAGGGCAGCACAGTCCAAAAGACAGAAGGTTTTAAGCTGTGGGTGATTTTGTGTGTGTTTTAAACACACAAAATCACAACGCCCGACCTAGCGGTGCCTACGCTGTCCCACCGCCTCTCATGTGAATGCACCTTGACCCAACCACAAGAATACCGCCCTAGCTCAAGCCATGGCCACCAGTATCTTCAGCCTGTGGTGGTATACATTGCAAGCAGTCTTAGGTTTTGTTCCTTGACAACAAGTCGGTGGATTATGGAAGAGCTAAAAACAAAGTAAAGCTGCGTTAGGAAACGGGGACACAGATGGACGTCACACGCTGAGAGGCCATCTTGGATTTGCGTTTCACCACAGAATTTAAATAACACACTCTTGATACCACACACAAACACACACACACACACACACACACACACACACTCATGTGCTTCTGTGCTTGATGTACTGTCCAAGGCATATCGTAGTATTCAATATATTATCTATTTTGGAATTAAAATGTGAGAATGGGAGAGCAGTACTTCTGTTGCTCGATGGCTGTTGTGCAGCAAATGTACCTTTTGATCTCTTCTCCCCTGTTTGGTGTCGTCAGGCCAGCTCAGGACAGGACTGTTTCGCTCATTTAGTTGTGGTCGTCTGTTTTTTAGCTGTTTTTTGTTTGCTGTGTTCAACTGTTTTTTAGCTGGTTTTTTGTTTGTTTGCATTCATCTGTTCTTTGGCTGGTTTTTAGCTGGTTTGGGTCAAAGAGCATTGGCTCATACCCAGCCTTTGGTTCCCTTTCCAAGAAGCAGCCGGTCAGTATCAGAGCCCAGCATAGAGCTCTCATCTATCCGTCTGTGCTGACAGGATCGGCTGGATCAGAGACGGGCCTACGCCTTGGCATGCTGCAGCTTTCTCAAGGCTAGCTGGGGTGAGTTATACCAATGTCAAGTGCTAGTGAGCAACTGGGTGAGCTAGAGTCACATGGGGATGAGGAAGCCTTTCCAGGTACCGGACCGGTACCTGGAAAGGCAACAGATATTAGACAGCCCAGAAAAGAAAGAAGGAGTCATTATGTCTGATGGACACCAAAAGTAGGACTTTGCACTGTAATGAAATGTGTGGTAAGTAACCACTTCTTCAGTTCTTCAATAACTTAGCACGACTGTGTTACCCTTCCAAGTGCTCTGCGATGCGGGTGCTGTAATCTAACATATTTGTATCCTTTACCTCCAGGGCTAAAAACAGACGCCATCAAGTTTGGTCTGGCACAAGAAGTCTATCCAGTCTACGCAAGTGGAACACATTCCTCATGTGTTAACCCTCTCCTGAGAAGAAGTGCACTTCAAATTAAACTTAGAAACGAATGACTCATAAAAGATAGGTATGCTAATTAGGGCTGTTGCAGTGAAGGATTTTTCCCTTGCTGTGAGGTGGCTCAGCAGCACGCTATGCGGTATTACCGCTGACGGAGGGGCTGGACATAACATAGCGCACATAGCACCTTTAATGGCCACTGTAACACCTGGTTACAGCGTTCAGAATGGAAAATATCCACCAGAGAACGTCTCTTTCTCTGCGTTTCTCTGCTTGTCAGCAGACCCTTCTGCCGTCAGCAGAACGACGAGGTGGCCAAAAAACCATGACCCACTAACATCTGGCTTTTGTCTGCAGTGGGAAATCATACATTTGTTCCTGGGACAAATGACTCTGCAGTAGCCAATACTGCAACAGGAATTTATCGTCTCCAGCTCCGATCGGCTGCGATGGTGACATTGAACGTAACGTCGAACGTGACACACCAGAAAAAGCCCTACTCGTCTACTGGCAATGGGAAAGGGGTCAATCGCCTATTTTAAGTGGATCTGCCTGCGTTTAAAAAAACAGCATATACACGCTTTTTTTGGTGTAAAAAGGTATTAGGTATGGATGCGGAGGTGGTTGTCCGTGACAGTTGGTGAGAAAAATGACCTCTAGCCTCATGAAAGAAAACCAAAAAGTGAGCTTAGCGGTTGTGGCGGTTGCTTCCCATGCCCTGCGGTTGGCTTGCCAATAGCGCGGTATTGCAATATTGCAGTTATCGCGACAGCGCTAATGTTAATGGAATGAAATGTAACTATGACCGACCCATTACTTGTCACATACACAAAGGCATGGCTACCTGAATACACCCAGATCCAGGGCTGCAACTAACAAATATTTTCATGGTCGATTAATCTAACAATATTTTTTTCAATTCATCAATTAATCATTTAGTCTAGAAAATGTCATAAATAATAGCAAATGCCATCACAAGTTACCAAGTGTGAACCAAACATTTGAATTTCTGGCAGGCAGCAAATGTATGGTATTTGTACTTGATAAATTACTTAAACGATTAATCGATTATAAAAATGTTATTTGATACATTTTCTGTCGATGGATTAACACCAAATGTAAATACGTGCACCTTTTTTTCCTTAAATATCACAACCACTATCGCATGCTATGGAAAGTCAAGGCCCTGACATAAACAGGTACTGACGAGTCCATCCACAGCATCCCATAGCAGTCTCTCTCTGTTCTGGTCAGAACGGAGCGACAGAAGAACTTCAAATTGTTAGTAGAGCCAAATAATTTCCCATTGAGAGTGCATTTTGGAGGAGATTGAAAGTCTGAAGCAGTATGGGACTGTGAAAAGGTTTGTGAACCACTGTGTCAGATAAAAGCAACAGATACTGGAAACAACCATGTCACTGTGCTGAAATGTACAGGTCTTGGTCTGCTGTGTTCAACTGTGTGATTGACTTGGTTTTCTTTTGAGGGGTCAACCAGTTTAATGTGAGATGTACATTGGAGTATAATGTGTGTTACTGTGTTGGTTATGACGGATAGACAATTTTCACTTTTCCACTGGTTCACTCAGGCCAATGAGAAGAGGAAGGCGGTCTGGGGCCACGGTGCTACAGTGCTACCGCTGTCCCTGGTTTTGACCCAGTGTGCAACCAGGCATGAGACGTAACACACTGACACAAAAGGACAAGGGGAAACCTGAGAAGAACAAAAGTGCCACGAGGTCACGTGATGAAGGCTGGTGAGGAGCTGCACGCCGGGGGAAAAAGGCTGAGTGGCATTCGGAGCTGCTCTGCAGAAACATGACGCTTGGTTGGAAAGCTGATATCGGTGTGGCCAAAGAAATGCGATCATTGTGGAGGAGCCACTGTCTCATCTGAGACATCTAATACTTGGTGAATATCAGCTGAGCCCCAATGCAGCTCACACTCTTGTCAGCAGCTAGTCAGAGGAATATTAATCCATGGAAAGAAGCATGCTGGTGTACGTGCTGTAGAAAGATAACACAGTAATGTAAGGCTCTTAGTTGCAGACAGGTACCACACCGCTCACCACATGAGCAGTGTGGTATTTTCGTGGATCCATATGGAGCAATACACACCATGGTCCATGGATATAAACATACACCATTTTTATTTGTGATACTGTGAAGTGTGTTTTTAGAGTAGCAACAATGCTTATGACAGCATACATGTACACAAACAACAAGTAGAAGATCATTCTGGCTTTGCCTTTAAGTTCAAGGGACCCTGGTATGTAATAACCCAGTCAACATTTGATGGAATCTGTTCTTTAATTGCGATTCACAGTGTTAAAACATTACAAGTTGCACAATATGGATATGAAGCCTGTTTGATAAGGGTCTTAGAGTATTTGAAGCCTCCCTCCCACCCTCCCCTCCATTCCCAAGTCCAACAGCTGTAAAAACATCAAGACGCAACAACATGTGTGACAGCTGGGCTCAAGAATTGCCCCAGAGGCACCCCAGCGTTGAGCAACTAAACATAATCACCCATTATTGTAGTGGAAGGACTGTAATCTAACTCCTGCCAAAACTGGCACGGAGTCAGGGAAACAGGTCCTGGATGGATCCTACTGCCACCAGCCTGGAGTTCAGAAGACAACACAGCCCAGTGTGGGTCCATAACGTGGGCCTCACTGTAGAGGCGAGATACGTTTACGGCGGGGTGCATGTGGGTGTTTCTGTGTCGCAGACAGCGTGGGGAGGGAGGACGCCTGCTGTGGATACCGTAGCACGGGTCCGCTGTGTGGGCTGCGGCGCGCTGTGTTTACGAGCCACAGACGGCTCTGCGATGCCTTGCCAGTAAGTGCACGTGAGGGGAAGCCCACGTGTTGACGGATTAAAAGGAAGTAGGGTTACAGACCCTCTCTGACCCCCCCCCCCCCCCCCCCCCGCCTGCATCACAGCTGCCACCAGACCCACTTCACAGACACTCAAACAGCTGCCTGTATTACCAACATAATAACCATGATGCCTCTTGAAATGGTCTGGCAATGCAACCAATCTATTATGAAGTGGACACCACAGTAGACCCCTGGAAATCTGTATTTCTATGGAAGAGAATTATGCATCTCTTTGATCAGCCAGGCAGAACCAAATACTCCCACCCAGGTGCACTGGCTCTCACCCGCATTGCCCCTTATTCTGTTTCATGTTCCCCAACCCTAACGCCCGTTCTTTTCCACGTTCCCTAAACCCATTCTGCTGTACGATATCTAACCAACGCCCGTTCTTTTCTACATTCCCTAACCCTGACCCTGACCCTGGAACGTTGCATGGCCTTTAATCACCACCTGCTGTCAGAACAAGTATTCTGTTGTTCAAGCACTTCTCGTGTGTCCTTCTAGGCCAGTGTGGTTCCCAACATTTTCTGGCTAAGCCACACCACGACCAAGATGTCTTTGTGCAAGATGTACGTTTCCAATGCATTTGGAGTCATATATTCCTTAATTCTGTGTAGGACACTAACAACATAACCATATTAAAGCTAAATGAAATAATGGAATTATTTATGGGAGATGTTCCTCAATGTATGCATCCATATTCTTCTATTTCAATATGATCAGACCTTGGTAACACCAAGTTTCTTCACCACATTCAGCCAATATGTTCAATTGATGTGCATCTCTGGAATCTCAACAACTCACAAGCTTTCCTCAAGTATGTAGAAGCACTGGCTCTCCCACTGGTCATGTCCAGTGGTGGACAGTAACAAAGTACATTTACTTGAGTACTGTACTTAAGTACGGTTTTTAAGTATCTGTACTTTACTTGAGTATTATTTTTGGGGGGATACTTTTACTTTCACTCCACTACATTTGAAGGACAATATTGTACTTTTTACTCCACTACATTTCTATTGATGCTCTCGTTACTCGCTGCTTTTGAGCTTACGTCAGCTGATGACGCTGATCATTTTATTATTTTTTTTTTCAAAATTCGGAGAAAATAAACTGCCGTTTCTGCTGATTCACGTATGGTTTGTCTTAGTCGTATTGCCGTACCTGTACTACGTCATGCCATACAATCCATACAATGGAGGAAGAAACTGGAGACACACATGGAGAAACGCCCACCGAGCACCCGAGGCCTTATCTCAAACCCATGTTTGATGTGGGTTATCCGGCTCATTTTTGGCTGTGATGCATGATATAAGTAAAGTAAACTAGCCAATAAGTTGTTTATCCGTCAATATAAGTTATTGTAGTGCCTATTTAACTGAAGATATTCAGTTCATATTTTCTATCTTTTTTTATGTAGAGAAAGCATGAGTCTGTGTTCTGAGGCTTCTTACCTTTATTTCTTTATTTTTGAGCTATAAACATCTATGTAGCAGAATCGCATCAGTGTATTGTATAATGACAATAAAGCTACTTTCCTTTCCTGTATTTCCTGAGATATTTTTGTAATACTTTTACTTAAGTAATTTTTTAAGCAAATACTTTAGTACTTTACTTAAGTAATTTTTTAAGCAAATACTTTAGTACTTTACTTAAGTAATATTTTGACGAAGCTACTTTTACTTGTATTGGAGTAATATTTGACAAGGAGTATCTGTACTCAAGTAGTGAATTTGTGGAATGTGGTCTGATGAGAGGTCAGCAGGGAGCCTGCGCATCTGAGCCTCCATCACCCGGGCCTGCCCCCCTGGGGGGCGGGTGATGGGCTGGGCGATGATGGTTGCTGAGTGGGTGCTGATGGGGAAGCTGGGCCAGACTCCAGCAGAACAAGAGAGGAACACCTGAGACTGAGCCCACAGAGAATGGGACTCAGACAGACAGGGAGACACAGAGATAGACAGAGAGAGAGAGACTTCTAGCACAGTGGAAAAGTACAACCTTTCATGCTCAAACACAGCTACTAGGAAGAACACACCTGCATGCAGAGTATACGATAAAACCACACACGCATACAGAAAGATGCAAGCCTCCTATTGAACATCATGGTCCCGCTAAGAATAGGAACTTAGCACAATAAGCAAAATACATTATTTTCATGGAAAATGCAGCGTCGTCATGTTTGCAATGTCTTCTTGCGTCATCACTTAGATTCACAGGAAACACAGGCCAGACCCACGGTATGACAAACCCAGAGCTGACAGAATCACATGTTGTGAGTTAGACAACGTGGTGCTTCGGTCTTCTGCCAATATGCAAAAAAAGCCGTGTTCACACACACCAAACACAAAGCAACTTTTCGCATTGCATTACTCGCATGAGTTGGACTGCAGGATCATTTGTGTTTACTTGTGGCCTTTTTGAAACAGCGTCACAATCATTTTCAGCTCATGTATTAAAATGTCAAAATCAAGCAAACTGTTTGGATTTGCAAACAATCAAAAACACAAACAGATGGCCGGCTTCCAACTCCTCTACCAACACTTAATCAAATCCATTCAAAAGACCAACCGATGACCTCCACCACTCTATTGTTTTCCTGCTTCCCTAGCTGGTATTAATTCCCTGTCACTGCCAGGTCTCCATCAGCTTATCCAAACAGAGGCTTCACAATAGGAAGGTTGCTTTAGCTCTAGCAACAGAAAGTTGGACTCGGGCCGGTGTGGTACTGACCCCTAGAAGCACTCCGGTCCCCCAGGTGTGAATGACCGAAACCAGATAACTCTATAAATAGGCTATACTATCCATCCGTACCTCCGTCACGTCCAGCGAGCGCAAACTGCTCTCGTAATCGTATCACCCAGGAATAGAGGCAGACGAAAGTGAGGAAGTGGAAGAGAATTAGATCAAGGAGAAGAGTTGAGGGAGGCCAGAGGGCCAGACTTGATGACTGTAGGGATGTTGAGGGACGGTGTGTGCAGGCCTACCTGGTACCTACAGATAGACTTCTGAGTCCTGCGGGTCTTCTTCAGGCTGCACTTCACGCACATCCTCCAGCAGGCTTTGTGTTTCCCCTGTGAAGACAAAGAGCAACATTCAATAGTTTCCTTACATTTGTGCAGCAGTATTATTCACCTTTTAAATATTAACACGTTTTAACTGTTTACGTGTTGCTTTAACTTGCATTAGTCAAACTGACCCAAGCGAATAAACGACGAACGACGAATACAGTATTTGATATACAAAAGTATTGAAAACAATAAGCATCAACCCATAAAAAAATGTGTGTTGAAATGGTCCAACACACATTTTTTTATAGGTGCAAGATACCCGTAAAGTTAATGCCATGTGGTTTACATTACACAAATCTCATGTCCACATTGTCCACCCTATAGACAGGCTGTATCTTCACAAGAGAGTTGTGGATAAACAGCATCTCTCTCTGTGGAGACCCTCAGCCCTGTGGCCAGATGTCAAGAGCAACAAGGAACTCAGCCAGCACAACGCTGCCTTGCCTGGGCTCAGCAGGCAGGCTACGTGATCGCCACACGCATGCATGTTGCCTGTTGGTGTGTAAATGTGCATGCGCGCACGCACACACACACAAAGCTGAGGTGCTACATTTCTAGTTTTGTATCTTTAATGCCATCTGCAGACAGGATGTTTGGGCTGAGAGAAAGTAGGTCACACTGTTATAGAAAAAAACATATGGGAGCAGATGATCAAATGCTGGCAGGGCTCCAAAAACAACACGGGGAGAGAGAGACACAGACAGACAGGCAGACAGACAGAGAGAGACAGAGAGAGAAATTTGTGACCTAGCTAGCATATGTGGCCAGAAGCCAAAATAAAACAAAAGCTCACCGGCATCAACCAGGGCTTGACAATTGTGACCCAAATGACAATCCTGATTGTCCTTATTGATTATGAATATAGGTCATCAAGTAGTAAGCATTTGTGATGTTGATGCAACCAAGGGAGAAATCTGCAGCGCCTGTACCAATGTCATGCACTGGCTCTCCCTAATGAAAAACAATAGCATGAACATGTTGTTAATGTGGCAGTATCCTTGTTATGCACGGATGAGATCACACCAAATGTATTCAAAAGATTTTTGCAATCCAGGAAATGGAGAAGTGAGGTTAAATATAAACCGAGTAATCCCTGAACAAAGGGGTAACTAATGAGACGCCCGCTGCATAGCGGGATGCCAGAGACAGAGAGGGAGACAAGAGGGGGAGAAACAGAGAGACAGAGAGAGAGAGCGAACGAGAGAGAGATATGGTAGGAGGGAGGAAAGGCCAATGCCATCTCAATGACAAGTGCCGCATCTTTGTTGCATCAACTGCCAGCCACTCTAACATTGTCCAACCGTCATTGAACCATTCCAGCCTGCATGTGTGGTGTGCATTGATAGGCTTCATCTCCAAAAGACCACCGAGGAGATGAAACTGAACGGTCTGCCTATCGATGTGAACACCAGACCGCGGCTCACACTGGATCAAGGTAAACGCCCTGAATTATTTAGAAGGTCAAAGCAGTGTTGATCTGTTGGCGCTGAGGCCGGACACGGCTTTGATAAGAGGCCAAGACCAAGTTGGCCAGCCATGTGTGCTGTGACCTTTCCTGCCCAGCAGAGCAGTATAACATGTCCTCCTCCCATCCGTCCATGTCCCATGCCTTCAACACTAGTCTGCAGACTCTGGCAAGGGTCAAGGTTAATAATTCATGTTTTATTGCACTGGGATAGAATTGAAACACCAGACACACACACACTCCTCCATTAGGAGTCAACAAAGGAAAAGACACAGAAGAATAAATGAGAGAAGAGAGGGTCAACTATACTTTTTGTTCACGTGTCATTGTTAATCTTTAAAGCAACATCGACATCATACTTTGTGAGAATGGGAAGCACCTCACATTCAGGAGAATGAGCACATCACAGAGAATATTTTTTCAGTGGCCTGGTTTTGGTGATGTCTGACTGATTTAGAGTCATTCATTACTCATTGTGCTTGTCTGTCTGTACATTGCTTATTAGGAGGCAGTGCTGGTGAAGGTTGCCAGTGATTGCCAGTGCTGGTGAAAGTGCAGATATGGGTGCACCAAAGGGTTGAGTTGGAACAAGAAAGCCACAATTAGAGGAGAAAGAAGTGCAAGTGTGTCAAAGGAGCAGATAATTACCCTGACATAAAGTGAGCCCTGAACAAGCCTCCTTCTGTCTGTACTGGAGCTTGTTCTGGCGGCGAGGCGTGGGTTCCTTAGTTTCACGGGCAGACAATGCATCCCATTGGTCCCACTAAAAAAAACACAATAGGCAGTGGTCACATGCTGTCCTTTTACATGATGGCTGAATTCCAGTTATGTAGCATTTCTTGTTTGTTTGGTGATTGACTATTGTGTTGACTGAAAGGTCTGGAAAATATTATTCGTACAAAATCTTTGTTAGTGTATTAGTATTATTTGTCAATGACTGGACAATGCTGGAGCATTCAGACATATTTTTAGGAGGGTGGGTCTGGCAGAATTGTCCTTAAAGAACATGATAACCATATGAGTCCCCTCAGGAGCCTTGGGTGACAGATTGCTCTGTTTCCTATTGTTTAAACACCATCTATTTATTTTCAGAATAGCCACCCACCTAACCTCTAAATTGCCATCAGCTGCCCATGCCGAATGAGCTGAATTACTCTTAATCTCATTATAGCGTTATCCATCTTGTTTTGTCTTTGTCGAGTCAATGACACGGCGTTGCAGCGTGCCAGCAACAGGACATGAAGATGGAGAGTATTCTTGCAAGTCACCATTTCCCCCCCAGTTATGCAACCCTTCGAGTGTTGTTGCTTGTTTACTGGTCTGCCTGTGGGAGCTGCTTGGGACTGAACTTGAACGTGGCTCAATGGAGATCCCATTAATAAGAACAGCAGCAAGCCTCCATCCATCTGGCTGTCCTGACCAGCGTCCACCTGCGTGCATTCATCCCACAGCCCCAACAGTTCAGCCTCGCAGTTGAATTGATGGGATCAATACTGAACACGCTGGAGAAAAACCTTTGTTACTGAATCATGCGGTTGATTGAGTGACGTGATATATGCTGATCTGTATATGTTAATGTGTGTTTACATTCAGGGCGAACCTCACATCAGACATCGCACATGCCTTTTCACAGATGCGCACGCGCCCATGGGCACACGCGCAAACACACACACACACACACACACACACACACTTTGTCTTGCACTTCTTGCCTGTGTCTTCAGAAAAACAAGAACATTTTCTACCTTTCAAATGTGTTCAGTATCACAGCACCGCTTGGCTAGGACACCACCATAGAGGGCCACTGGGCCATTCACTCAGGTTTCAATGGAGATGACGCAAATCCTTGACCCATTGGGTGCCCGGCGGGCCAGACCTGCTCTCCTGGACCACAGCTTTCACCCACGCGTGTCTGGCAAACAGTCAACACACAGGGACCAACTAGTCAGGAAGAGCCTGACCCAACCATGCAAGTGTAGGCTAGGGGGGACCCAGAGTCGACAACAAATCAATCAACTCTGGGCCTACGATAGCCTATATACATAGAAAACTGACATAAATTGATATATTAGTGAAGATTAGCAGGCCACAATACAGTCAAACATTGTATAAAATGAATGCAACCCATTGATACCTCATATATTGTATGATTTATGTATAGGCCTAATGAGTGTATTTCCATGGATTTCAACTCTTTGCAAACAGCGCCATCTTGTTGGTATTGAGTGAATGTAAATACAGTAGATGACTGATATGGGGATTGTGTGTATGGGATTTATTACTAAATGTAACCGCTGGGTCAGTAGCCTACACTTTAACATTTTACAATAATACCAGGAACACATTCTCACCATTTTGCTTTAAAAAAAAAGGTTGAAACCCTTAACGGACATTCTTGCAAACCTAATGTAACCTGCATGAACTTTGATTTTTAAGACAATTGTGATCAAAGATCAGCCCCAACTGGTCGCAACTAAAGGTGACTAAAGAAAAGGTTTCAACAGACAGTCCATGATGTCACAAGAGGTCGCTGTTGCGCAACACGAGAACATCTTGCAGGATGACCATCTTAACCTCATGAGCATGCAAACGCTTTTAACCACTGATAATGCCTTTAAATAAATAATACATCTAAACTCAACTGACATTTTATTGAAACTACATTAAGCATTCAACTAACAAATTCTCTGAATGCACGTGTGTCCACAGCTGAACTTAAACGGGATAAACTTGGACCACATGGCATCTGCTGCTGTTATTTCTTCGCCCACTTGTGCGTGTTGATTTGGATAGCTTCAAAAGTGAACTTCTGAATTTACATTTGAACATAAAAACACATCTGAACATCATAAAAAAAAACGAATTTGAACATCATAACACACTTGATCATAAAACATTTGATCATAAAACAAATATTAAAACAGATGACAAATCTGCTAAAAAACATGAACTATAATCATTTCAAAACTCAATAGGAGCTAAATACATTAAAACAGCTTAAGGGGGCACCTCCTCAGTCTGCTGTTACATATTTTGACCTCATCTTTGTGGACATCCTCTCATTTATTAGTATTATTGTAGCTTATTAACACTTAACACTTTAACACATAAACTATTATAGTGTTAGTTAGCATTAGAGTCGTCATCCCTATACGTTATGATGTATTCGGTTATTATAGGACACAACAATAAGACACACTATAACAACGCCTCGACGCGTCGACGTGCAGCCCTGCTGGGTCACGTGGTAACCAGACCCCACTACAGCTACAAGCCTTTAACATCTAATCAGTCAGGTAATGACGAAAGATACCGACTCCAAGACAACATATCCATAATACCACCACCACACCATGACACCATAACACCACCACCACATAACACCACCACCATACATGGAGGAGAGACCCGGAGGATGAGGAGCCGGGGAGGTCCTGGAGCAGAAGGAAAACAGCGCCGCGCGTCGAGGAGGTTCTGATTGATGCACCTCCTGCTCTGCTCTCATTGGTCAATGTTCTGATTGATGCACCTCCTGCTCTCATTGGTCAATGTTCTGATTGATGTTTGGCAAAATGTGTGTGTGTGTGTGTGTGTGTGTGTGTGTGTGTGTGTGTGTGTGTGTGTGTGTGTGTGTGTGTGTGTGTGTGTGTGTGTGTGTGTGTGTGTGAGTGAGCGTGCGTGCGTGAGTGAGTGTGTGTGTGTCTTGGCCTCTTAATGTGAGTGTGTGTTGCTGCCACCAGGCGGCGCCAGAGGTCTTCATTTTTACCGC
The DNA here is from genome assembly GCA_030340625.1 of Merluccius polli. Taxonomy (NCBI): domain Eukaryota; kingdom Metazoa; phylum Chordata; class Actinopteri; order Gadiformes; family Merlucciidae; genus Merluccius; species Merluccius polli. Next base: position 33,661 of record JAOPHQ010000856.1, on the reverse strand, counting down.
CAGCGCCAAACAGTGTGAAGGGATGAGACTTGGGACTTGGACCTCATTTCAGACCTCATCCTAAATGGGAAACTTGGGGAGCCTCTCGGGCTGGTGAACTACAAATGCAAAAAATATTTATGTTAAAAAGTCCTCCATGGTGTCCAAGGCGCGGGGACCTGAGAAGATGCTGAACGTGTCATGAGGCCCAGCGGTGGTCGCACTCAGTGAAGACTTATAGTCCAGTGGAGGAGGACAAAGGGACCCGTTGGAGATCTCGCTTTCTCTCTGTTTAAGTTGATTTCCGATTTGTTTCTGTTGAACAAGCGCTGGCGCATGGTGCAGAAGGGGCCACACAAGGACGGCTGCAGAGCTTTTACGCACGGTTTTACGCACGGCTTTTACGCACGGTTTTACGCACGCTTTCTCCGCATCGCCACTGAAGATGTGGACCGTCCTGACGGCTCTTCTTCTGGCGGCGGCGGCGGGTCTGGACGTGGGCCTGGGCTGCCAGCTGGCCCACGACTGGAGACCCCAGACCGAGGCGTGCCGCGCCGAGCTGGCGGAGATCATCGTCTTCGCCAAGGTGCTGGCCCTGCACAGGGACTCGTACAACGTGTACAACTACCTGCCGTGGCAGCACGACACCGACCTGCTCTACACCGCGGAGATCGAGCTGCTGTGCGACCAGGCGTGGGGCAGCATGCTGGAGGTCCCGGCCGGGTCCCGGTTCAACGTCACCGGGCTGGGCTACTTCCCCTGCTTCACCTACAGTGTGACCGAGAACAACTCCTATTACTTCTTCCTGAGGTAAGAGATGCAAACCCCCTGAAATGATGGGAGCTGACATGTGGCTGCTGGCGTCCCATGGTGACCCATGGATGATGGAGAGCACCAGGACCTCCTCATGTGAATACATGAGGAGGTCCTGGTGCTCTCCATCCTCCATGGGTCACTATGGAGGTCCTGGTTCTGGTCCTGGTTCTCTCCACCCAGGACCTCCTCATGTGAATACATGAATACAGTGTCATATGTGGAGTGCGCAAAGCTGGGTGTTGTTGCTGATGCAAACGTTGAGCCAAACTAAATGTCTTGTAGTTGACTTATTTTCATCATGATGATTGGCAGGTTTTTGTTCCTGCAACTTCGTGGCTCTAAACATCTGGCTGCCATGATGACTTGTTGGTGTAGGGAGCTGATAGGGTCATGTCGTGCAATGTTGGTGTGTGTGTGTGTGTGTGTGTGTGAGAGAGAGAGAGAGAGAGAGAGAGAGAGAGAGAGAGAGAGAGAGAGAGAGAGAGAGAGAGAGAGAGGGAAGGAAGGAAGGAAGCTATCTTTAGATATAAGCTGGCCTATCCTACACCCCCCCCCCCACACACACACACAATAGCATGTGTGGAATCAGAAGCACATTTGTATGGTTTAATCCTTGATATATTTTGGTAGCCATAAAGCGAGGTGCCGGTGTTATATACAAACATGAGAGCATCTTGTCGTTTCAATGTGCATTTGGTCTGGTGTGGCACCGGACCAGGAAAAACCTGTAATGCATCCCAGCCTGCATAATTACAGAGCAAGGCAGCTTGGACATGCAGCAGGAAGAGTCCACACTCAAAGTGTTAGCCTGATGATGGACTTTGACAGGGTGGTCTCCTTCTCCTCCCGCTGACATGAATGGCATCAGCGTCCTCCTGAGTCTTCTGCTCCAAACACATGTGTCCACATGTGCTGTTCCTCTCAAATACATGAGCAGCCAAGATAGGGCTGGACAATATATCCATATTATATTATATCGATATATCGTCATGATATGAGACTAGATAATCATCTCAGATTTTGGAAATTGTGATATTGTGATATGGCATAAGTGTTGTCTTCTCCTGGTTTTAAAGGCTGCATTACAATAAAGTCATGACAAAAATAACAAAATACTCAGTACTTTTCATTTGTTAAGTATTTAATTCACACAGGAGCGAAAAATAGGCTTTACTATGTGGTTATTTTATATAGACTATTTATTGAATTACCAGAAAACATGCTATATCATGATGGAGATATGAAATTACCTATATCGGGATAGAAGATGTTGGTCATATCACCCAGCCAAGACATTCACAGACCAGCTTCATCCACGGGGCTAATCTTTCACTTAAATCCCATGATGGGACGTGAACCACGGCCAAGAACAACAGGAGGATGCAATGGATGCCCAGACGGACACGTATTCACACGCACAGCAGTGGGAATGATGGAGGACATCAGCGAAATGTTTTGTTTTGTACGATGATAGCTGTGATGTGATGAATGTGGAACGGGCTTTGTTGTCCCCATGAGGGAGGCAGGACCGTGTGGGGGGTGCGGGGGGGTTTGACTCTGGGTTCGACCGCCAAGTGTTCACGGTCTGCCTGTAGGATCGCCGCTACGCCTGCTCCTCCCGGCCGTTTATCTCACCGGTCATTTGGGATGAAAGAGTGGGATACGGTCAGTTAGGACAGACATTGCAAACTCAGCAGAAACGCAAAACAGAATACATCTAGAAGGCGGGGTCAACTCAAGTCAACCAGTCCAAGAAAACCTGTTATCTTTTTTACATATTCGGTTTTAGTCAGATAGATAGTAAAAAGAGTCCAAAGAAAACGCAGCGATAAGTATAAAACATATAGGCCTCCACTTTGAGTGTTTTACTGTTTCCATTCGCAACACTGACAATCAGGCCTTGGATCAACAAGGCAACGTTGAATCACTCACTGTGTAGTCTCCAGCGAGTTCAGTTTCCTGTTATAAAATAACCCCAACAACATCGTCCCAGACCGAAATAACTTCCCCCAATCAATCACTGATATGAAAAAAAATACCCGGGACAGGGTCAGCCGGACTTAAACATGGAGAAAAATACATGTTGGGTTCTCCCAGCAGACCGCGAAGGAGGCGCAGTAGTCCTACTCGGTCTGTCTGTCAGCTCCTCACTCTGTAATTTACTCCCATGGGAAGAGGAGCAGTGTCAGGGTGTGAGGAGAGCTTTATGAATGTGGCATGGAGATACTTTCAAAATACGTGGTTCCTGTATCATATAAAAGAGTTAACATTTTCTGTTGATGGGGAAATTGTGTGTGCTACATTTCTGTTTGTGGCATACCAGGGTTGTGAGGCTAATTTAGGCTTGAATGTCAGAGGATGTTGGAGTTTGTGAGTCTGGTTATTGTATCCAATAAGAAACCCACTGCACCGCTTTCTGGATGCACAATTCAAAACGCAATGAAGTCATTGCTTATCTGAGCTGCGAGTTCAAGACAGCAGATTTGTATTATTACCAGCAACACAAGCACAAACAACACAATTAGGGATACCAGAATGGAGTATATAAGAAGGTGTGTTTGTATATTTAGAATTTAAGTATGATAACATGCAATGCTTGTGCGCGTACACATGCACACCTACACACATGCACACACACATGCACACACACACACATGCATGCACACACACACACACCCTCATGCGTGCTATAGGGGGTGAGAAGGGTCACGGTGTACTAGCCACACGTACGTATGTTCGTGTGTTTTTTTTTACTTAAAGTCCCACATGAACGTACGTACGTACTTCTGTGTGTGATGAGTTTAACTCAGCATGCAGACCGCACGTTCGTGCGCACGTGTGACTCCTAAACACGCGCGTGCGTGTGTACGTACGTCTGCGTGCACATTCCTTATGGGGGAGTGAGAAGGGTCACAGTGTACTAGCCACACGTACGTACGTTTGTGTGACTATTTAGTACAAATCAGTGAACTATTTAGTACAAATCAGCCATGCAGACCGCACGTTGGTGCGGTTTTATCTGTTTTCGTCATTTTGTTTTATCTGTTTTCGTCATTTATGTAGCCTTAAATGGACTAGATAGACCTTTCCAGGTAATCAATCAATGAAACTAGGATAATAATAGGCCTATTCATAATTATAGGCTAATAATATTAGTCTATTATTAATTGTTTTTTGTTTTAGCTGTATTGTCATTCATGTTCCTATAAGACAGAGGAGCCTGAATGGATTTAAAAATAATAAAAACAAAAATAAAACAACATGAATGACATCACACGCAGACATACGTACGTTCATGTGGGACTTTAAGTAAAAAACCACACGAACGTACGTACGTGTGGCTAGTACACCGTGACCCTTCTCACCCCCCATAATGCGTGCATGCACTCACACACACACACACACACACACACACACAGAGTGAGAGTGATGATGGACAGGGATAATTAAGCTTTTGATGTCCCACAAGGGACACTAGATGGGATCCAGATGGATGGGAGCCATGCTGTTTCTGAGACTTCCTCTCCTCCTCCCTCCGCTTTCCCCTCCCCAAGTCAATCTATAAGGCAAATATCAAGGATTGGCTATTTGTTTGTCTCATATGCTTGCTGAGGACTATTATCTCTGTACTTAACTTTCCATTTGTTGCATTTTTTGTAGATGTCTTACATAGATCTCTGACCTCACCCAGATAAATACCCAATGAACTAATGTCACTGTGTTTCTCTTTACTCTGTACTGATTAAAAATCTTATTATTATCTCAATTTAATCCGCACACTGAAATTCCAGATTAATTATGCACTGGTATGCAAATATAGTCAGAGGTTACTTCTAATTCCAAGCAAAATAAAGTCACTATTTACTTAATTTATTGTACTTTATTTACTGTAAGACGTCACATCTAATGGAGCCTAATTCCCTCGTGTGCTGAGGACAAACAAACTTTTCTTCAACATACCAACGATTTCCACACGTTTCGGTCTGAACCAGACCTAATGAGCCTCTCGTGGCAGAACCTCTAAATAATGGGTCATGCATGGAATGGTCTTCTTGCTTCCATCCAAACTTTTATTTTCCACATGTACTATACTGTATATGTTACACGTGCGTGGTGTGTTAGTGTGTGTATGTACTGTATGTATGTATGGCTCTATGGCAATCGCTTGCAATAGGTTTGGGCAATAATTCAATATCATCGTTATGGTCTTTGAATGGTATCATATCATCATGAAATTACGTCTTATTGTGATACCCAGTTTTATAATATAAATGAATGACAATGAGAACATATGCCCTTAAAATGACCAAATATGATATTTAAATCGTCAGGGAGAATAGAAAAAAGTCTGATACCATACATTCAATTTCCATATTATTCAATGTACTGACCCTCAGTTAGATCGTTTAGAATGGTATTTTGAATTCATAAGCATATCTTAAAATGTATTATCGTAATAATACATTTTTCCATATCATCCAGCTCTGGCTTGCAATCCAACCGTCTCCATAACTACCTGCCAACTCCATGTCACCCCCCCCCCTCCCCTCAGGATGGATGAGAACTACAGCATCCTCCCCCACGGTGTCAACTTCCAGGACCCCATCTTCCCGGACACGGCCGAGAGCCACCACATGTTCTCCAGCCTCTTCCAGTTCTCCAACTGCACAGCGGGGACCCAACTCCACAGCTACACCCCCGAGTGGGAGGCCCAGGAGGACAGCAGGGTGAGGCAGCGCCGCGCATTTGTTTTGTTTTAACCGCTAAATCAAAAGACTCGGTTGAACTTGACGTTTCAGTGCGACTTTTACAATCCGATCACGCCAGGACGCGTTCACTGTCAGGTCTGGACGGTCCCAGATCGGATCCTGCTCACATTGTGATCCGATGAGCTAGACCGCATCCCGAGGTGGTCAGGCTCGCGTTCTGATCGGATTGCATTGCATTACACCGATGCAACACTGAGCCTGCCAGGTTTCTCCTGGTATGCACGGAATGATAGGCTACTACCGATTCTTTACACTACAGATGGATGAAAATAAATCGTGGGGTCAGATGCTGCTGCTGAAAGGACATTAAGAATGTAATAATGCATATAGCGCTCGCCTCCACTGCGTTCTCCTCAACAACGCACGTCTGGTGCGGGCCGTACCAGTACAGACCATTTTAAACAGTCTGGTGCGGGCCGTACCACTACAGACCATTTTAAACAGTCTGGTGCGGGCCGTACCACTACAGACCATTTTAAACAGTCTGGTGCGGGCCGTACCACTACAGACCATTTTAAACAGCAAAAAGAACATAAGGTCTCTCCTCCACCGGCGCCATTTCAGCCGATGTATTTTACCAGGAAGTATTTTTGTGGGAAAGTGACATCCGGCCACAGAGTTCACATTCGAGGGTCAAGTGTGGACGTCAGACCTGTGATCCTATCAAAAGTCGCATTGAAAAGACAAGTGTAACCGAGGCCACAGTATTTAGTAGCACAACCTCGACTTCCCTGCTTTGCCATCCAATCCTTTGCGGATTCAATATTTATTAAAAAATAAAAAGAAATCAGGATCTCACTTGGAAAAGAGAATAAAAATGTGGTTCAGTTTTCCGTTAATGACCCCCTGTTTGCTCGGGTCTCTAATTACACTCATAGAGCGCCGTCGGATCTGACGTGATCCAGACAGCTGGTCCATGTCATGATTAGGGTCTCCTGAGCTAAAGAAAAACAGATTTGTTTTTACTTGAACTACCCAAGAACGGATAATAGACCTGACATCAACTTGGGCCGAGCAGAGCCCAACGCCCGTGAATATGAAGTGGCAGAAACAGGCCTGTGCTTGCCTGGCGAGCGCCGACAAGCAGCTCTGTTGACTGTAAACGCTTTAAAAGCTCTTTTGTTACAAACACTTTTTCTCTCTTTTGGCTCAGTAAAAATAAATCCAGCTGGCAGCAAACAACAATTAAACTCCACTTTATGACACCGGTTCAGTCGGGAAATAAAAGATTATTTTGTGTGTGCGCAGTTAAAACATGGGGAAGGATTGTATGCGGTAGCGTGAAGGTGAAGTACAACGCCATCCTTTCCTGTCTCTTATAAAAACTCAATAATTGTGATGCATGCAGTGAAGGTCTTTGGCTCTTCCCAAGCTCAGGGTTTTTTAATTGCTTTTATAAAACGGAAAGTACCGTTCGTTGATTCAAATTGGCTCGAAACTGTTGTAAAATAAAACACACACCTGTGAGCGCATAATAATTGAGGCGTGATTTGTTATCAATAAATGATTGCATTTTATGTTGATGTGTTTATTTTGTCAAATCTTACTAGGTAGTCTAATAGTAACCGTTTTAGTAAGCGTTTTATGAACGCAATAAGCCACTTGAGGCCATGTAATCACTGCAGCCCCCTGCCTCTCTCCTTCAGCATGCTGTAGAGATTAACGTTGCCCGTTAATACGGCCAGACCGGTGATGTGCTGTAGTGCACACACACATCTGCTCTCTCTTATAAAGTCGCTTATCATTACATGGGAAAATGGCAAAGTAATTGGTTCACCGTCCTGCAAAAGATGTTCAGGTTTCCAAAATGTCCTTCATTTCTTTATGGCATTTGGGTTTAATTATGGATTATAGACATGAATAGGAATGATTTATGATTGTAAGTTAACGCATGACATAGAGTATATGGCAGCGAATATTTGAAATTAGGCTCACAAAAGTGCAGCACCAGCTAGTGTGCTCACAGCAGTGGAAAGAAGGCAAACTAAAGAGGTATTGGTTTGTTTTGGAGGACGGACAACTCAAACAAATAAGGGATAAGGGTTGTCTGGTACCACTCCACAACAACCACTGGTAAAGCTTAGTCCTACGGTTGTCATTTAGTCAACCAAGAAAATAACATCTGTTAACTGCATTCCTTGTCTTCATGAGTTGTTGATGTGAAGTTTAGCTTAAACTCAATGAATTCCAGGTTACGCTTTCGTTTCCAGTAGTCAAGGTGGTCCTTACCGTATCCCTTCCTAGTGTTTGTGGTGCGTTGCAGTTGAAGAAGCGTTACTGCGTCCTTACTGAAAACGTAAGGCTAATAAGGATGTGTGCTGCTACTTTGAGGCGGATCTATACTATATTTCTATACGGCATCTCAAGCTTTGTCTCTGGGCTTTTTCCAAGGCCAATTACCCAAGTATTTGTCCACACAGGAGCTTAGAGTGAAAATACATCAGGGTAGACGTGGAAATAGGAACCATCTGTAGATGTCCCCGTTCGAATGAAATTCAAACCTGTGCCCCCGAACACCCAGCTTTCTGTACCGGGTTTCTGTGCTAACAAACAGCAATTCTCCTTTTGGAAACAGCCTGTCTCCTGAGTGTTGTGCGATCGCTTACACAGAGTTTTATAGGTTGGAGATTGCACTTTCACAGAGGTCCTTGTGACATAAGTAATAGCACGTGTGAGAAAGCGAAGTAGAAAAAACTAATATGCTGCTAATATACTAAACAGAATGTGGGAAGGCAGCTGGCAGCACATTTTTAACATTTCCTCAAACCCCATTTCAGAGTTATACAAGTAAAATGTACGGTCGTGTTTTACTGTGGCCCATGTGGAAGTACTGGGCTCGGAGAAGGAAATCCACACTCAATTGAGAGACCGCCATGCATTCAGAACCACCTGGCCCTTTTCCACGGAGGAAGGCAAAGCATCAAGGTCTTTTAGACTCAAGAAATGTATTTTTTCTCAAGTTTCACGTGTTGTGCAACGACACATGGAGTGTGTTGGATCATTTTAAAATATGAAATCAATCAGTAACGTAAGAATGGGTTGAGATCCGAACAAGCAATGTGTTATGACTACCGCCTTTAACTTTAGATTTGCTTCGATGCGCGAGTGAAAGAGAGAAAAAAGGACCGTCTCAGATGCAGCGGTTCCCAGCATGGGGAGCAGGATTAGGTTTGCTCTGTTATGATTGGTCGTCATCCCAAAAGTACAGTCTGTAAATGTATGTCCATGAGCTAGCTTTTAGATGCCAGTATATGTCATCCCTGCTGATGATTAATGAACGAGCTCCTGCATGATTAATGAAAATTAAAAGGGTCAACAGACTACACAAACATTCACTTTATATGAATGAATTATACACCAAAGGTAATTCAATGTTTTCATTGGTCCAGCGTGAGGTTATACTCCAACTGTCGACTGTCATTTTGATTTAGGATTCGGCAGGACACGCGTAATTGAGTCCATCCAGTTGAGAACCGGTTGACATTTAGAAATCTGCATGAATCAAAACATCTGGATTCGGATTAAATCAAAAGTAGTAGTAGTAGCAATCATTTATTTCAGTCCTTATTAACAATTTTCCAAAATGAACACATTGACCGAAAGGATGTAAGCTGAAGCTTATTATACCTTCCCTATTCACATGTCATACTGTCATACTGGCAACCCTTTCACTGCTAGGTGTAGGCTATAACCTGACCCTAATCCTAACCCACATGCTTAAAGGATAACTTTTCCAACCTGGACTCACTCCATTTTCCCATCATTTTGGGTCTCGGGGACTAAGTGTCTCACCAAGTCTCGCCAAGGAGAAGTCTCTGAACTCTCCTTGAGGAGACTTGGTTACACACAAAAGCAAACAGAACCACTCAAGCGAAAGGTAAAGGCAAAGGTTTTATTCCTCTGTAGGGATCGTCTCCATAATGTTGTCAGACACTTATAATGACAATCTGAGCCTGAGTGGCAAAACAAGCACTTTTACGTAAAACGTATTGACGGGGCGCTAATGCCCCTATAGTTTTACATTGCTGCCTGTTTCGCGGCTGGTGACTGAAGCCCTCTCGCTCAACACTGGACCGATTTAAAAAATTGTTGTCCGCATTACTCCCTGAGACCCAAAATGATGGGAAAATAGGGTCCAGGTAGAAAAAACCCCAAGTTATCCTTTCATTCCTTGTCACATGCGACTGTTAAGTGAAGGCTGTTTCCCCTCCATGGTCCCAGCTGCTGTGCTCGGCGGTGCAGAAGGCCCTGTTTGAGGAGGAGGAGCAGGTGAGGACCCTCTCCCAGAAGGTGAGGACCCTAGAGAAGGCCAACGGTCACCTGAGGGAGAAGGTGAAGACCATGAAGCGTCTGCTGCGCCAGGCCAGGCGAGAGACCACCACCAAGGAACAGCAGACCCTCAACCTCAAGCAGTTGTACGACGCGGAGCGCGGCCCCCCGGCCGACCCGGACCAGGACACCAGCCAGCGCCAGAAGACCGCCCCGCTCAAGAAGGGCCTCACCAAGAAGATAAGGGACTAAAGCACCACACACACACACACACACACACACACGTTGTCATCGTGGTTTCTTTTCAACGCCTTCCCTGCGCTGCCTGTATGTGTCATATAGCATCGTAGATATCCAAGATGGACACTTAGGAGGGAATATGATATGTAATATAAGGCTGAGCAACGTCCATGTGTTCGGATAAATTAGTTCCTGCCATTTGTAATTGATTTTGTGAGGCTCAGCAATTCATTTCAAATAACTTGATATGGGCAATGAAACCATATTGGTTCACTTTGTTGGTCCTCCATGACATTACTCAAAGGTCTTTTTATTACTTATACTCATGTTGCTGTCGCTTTTACTTGCATCACTTTCTTTTTCAAGTAAGATACTAAAACAAAATATGACTTCATTTGATTTTATTTCATTATATACACGTTATAAACATACCAATATCTTAACATTTCTGGGAGGATTGAGCCATGGCTGAACTTCAAAGTAAGACTGAGGAGGATTTGGGTGTCGTTGCTGCATTGGAATTGGAAAATAGTTTTTTTTTAAAGATTTACATGCATGGTTATTTTCTGTGCTGGACACATTGTATGTTATGTCGTGTTAGCATTTATACAAAATGACTCGATATTTAAGTTGGAGGATCAAAATCAACGCTACATTTCTGGCGGGCAGAAGGGTTCAGGGTTCAGGAGGTCACCGCTGGTCTTATTAAGGTCAGTATCTGGATGTGCGGAGAAAGGAGACATGAGTGAAATCGGAAATAAAACGACAGCAGAAGTCCAACGTTGTCATCCAGTCATGGCCTCATGGTCGCTATCGTTTTGTAACGCCGTCATTCATTTAATCCATTACTATTTCAGTGCTAATTTACAGTATGATCATCAATATTTTCATGTTATCTTGGAGTTACAAGAGGAATTTTTACCCACACTCTCCTTGGTGTGCGAGTTACTGTACATTATGTTTTAAAAGACTTTAATTTGTTGAGTTTTGTGTTTTTTTGTTGTTGTTTTTGATTTCTTGAGTTTTTACGAGTTGGACTGAATTCATCTTTTTGTTATTAAAATACGGTGCTGAGCACTCAAAACTGGCCGTTGTCAAATACATTTCAAACACACATCTGGTTTGCTCTGAGATACTTAGTGTGTTAGTTTGCTTCATACAAATAAATATTACGCTGAAATTGTCTAAGCATAATGGCGCCTTAGAAATTAGATTCATATAATCAAATAACCTCGCAGTTCAAAAGGTAAAAAAAAAAAAAAAAGTTGCGTAAAATCAAACAATTAAGACAATGTATCTTGCTTCTCTCCTCTCTAATAGGTAACTGCATTGGGAAAAGGACGTCAGCACATTAACACGGCCGTGCTCAGACGTCAGCACTCAGACCCCAAACATCCCACTACTTAGTTACTATTGATTACTTTTGAGTCATGTGAGCAGACACTTTATTCAAAGTGAAGTTCAGTTTTTGTCGCTCAAGGACAGGAAGAGTTTTGATGAGCTTCGGCTGGGAGTCAAACACCCTGACCTCTACGCTATCCTGCCCCGACCGAAGACAAAGTACTGTGTGGTTTTGTTCATGGTTTGTATGGCAAGTCTCAATTATATAGCATATTGTATTTCTGATTCAGAATTGAAATAGGTGCTAAAAAAAAAAAACATCAGTAAACTTGTAGAGGTGTTTCGCCGATGGGAAACCTAGGAATCAACGTTGGCCTTTTGCTCTCCTATGGAAGTGAAAACTAGACATGGGAAAGTCTCACATGTGATTCGCCATGAGACATGTTTTCTGGAAGCTACATCTTCAATGGCGCTGAAGTACTATAAATCAAAGTTAACCAGAATACTAATAAATCTATGCTCAACTGGTGTGAATTCAAAAATAGCTCTTGGCTTATAAATAAACTTATCTTTTTTGGCTTTGTTTTGGACTCCCCCTATCGAGTTGTTTTTTCTGTTTGGCCAGACACAGTTTGCACGCTGGAGCATTTTCAATGTGAAATAAACTTGGCAGACAGGGTTTAATGCAATCTCCAGGAGAAAACACAGCATAATTTCTTCCATGTGTTGCCATGTATCATAAATGAGGGAGTAAGAGCGAAGGATGAGGTGCACGGCGAACAGAACAGACTGAGAAAACATATGCATTTCAACTTTATTTCATCCTCCTCGGCTCTTTTTTTAATGACCGCCATGCAGACCGGTGACGTTTATGCATCCATAAATTAAAGAAAGCCTTGCGTCTGGAGAGAAAGGCTTTTCAACTCGTTCTTGCCTTTGAGATTGTGTTCATCAGACTACCTTGCCTGCAGCCATCTGTCAAAAGCTCGGGGAGGAGGGCCAAGGATGATATACACACAATGCTCTGCTAACATAAACCTCTGCAGCAGCCAATGTGCTCCCCAGATGTGAGCCCCCCCCCCCCCCCCCCCCCCCCCCCCCTCCAGGGGGATCTGCGCTAATCGCGGCTACGGTTTATTTGTCTCCACTGTGCTCCGTGGTCCCTTTAATGTTGCTAACTCGTCGCTATACTTTATGATGATCACGACAATGAGGTCAACATGGCCGGTCGTAAAGCATCGACTGATCACTCGGCGGGGGGGTCCATACTGTTGCGTGTGTGTGGGGGGGGGGGGGTCCATACTGTTGCGTGGGGGCAGGCCCGTCGCGAGAAGGCAAGCAAACCAAGCAATTGCTTGGGGCCCCGAGCTGGCCTGGGCCCCAAGCGTCGGTCATCGCCCCCCGCGTCGGTCGTCGATCCGGGCTGTATTGCAATCGCGCGCGCACGCCCCCCCCCCCGGTCGACAATCGCGCCCCCCCCCCGTCGACAATCGCGCCCCCCCCCCCCCCCCCCCCCCCTGTCAACAATCGCGCACCCCCAGTCTGTTTGTTCCCAGTCCAGTCCTGGTGAAGGCCTCCATGTTCATCTTGCTTGGGGCCCCCAAATTCCTTGAAACGGGCCTGCGTGGGGGGGGGGGGGGGGTCCATGCTGTTTGGGGGGGGGGGGGGGGGGGTCCATGCTGTTTGGCGTGGGGGGGGGTCCATGCTGTGGCGTGGGGGGGGTCCATGCTGTTTGGGGGGGGGGGGGGGGGTCCATGCTGTTTGGCGTGGGGGGGGGGGGGGGGGGGGGGGTCCATGCTGTTTGGGGGGGGGGGGGGGGGGGGGGGGGGTCCATGCTGTTGCGTGTCGAGAGCCAGGCCATTTTCGGCAAAGCCCAGGAGGAGCTTTGCTTTTTATGTTTTTAATTAGTCACCCTATAATGTAGAAGCGCAACGGAGACATGCACTTAACGGCGCTTGGCACGGCCGTGTCCGTTCCCCCGAACTCTTTCAAATCTCTTTTTTTTATAGGACGAATGTACGGAGAGCATAATTAGGCTACATGGCGGTCTGCACGGCAGGATGTAAATAACGTGGACGGCTCCCGGTATTTGGGGGGGGGGGGGGGGGGGGCGTCGACGCGTCGGACGCTTTACGACACAGAACCAGTGAAGCGCGTGATGTAAGAAGTGTGAGAATGAGCTGCGAGAGACTTTTACACAGCAGCCCCCCCCCCCCACACACACACACACACACACACACACACACACACACCACCACCTCCAGATCATGGCTCCAAGATCATCCGGAGTCCGGAGTCAAAATATCTCAATCGCCACGAGTGAACGATGTGTTTCATCTGGCTAGTGTTTCACTGGGTGTGATTCCGTGGAATTTGCCTGTGTGTTGTTGCGTCGTTAACCCCAACCCTCTGTGTTACTCTGTGTGTGTGTGTGTGTGTGTGTGTGTGTGTGAGAGAGAGAGAGAGAGAGAGAGAGAGAGAGAGAGAGAGAGAGAGAGAGAGAGAGAGAGAGAGCAGCAGCAAAGGTGTTTTCCCCCATTCTGACTGGTTTGTGTGCACACTGAGAACTGAGGTTGTTCATGATTTTTTAATTGAGACTTTTCCTTCTCCACATCCTCGTCTCCTCTCCTCTCTCCTCTCCTCTCCTCTCTCCTCTCCTCTCCTCTCCTCTCTCCTTTCCTCTCCTCTCCCCTCTCCTCTCCTCTCCTCTCTCCTCTCTCCTCTCCTCTCCTCTCCTCTTCTCTCCTCTCTCCTCTCTCCTCTCCCCTCTCCTCTCCTCTCTCCTCTCCTCCCTCTGTTGCGGCTGTTTCTCTCCGTACGCGACGTTGTTGTGTCCGCGAGACAAACGGCAAGAATGCGACGCATGTGTTTGCAGTTAGCGGTGCGGCGTTCGGTTCGGTTGCGCTCGGCAGCCTTGCATTTAGCGTTGCCATATTTTCCATGCAGGATGTTTACAGGACTCCGGACGGACCGCTCAGAGGTTCGGGGGTCCATTTACACATACAACATCATGTCCCCCGTGTGCATAACATGCATAACATGTACTGACATTTGAAATGAAGCGCAGGTTAGAGCACAACATCAAACTGTGCAACAGTGTTGCGTCGAGTTATGTTGTTGTTTCTGTGGCTGCTCCAACACACACACACACACACACACACACACACACACGCACACACACACACACACACACGCACACGCACACGCACACACACACACACACGCACACGTCAGATCAATGTGTGTTTTGTTGTTATGTACATTTTGGGGGACAACAGAGTCAGGGCTAAAGGGGGCTGTGGACCTCTCCTCTCCTCCAGGGGACAGGGAGGGGCTGTGGACCTCTTTCCAGGAGACAGGGAGGTGCTGTGGACATCTCCTCCAAGAGAAAGGGAGGTGCTGTGGACCTCTCCTCCAGGGGACAGGGAGGTGCTGTGGACCACTCCTCCAGGGGACAGGGAGGTGCTGTGGACCACTCCTCCAGGGGACAGGGAGGTGCTGTGGACCTCTCCTCCAGGGGACAGGGAGGTGCTGTGGACCTCTCCTCCAGGGGACAGGGAGGTGCTGTGGACAGTGGTCAGGATGGAGCCGGCTGGAGAGGTTAGGGAGGGTGGGAGCTGCGGTAGAAGACCTGATTGGGCCTCAGCAGTATATGGAAACGCTTTGGTTTGTCTCTGTGGCCACGGTGGAGCTGAGCGTATGATGATAGGACTGCTGCAGTATGAAGACATACTGAAGACACACACGCACACACACACACACACACACATGCACTTCTTTTGTCTGATTCTTTCCCATTCTATGTAGAATATGCTTTTTATTAAATGCCAGATAATCCTTTGCCAGCTATTTTCTTGGGACCAAAAAAGGGAAAAACAGACAAAAATCATTAGTGAGCAGGTTTTTTCCGATTGGAAAGTGTCCAGTTTTCCTGACTCCTCCAGCTAGTTTGGGATTAGATTATTTTTAGGAGCTAAACCAGGTTTTTGAGCTCAAGTAAGGGGGGGGGGACAAAATACCACGCATGGTGACAAGACACACATGCACACACACAAAGGTTGTTTGTTTAGCATGAACTCATTGTGTTTTACTGACATAAGGCGGTGGCATGGGAGGCACAACGGTGTGCCTGGAAGCTGGAGGGCTGCTGGTTTCAATCTACTTTCCACGTGTTGAAATGCTCTTGAGCCAGGCATTTTAACTCTCGCCGCCTCGCCATGCAAGACGGTGTCGCGTGACATGTGAAGCGTTCTGCATGCCAAGGAGTTTATCAATATAAGTGCTATATATAAAAGTAGTACGTGTACATGCAGACCTGGCACACAAATACCACCATACTTTCTTTAATAATGAATATGCAATGTTGCACAAGCACCCCAATGTATCAATTTTTAATGATGAACTTTTCCTGAAGTTTTTCAATATGCTACTCATAGATATTACAAAGACTTGACTTGAGTTGGCCCTGCAGTGGGAGGGAAGCAGTACATCTCTGTTATGGGCCCGGTACTCATAACTCAAACCATTTCAATGATATAACGTGCAAAGACAGATTAAGATGGTCCATGTCAGATTGACAGTTAAGCAACACGCCTAACGTCGACACGCTGCAGATATTTCCCAGAACGGCCCCTCAGGGATCAATAATGAACTCTAGCCTTATCTTCAGCATGGAGGAGGGAGGAGCAGACGGGAGCAGGCTGTCTCTCCCAGATCTCCAACATGTTGAGATGCTGCTCACACCATGTGAGGGACCATTGGACAGGGTCACGTGATCATGACTTGTTTAAGAATATATTTTGTAATTTATCTACATTTTGATGAGAATAGACGTCTTTCATTCCTTTATTGATGCTATACTTTGGTTTGAAATATAGTCATAATTGTATTGATATAATACATTTTATTGAGTCAGGTTGTCCTGAACATTGACTGACAGCTGGACGCAACCTACGTTTTCTTCCACTAATAAATCATTTAGAAACACAGATGTGTGAAGAAAATGTGAACCTGTGAAAATAGTCCTAGTGCGAGGCTGGCAGGTCCGCTGGGCAGCGTGGACCTGGAGGGACCTGGACCTGGCTGGACTGCACTGTGTCCACACAGACAGACAGGCACATGGGACAGGACGTATTTCATTAGCAAATCCAATACAACCGATTGTTATGTGGACGAGGTCACCTTGAATTACTCTTTTTTTGTACCGATGCAGATTGAACATTAGATTTGACTAATTGCCATCCATCATAACTGATGAGTTGGTCACCCGGTTATGAGATCATAGATGGAGAATGTAACCTTTTAACCTGTAGGCCTAAACTTGTAAACCCATCTTAAAACTACTGATATCAACAGCGGCGGCACTTCACAATTGTTATCCTAAAGTGGAATGCAGTTGTGGATGAGTATATACGTACTAAACTAAACCTGCTTTTCCATTTCCCACAAGAAAGGACTGTGTGGCTTTGTACTCCAATACACACGTGGCACGCCGACGTTATGCTTCATGCTGCGACCAAAGCAAACACCTGCGGGAGTTACATCTGGGGGAGTCACACCTGGGGGAGTTACATCTGGGGGAGTCACACCTGGGGGAGTTACATCTGGGGGAGTTACATCTGGGGGAGTCACAGCTGGGGGAGTTACATCTGGGGGAGTCACACCTGGGGGGTGAGGAGTAGCGGTGAGTGTGACGTGCGTGAGTACTGAACACGTACGCACACTTTAAGAGAAAAGCCATGACACAATACGGTTTACATTTGAACTCCCTGTAATGCTCTCCAGTTAGCACTTGGGGAGTCCCGCTCCCGGTTCATGGTTTCGCCCTTGGGCCCGGGAGGCCGCTCCACTTCCCCGCTGCTCCGTATCCAAACAGAGCCTGGGCTCAGCGCCTCCCTCCCGGTGAACCCTGCAAGTTCACTCCCGTTCCGCCGGACGCGTCCCGCGCCCCCGGCCCGACCGCATCGGTTCTACCCTGTCCGCCGTGCCCCGGGTGAGGTAGACCACAGGCCGCCCGACCCCCCCCGCTCCTCACCCGCCAGACCGCAAGCCTCAACTACCCAGCATTCCTCTGGGCTGGAGAGAGAGAGGGGGGAGGTAGAGAGAGAGGGAGGGAGAGAGAGGGGGGGTAGAGAGAGAGGGGGTAGAGAGAGATGGAGGGAGAGAGAGGAAGAGAGGGGGGAGGGAGAGAGAGAGGGAGGGAGAGAGATGGAGTGAGAGAGAGAGAGAGAGAGAGAGAGAGAGAGAGAGAGAGAGAGAGAGAGAGAGAGAGAGAGAGAGAGAGGGGAGGTAGAGAGAGAGAGATAAAGAGAGAGGAGGGAGAGAGAGAGAGAGAGAGGGGGGGGGTAGAGAGAGAGATAAAGAGAGAGGAGGGAGAGAGAGAGAGGGGGGGGTAGAGAGGGAGGGAGAGAGAGGAAGAGAGGGGGGGAGGGAGAGAGAGAGGAAGAGAGGGGGGAGGTAGAGAGAGAGAGATAAAGAGAGAGGAGGGAGAGAGATAGAGGGGGGAGGTAGAGAGAGAGAGAGAGAGAGAGAGGGAGGGAGGGAGAGGCCCTCAGAAGATGGTCTCTTACTACTGCTGCTACTTCTAGAGATAAACACCTGAAGTTTATCATCGATAGCATCGATATTATTAATGCTTGGATAAAAGGCTTCTGCCAGATACACTAAATGTAGAACAGGACCATGTAGACCTGGTCCACAACGTTCATCTGTATAAATACTGTGTGGCGGTCACTGCATGGTCTGGACCCTGACAGCAGCCAGCCTCCATGACAGACAGAGGTAAAGTGGTCCATACCAGACCAGGAGGTGGGCTGGTGAAGATCAGGCAGCAGCTGGGTGTGGGTCATGTGATACCGAGCACGTGACCCTGGGCTGCCAGGTGCGTCTTCGTCCCGGTGCGGGACGGTGGACAGATGGACTCAGTCGGACACATGATGCATAGACAGGAAATTTAATGTTTACACATCACCAACGCTTCACTTACAGATCGTTTCCAAGCACGTTTTTTGAGTTTCGCTACTGAGCCATAGTCAATCCACAAGGTCATTGCATCGATAGTCGGCGCTGTGGCCAAATACGGCATTCACAAAAATAGCAATTTCATCACAGTACAAATATCATCGTCGTACAATATAACCTTTCAATGACTAAAAGGTAACTACTTTTACCAACAAGCGGTTCATCATGAAAGAGAAAAGCAAAACAGTGAAAATGGAGGAGAGATGAAGAGCCCTGAACGAGCCATGGTTCATATCTAGGAGCCGCTCCTCCCAATAGGAGAGCGGTCCTGAATTATATGCTCTGTGCAAACGAAAACAACCGCAAGGAACAATTTAATTATTACGTTGTCATAAAATGAGGGCTTTGGTAGTTTGGACCACAACATTTCCTCTGACCTCGGGAGGATTCAACATGGCGGGGGGAAAAATAAATGCTAATTTCCCTTTCGAGCCAGTAAGGTGTGGTCGGGTGCTAGCGCTACATTTAGATTTATTCAGTTGGAATATGATATTTAGATAGAAAATTCATGCGTCACGTGTTGAATGTGATGCGTTTGTACTTAAAAAAATGTTAAAACAAATCCAAAGGAAAGGTATTTTTTTTGCACTGCTCTCTCTCCCTCTCTCCCACACACACACACACACACACACACACACACACACACACACACACACACACACACACACACACACACACACACACACACACACACACACACACACCAAAGATTGCACTTTATATATTTATATTTCCTATGACATCTCAAACTGGCAGATGCATATGAAATGTCTTAACACTACGGCCTGTTTTAGAGGACTGATTGGATTCATTGACCTTCGGTCCGTCTACACCGAGGTCAGTCCAGTGTCAGGGAACACAGGAACCAGGCCTGCATTTAGTTTCAATCTTCCTGTTTCGTGTCTGGGTTAATTTGTCACAATAATGCACAACATATGTCAAAATAAACATCAAAAAACCTCCATAAATTACAAGCCATTTTACTGTAACACATCATATTGCTATCTAAAAAACATTACAATGTCCACCAAATAGCTCAAAAAGACATTTTTGGAAGCATTACTTTTAACTTGCTTGGATCAATTCAAACGCTCCCACAAGGTGCTCGGTTGTGTTTGTAACGAGCAGAGAAAACAACTTTTACCATAACTCATTAAAAACCTCAATAGTTTTTACGTTTAATGAATAGGAATCACCCAAATATGTTTAATCTCCACTATGCACAAATCACAACCAAACACGGCATTTCTTCAAAGCTTGGTTAAAAAAAAGAAAAGTTTGTTATTTGGGAGAAAATGGCCGGAGATGTGAGACTGGTCTGTTCTCAATTAAACATGAACCTTTTGTATCCCCTCGCTGTCGTTGTCTGGAAGACTTCAGCATTTAATTAATTTCACTATTCTGCTTTCTGATGAAGAGTGCTGAGTTCATGAGATAATATCAGCGGCAAGGCCATCAATAGTCCCTCAGCATTATGAACAACATGCAGTACAGCACTGACATTAAACCTTAATATGCAGTCCACCATCTTCATTTCCAAGTGTAGGCCTATCTCTCAAAAATCTCTCACAAAAAACGTATTTGGAGTCTCCTCAAAAGCCATTAAAGACACCACTGCTGAGTAAGTACGTTTTTGTGCATGTTTTTTTTGTATCCACGTGGTTAATAATGTAATAAAATGTTAAGTGTATGAGTCAACGACCGCTACCACTGTGAAACATCAGCTCATTCCTACCATAGGACCAACCGCTCCACACACACACGGACCACTGAAAACACACACGCACACACACACCACCAAAAACACACGCACGCACATTCTCACACACACACACACACTCAGAAGATTGAGATGGATTGATAATGTGACATCATGGGATGTACTTTCTTTAATCCACGTTCTCTGGGCAGTAAATTCATAATAAAGACTAATAATAATAAAGAGTAATCAAGACCATCTTTAGAAATGATCAGGTAGAGGATGGGCGCAAAGGTGACTCCACACCAGGAGAGATGGCTATCTTTCGGTTGTAGTTGAGTTGTAATACAGTGTTGAGTCCATCTTAACAAATGGATGCTACTCACAACCAACGAGGGTGTTGTTTTTCATTTTGAAGATGTGAAATTAAATGCTTTTTTAAGAATGTGGGACTTCAGTTTGGACTGGATTACTTCAATAAAGCCTCTGCTGACATTATTCTGTTCTGTAAAAAACAAATATCAAGGGCCAAAATAGATTTAAGCCCAAACCCAATGAAATCACAACGGCAACGTATGTACACCGCTCTCGCGCAACAACACAATCTTGTTTGCGAAGACAAAAAAACAAGAGAAAAACGCTTCGTCTAAGTGATAATGTCACTTACGCTACAAAAAAAAAAAACCCCACACTAAATGCTGTCAGAATAGCTGCATATGGTTTAGAAGCTACCAGTGAACATCTCCCACACTTTGCTCATCCTAAAGGCACCGGAGACAACGACAGATCCCTGCGTCGAGTTAGTGAAGAGATGCGGAGAGAGGGGAAGCCTGACCGCCACCCTGCTCCCCACAGAGAGAGACCAAGTCACCTCTCGTTGCTCTACACTGCTCTGCTAATCACGCTCCTCTTAAAATAACCACCTTTTCTATGTTCATAAAAACACACGTTTTTCCCCATTCGCTGAAGTTGCATTTTCGGATGAAATACTGCGAGATATATATATATATATATATATATATATATATATATATATATATATATATATATATATATATATATATATATATATATATATATATAGAGAGAGAGAGAGAGAGAGAGAGAGAGAGAGAGAAAGTTTTAATATGAAGGGGAGGGGGGTTGAAAACACATGATCAATTAATAGAAAAAAGAGGAGAAAATAAACACATGAAATAAAAAGCGACGTGTTGAATCAATAAAACGCCTGAATCCTGTCGAAACAAGCTGTCCTGCTACTGCGAAAAAACACAATTACCCATAATACACTAGGGGTGGGGAAGCATCATGGCCTCTTCCCCCCCCCCCCCTCCCCCCATCATCGAATCCTTTGCTGTCACGAGTCTGTGAAAGTCAACTCCTCTGAAGCATCATCATCATCATCATCATCATCATCATCACCACCACCACCACCACCAGCAACAATTCTTCTCCTCCTCGCTTCATCCCACGTATCTTATCCTAAGAGTGGACATGCATAGCCTCTCCCCCCCCCCCACCACAACCCCCCCCCCCCCCGCCCCCCCATGCAGGCGACCAGTTGGGAGGGTCCAACCACACAACCCGCGGTGGGGGAGACGCAGACGCCTCGGGGGTCCGCCCAGGGTTTAAACAAGTAGAGTCACTGGGGATGGATCAGGTGGGCTGCTGGGTGTGTCTGGGCCCATCAGACCCGGCTGGTGGGGTGGCAGCGGTAGGTGGGGGGGGACAGAGACTCGGACTCTGCCGCACCGTCGGCACTCTGGCAGCAGCCGCTCTCGCACTGTGACTCTGGGGGAGGAGAGGTGAGGTGAGGGGAGGTGAGAGGGGAGGAGGTGAGGTGAGGAGAGAGGAGGTGAGGTGAAAGGAGGTGAGGTGAGATGAGGTGAGAGGTGAGGTGAGGTGAGAGGAGGTGAGTTGAGGTGAGAGGTGAGATAAGAGGAGGTGAGGTGAGATGAGGTGAGAGGTGAGGTGAGATGAGGTGAGGAGAGATGAGGTGAGAGGAGATGAGGTGAGATGAGGTGAGAGGTCAGGTGAGAGGAGATGAGGTCAGGTGAAAGAAGGTGAGGTGAGAGGAGGTGAGATGAGGTGAGGTGAGAGGAGGTGAGGTGAGGTGAGATGAGGTGAGATGAGGTGAGAGGAGGTGAGAGGAGGTGAGGTGAGAGGAGGTGAGGTGAGGTGAGATAAGTTATTAGAACATACAATTATATTTCAAGTCAAGTTCAGTCATGTTGTCTTTAGTTGACACTTCAAGATCTTCTTGAAAACCATTTTAAGCAAATGCTAAAGCGAAGCAGACCGTCGAATCCGTGTATCATTCGTTCTTTACATATTCAATTGAGAATCCAAAATCGGAAAATGAAAAAACAATTTGTTATTTCGTTATTCGTTTATGAATCTGATACCAAAAATCAAATAACGGTTTGTTTTTCGTACTTTCGATTTTATGCTCAGATCAAAAATAGGAAATTAAAAAACGGGGCCACGGGCCGAACTTGATTTTGATGTGTATCATTTAATTTCATTTAATTTCTCCGATTTGTGTGACCAGGAAGTTATTGACTTCTTTGTGTGTTGCACTTGATAAGCTTGCAGCAAATTCGTCAACAGTTAAGTGTGAAAGAAAGCCTGAAAAAAACAGAATCATGCAGTGATTGTAAGTCAATTAATCAGTATTATTTGGAGTAATTTGGTATCGACGCCATGGCTGCACTGGAACCATACGTTAATTAAAGACTTATTTGAAACTGGCAAGACGCATGCAGAGATTTCCACCATACTGCAGCAGATGGGCCTCCAGCGATGCTCTGAAATGAGTGTTGGAAGATTCTGTGTTCAACACGACCATAAGTGAAAAAGACATGTATCGGACAAAGAGCTGGAGAGTGCTGTGATTGGATCAATATAAGTCAATATAAATATAAGACTTCCTGCTCACACAAATCGGAGAAATTAAATATCAAAATCAAGTTCGGCCCGTGGCCCCGTTTTTTAATTTCCTATTTTTGATCTGAACATAAAATCGAAAGTACGAAAAACAAACCGTTATTTGTTTTTTGGTATCAGATTCATAAACAAATAACGAAATAACAAATTGTTTTTTCATTTTCCGATTTTGGATTCTCAATTGAATATGTAAAGAACGAATGATACACGGATTCCGTCGAGTCAAAATGACACCGATGTCTATGCACTAATACATCATCAAATAAGCATCTATAAGCAAAAATGACTTGACATCTCTCTATCAGCCCATTATACTGTTGGTCCTGGCCCCAGTGTGTGCATCAGGTTCATCTGGGACCCAGCGGTCCTACTGTGTTATAGCAGAAGTACTGGGGGTAAGACTAGCAGAACTACTGGGGGCACAGAGACCTGGGCAGGAAACCAGAAACGGAAAGGGGCGGAGTTACGCCTTGTTTCCTGTTTTGTTACGGAGATATAAACGCTTGAGTGGATGAAGCTTTCAGAAGGGGATTTTTTGTTCGCTGTTACTTTACGTGCTTACATGTCCCCGCCTCCAGCAACACGATCAAAGCAAATATGAAGCGAAAGAAAGTGAAACTCCTCATTCACCCAGATTTGAGCTCGTCTGACATCAGACAGACAGACAGATTGTTAAACTAAAGTCTGATTTGTGAGACTAATGTCAGATTCCACTAGAGAGAGCCAGCGGCGTTAGCCTCATGGAGGAGTGTGGCGGCGTTAGCCTCATGGAGGTGTGCAGTGGCGTTAGCCTCATGGAGGAGCGCGGCGGCGCTAGCCTCATGGAGGAGCACGGCGGCGTTAGCCTCATGGTGGCGCTGGTGTGTGCATGGCGTGCAGCAAGGCACCTGTCTGGTCCTCTGGCAGCAGCATGTTGGGCTGGTTGGGTCCCTCGTGGCTCGTCCCCAGCTGCAGGCGACGCATGTGGCGCACTACCGCCGTGGCGTTGAACGCTTGCTGTGGAACACGGCGAGAATATGAGTATGAAAACTAACACGTAATGAATAATAATAATAGTAGGAAGAATGAATATTTGTTTTTTTGTAAAGAGTAATTTTAACTGAAGCCTAATCGCTCAGGTGTAGTACCACATGGATCCAAGGGTGGCGACACTTTATCTTTGTTTTATGCTCATTTGAAATGTGAACTATTGAACCGAGAGGTAAGACTGGTGATAGAGAAGTATGTCTAGAGAAGTGAAGTGAAAATAAACGGCTGAAATGGTCAATCATTCATTTGTAATGTTTACTGTAGTTTGTAGAGCTTGATTTCCTGATGTGAATTGATTTCTTGAAATCACCACTGGTTCTATCCGACCACCGCTACTACGACTCACCCAGTACTTCCCAACCTTGGGGTCGGGCCCCTGATAAGCATACAGGGTCGCAGGAGATGGCTGACATATGCTATAGATAGATGACGATCCATTTTAGCAGACCTTTTTTAAAGGTCTCAGACGTCCAGTTTATATGACCTGACTGCCTAAGGATTTATAGCCATGACCAAACTACTACTGATCACTCGGCGTGTAGCAGAGCGCTGTGATAACATTCACCGCGTCGTTGGTATCACGGCAGATGTTGATTGGGTAAAAACAGTTAAAGTTAGGGTCGCAAAGATTTCTTAGAGTTAGAAACGGGGTCACGGCCCCTGTTGGGAACCACTGGACTCACTGGACCCCTTCTAACCTCGCGATCAGACCTACAAAACAGCACCGCTGCAGTGGAGCTACTTTTCTATTGTTGAACTTTTTATGCTCTCTGTGAGGATGAACAGATGAAAGAGTGAACTCGTTCCACATGGAAGTGAGCGAACTGCAGATGGCCGCCGGCGCATCGCCTCACCCTCCACTTGCTCTTAGCGAAGTTCTTTTTGATCTGAGCACTGACGGACTCATGGATGTTCTTGTCCAGGGCGGTGTCCCCAGCGATCCTTCACAACACACAACAAACACAGCACAGCTGAAACACACATCGGGGTCACTGGTGTGCACCTGGTGTGTGTTAGTGTTGAATGCCCTCTTGCTCAATGTGTTTGTTTGTTTGGGAGTGTGTGTGTGTGTATGTGGGTTTGTTTGTGTGTGTGTGTGTGTGTGTGTGTGTGTGTGTGTTTGGGAGTGTGTGTACGTGTTTGGGTATGTGTATTCATGTTGGTGTGTGTGTGTCTCTTTGGGTGTGTGTGTGTGTGTGTGTGTGTGTATTGGTGTGTGGGTGTCTGTGTGTGTATTGGGGTGTGTGCACATGTGTGCGTGCGTGCCTGCGTGTGTGTGTATTGGGGTGTGTGTGTCTGTGTGCGTGTGTCTGTGTGTGTGCATGCGTGTCTGTGTGTGTGCTCTACCATGGGTGTGTCAGCGCCTGCTCACAGGTGTAGCGTGTCTTTGGGTCTTTCTCCATCAGGTGAACTATGAAGTCTTTGGCTGTTCAAATGAACAGGAAACAGGAAACCAATTATTCATGGACATCTGCTGTCATTTAATACACGCCCATAATTAACTAAAACATGATGTAAGCATTTATTTTTGCCATTGTATCTGTAAAGATGACTAGCAGCCAAGTGGCTGAAAGAAGAACGGTTTTGTCCACTACAGTGCTTTGTATTGCATTCAGTTATTGTATTATATAATATATATATGTAAGGAAGATAATGTACAGCGAGCCGGTCATTATTGTGAAATAAACCCAGACAGGGTGATGCAGGACCCTGACGCGAATATCCCGCTCATTACACTTACTAAAGAAATCAATCATTTGACAAGAACAACAAAGAAAGATTGTATTGATTTAAAATGATTTGATTGCTTCCGCTAAAAAAACAGTCTGTTAGACGCTGCAGTTGGAAATAGCATCCATAGCAACGGTCTGTTATAACCGTTAGACCATAGAATGCCGTAATTGACCAATCAGGATCGAGTATTCAACAATGCCACAAGCCATGTAATAAACATATTTAGTAATTATTGAAAAGGGCCTATTGCTTCATCAAATGACCGAATTACATGGATTTGTAAGAACAACATTTTCTTCCTACCGGATTCAGAGATATCGTCCCAGTACGGAGAGTCAAACTCATATTCTGCCTTGAGGATCTGCTCAAACAGTTTGGCGTCGTTCTCGTCGTAGAAGGGAGGGTAGCCACACAACCTGGGACAGCAGAGGATGGGAGGGGATTCATTAGACCAGTGTTTCACAAGTAGGGGTCCGCGGACCCCTGGGGGTACTGCCGGACTTTAAAGGATTGCAGGGGGTACTTGGGAAAATGTCAAAAAATGTGTCTTTGTCGTTTTAATATTGGTTATAAACAATTGTAGAATGTAAATCCGAATACTAACATACAAGCTCGGTAAATCTTTCCAATGAATGACAAAAATCATAAGTAAAGCACAAGCCCACGTTTTCCACAAAACTGTAAGTATTTGCACAACCCATTTAATGTCCACGATCTTGGAGAGGTATAGGGGTCTCCTCTATCTTGGAGGGGTATAGGGGTCTCCTCTATCTTGGAGGGGTATAGGGGTCTCCTCTATCTTGGAGGGGTATAGGGGTCTCCTCTATCTTTGAGGGGGTCTCGTAATGGGACTTGGTTAAATAAAGGTAAACTAAAAATAAATAGATAAGTAAATAAGTACAAAATTAGTAAATATTTTACAAAATTAGTAAAAAAAATTG
The DNA here is from genome assembly GCA_030340625.1 of Merluccius polli. Taxonomy (NCBI): domain Eukaryota; kingdom Metazoa; phylum Chordata; class Actinopteri; order Gadiformes; family Merlucciidae; genus Merluccius; species Merluccius polli. The sequence continues at coordinate 6,878 of JAOPHQ010000856.1, read as the reverse complement.
TTTGAGAACCACTTCACTGGACTATGAGGATCAGACCCAACAGCTAGGAGACGCCTCGCTCCACTCTAATAGAAGCACTGTTGATGGACCTGGGAGAACAGAGGGAGGGACGACAATGGAGACGTTTCTACAACCATGCGTTCACTTACAGTATATAGGAGATGACTCCTATGGACCAGCAGTCCACTGCCTTACTATACGGTTTCTGAGCCAGGACTTCAGGAGCTGACAAACAAGAAGAACAGTGATGAATGTGCTCACTGACAGTTTACACATGCAGTATAAACACACACACACACACACAGAAGAATGTGAGCGCTGCGTACCGACGTATCCCGGCGTCCCACAGGCTGTGGACATGACACTGCCGGAGGCCTCGATCTTCGACAGGCCGAAGTCGCTAATCATGATCTTGGAGTCCTCATCCATGCTGTAGTACAACAGGTTCTCTGGCTACAGCCCCGGGGAAGACATGGAGGACATGGGAGATATGGAGGACATGTAACCAGAGCCATTAAGCCTATTCCCACAACCAAGGGCATCACTTTGTGTTGAAAAGTGGTGGGGACATATGGGCTCAGATGAAAAAACATTTTTTAAACAGTCTTCAACATATGGATGGACCTAATTGTCTCCTAACATCCTAGTTGTGTCAAGATGGCATGTTGACATGTTGATATGTACAATTATTTCTAAACACAATTCACCAGCATGGCCAATCAACCGAGTCAATTGATGTGACCTAATTCAGCGACCTAATTATGTCCTAATGACCTAAGTGGGCCAATGATCATTATATCCCAATTGGAGTATGAATGAACAGAGCAACATGTGTAATACTTTTTTAATAACTCTGTGTTTGCAGGCTCACCTTGAGGTCCCGGTGGACGATGCCCATGTCGTGGAGGTATTTCACCGCATCTAGGATCTGTTGGATGAGTTTGCTGGCGTCCTTCTCCGTGTAAAAGCCCTTCTCTATGATGCGGTCAAACAGCTCCCCGCCAGAAACCCTGCACCAACAGACCCAGGCTCTCATTTACTGACTGATTCCCTATGCATGTTGTACACAAGAAAGGAGAGCTAAACCTAGCAATTATGGTGCACCTAGAAACATGTCCTATTGACATCCTTGCTCTACCGACAGTGATATATTGTTGTTTTACTTTCTACTGACAAATGTACTTATTGTAAGTCGCAAACGCAAGATGGGGACATCACTAATATTGTGCGGTCTCGCCCGCCCAAAACATTAATCGACAGTGGTAATAGTAGGCAAATGTTACTGGGTTCAATCCCCCAACGCCTCCATAGCTTGTAGCTTGAGCAAGATGCCTAACCCCCTCTTAACTTGTTCCATATCTGAATAAATTGCCATTTGTTATTTAGTCATTTATTTAGTCTTTTAGCATCTGCTAAATGACTTAATCGTAACTAGATTTCCTACATGAGCACATCATGAGGCCTAGACTTGGAGATTGAATAGAAATGTGCAAGCCTTTTAGCCTCATATCACTGTCAAAATAATGTCCACTTAATTTTATTATATTTATTGACCACTAGGTGGAGGCATCTCAACGTGTAGCTTTTAACAGCATCCACAAAAAGGAGAAGAAACCAGGCAGCACAGTGAACCAGCAGAACAGACCTCTTCCACAAACATCACAGAGCTAAAGCCTAATGCAAACATAACCAGTTTAGCTATCAACACACACACCCCGGACAATAATATCACGATGAGCCACACAGGTAGGCCTAATGAGATCAGGGAATACATGAGGAAAAACATGATGACAAAAGAGATTAAAAATAGAGAGGGGGGAAGAGAGGCCAGAGGAGAATAGGTTTTTTTTGCCTTTACGCTCTCCATACGTTTCCACTCCTTCCCTCCTTCTCATTACCATCTTTGAGGCTTTTACGTTTTCTGAGTAAGCCATTATTTAATTATTATATTATATGTTATTTGGATTTAGATGGTAACTGTGGCCGTGACCATATGCAGTAAAACAAGATTTACTTTGATCCAATGTTTATCCCCCTCAAAAACCAGACAATGTTTATGCATATTACCTCTCCCTCTCTCCCCCTCTCTCTCTCTCTCTCTCTCTCTCTCTCTCTCTCTCTCTCTCTCTCTCTCTCTCTCTCTCTCTCTCTCTCTCTCTCTCTCTCTCTCTCTCTCTCTCTCTCTCTCTCTCTCTCTTTCTCTCTCTCTCTCTCTCTCTCTCTCGACAAGCAGCAGATGTGAGGGAACTCCCTAATGGTTATTTATAATGAGTGTGAACGGTACCAGTCTATATGGTTGTTTGTTAGTGTGTGTGTTTGTATATCTCTCTGTGTTTGTGTATGTGCATGAGTATCTGTGTGTGTGTGTGTCTGCAGTGCAATAATTAGGAGTGACACACCACAAACAAGGCGCTTCAAACACACACACACATCACAAAAGCACATCACATGCGATCGGCCCACGCCCACACGTCCATACTCACAGCTGCATGACCAGGTAGAGGTGGGATTTACTCTCAAAGATGTCCTCCAGTGATACAATGTTGGCATGTTTCAGTCTGTGAGAGTGAGAAGAGAGACGAACACAAACGGTGAGCAACGTGAAGACCATTTATACATACATTATTATTATTTTTTAACACTCATTACAGTATCGTTTCATTGTGAGATTGATTGGCAAAGTCATCGGTGGTGAGCTAGTATCCATAGGAACAATAAAGAAAGATGGGAAAGGAGCTGGTCCCCACGAGTACATACTACTAGTATGTGGTGTGGGAGGGTAAGCTCAGCCACCCTCCCCGCTACCTCACCTCAGTGTCAGCACTCAGCGCCTGTAAAAGTGCCCCCCCCCGGCCCCCTCGCAGAACGCAGGGCCCTAATTGACTGAGCGCCGTATTCTGATACCTAGATCTGTTGGCGTGGCGACGGTGAGAAGCGGATGAGTCATCCGGAGGCGCAAAGTTAGTAAACTTGCCTCACAGTTATCTCACAGTGTGTGACAGACGACCAGACACAAGACGCTCTGACAGACTGTCTTCTAATAAATGCATCAAATGCATACACAGTCACAACCACACAACCACACACACACACACACACACACACAACCCTCCCCTCCATCCACACACACCCACAGCCCCCCCACACACACACACACACACACATGTCAGAAGTGTAAATACATCAATAAGCATTCAGCGCAGTCCAATAATGTTCCAGCCTTCGCATCACTCGGCCCACAGCTCCCTACTGCACCCTTGTGGTCAAGTAAGGAACGGCGCGGCACGGCAGGAGGCTCCAATGCATTTCTAATACACAAAGTGTGAGACGGCAGTACATACATTATAAAAATATTAGATATAAATATAAATATTTGACCTACGTATGGACGAACAAGTGATCACACAAACTGAATAACATGGCTAAATCAATTAAATGGCCTCACTGAAACACATGCACAGTCTAACTGAGATAATGGGGATATAAAAGTTTGCCTTGAGGCAGTCGACAGGACAGAGAACAACATTACGCACGCAACAGCAAAGCAATAGACGTCAGTAAACCACTTTGCAATGAAAACTAAACAAGGCAACCTAATCCGACAATACAGTGTCTCTCTGAACCATTGAGACTCCCACAATGTCCCTTGTCGAAGCACGGTTACGTACCATTGTGTAGGGGTGTGTCACCTTTGACTATATACCTTGTGTGTGTGTGTGTGTGTGTGTGTGTGTGTGTGTGTGTGTGTGTGTGTGTGTGTGTGTGTGTGTGTGTGTGTGTGTGTGTGTATTCGGGTGGGCGCTGGCAGGCTGAGGTACACTGACAACACAAGGCCAGTTCTTTTTTTTTACTGTACCGGAGCCAGCCATGACTCACTCTCTCCTCATGTCAAATTAAAACAGTGACTCATTCATTATATTTACTTATCCATCCACCTCTAGGTAACCTGGTTTAGGCTCAAAGATGTCCTTTTCCACCACCACCAGGTTCCCACGCGGGCACCTTAAAGGCCCCTATTTTACCACCTGGTGTGATGTTGATTAGCCGTTACAAGGCTAGGATGGAGGACCCCCCCCCCCCCCCCCACAGGAAGCCCCCACAAATCGAGCTTGAACCAACAACCTTCTTCTTCCCATCTCAACCCTTGTGTAACACAATCTCCTGTGAAGGCCTAATGAAGGAAGGAGGGGAAACCTTTGTTCATCTTCATCACTGTCTTCGTTTCTCTGAAGAGACGCTTCTCTGAAGAGACGCTTCTCTGATTGGATTAAATGATTAAAACGGTCAGGCGAGGGGAGGGCTCAAAATGCTTGTGCAAGTTATGCATACACACACACACACACACACAAAAGGTTTATGAATAATGTGTGTCTTGATGTGTGGGTAGGTACACACATGCCTGTCTGATTTACTGCTCATACGATGGGATGTGAATATGGTGGATTTATTACAAGGTTGTGAGGCTGTCCAGCATAGAGACCCCCAGGATGATGTAACCTAATCCGGGCTCCAGCAGTCCTACTATGTTATAGCAACAAAATGCCGTCTCCCGCATGTTGTTTCCTGCCAAGAGACCTGAGCAGGAAACCAGGAACTGAAAGGGGCGGAGTTACGCCTTGTTTCCTGTTTCTTTACGGAGATATTCTACTGAAGAAAACTAATTTGCACGAGTGGATGAAGCTTTCAGAAGGGATTTTAATAAGTGTACTTCTACAGTGGCCAATCTAGACGGTGTTGATTTGAAACCTTTACAGCCACTTTTTTACACATTACTAGTGCTGGCCGAGTTTGTGTTGTCCAATCACACGCTTACAGACCCCCACCTCCAGCAACATGATTGGTTGAAACAAATATGAAGCGAAAGAAACTGTAACGCCCCTTTTCCCAGATTTGATCTTGTCTGTCCCAAGACTTGACTAGATTAGTAATCTGAAGCCTGATTTGTGAGACTAGATGTAACCATAGAGACTAGATTTAACCATACAGACTAGATGTAACCATAGACTAGATGTAACCATACAGACTAGATGTAACCATACAGACTAGATGTAACCATAGACTAGATGTAACCATACAGACTAGATGCAACCATACAGACTAGATGTAACCATAGACTAGATGTAACCATACAGACTAGATGTACCCATACAGGCTAGATGTAACCATACAGACTAGATGTAACCATACAGACTAGATGTAACCATACCGACTAGATGTACCCATACAGGCTAGATGTAACCATACAGACTAGATGTAACCATAGAGACAAGATGTAACCATACAGACTAGATGTAACCATACAGACTAGATGTAACCATACAGACTAGATGTAACCATAGATGTAACCATACAGACTAGATGTAACCATACAGACTAGATGTAACCATACAGACTAGATGTAACCATAGACTAGATGTAACCATACAGACTAGATGTACCCATACAGGCTAGATGTAACCATACAGACTAGATGTAACCATAGAGACTAGATGTAACCATACAGACTAGATGTAACCATACAGACTAGATGTACCCATACAGGCTAGATGTAACCATACAGACTAGATGTAACCATAGAGACAAGATGTAACCATACAGACTAGATGCAACCATACAGACTAGATGTAACCATACAGACTAGATGTAACTAGAGACTATATGTAACCATAGAGATGTACCCATACAGACTAGATGTAATCATAGAGACTAGATGTAACCATACAGACTAGATGTAACCATACAGACTAGATGTAACCATACAGACTAGATGTACCCATACAGGCTAGATGTAACCATACAGACTAGATGTACCCATACAGACTAGATGTAACCATACAGACTAGATGTACCCATACCGACTAGATGTAACCATACAGACTAGATGTAACTAGAGACTATATGTAACCATAGAGACTAGATGTACCCATACAGACTAGATGTAACCATACAGACTAGATGTAACTAGAGACTATATGTAACCATAGAGACTAGATGTACCCATACAGACTAGATGTAATCATAGAGACTAGATGTAACCATACAGACTAGATGTAACCATACAGACTAGATGTAACCATACAGACTAGATGTAACCATCCAGACTAGATGTACCCATACAGGCTAGATGTAATCATAGAGACTAGATGTAACCATACAGACTAGATGTAACCATACAGACTAGATGTAACCATACAGACTAGATGTACCCATACAGGCTAGATGTAATCATAGAGACTAGATGTACCCATACAGACTAGATGTAATCATAGAGACTAGATGTAACCATACAGACTAGATGTACCCATACAGACTAGATGTAACCATACAGACTAGATGTACCCATACAGACTAGATGTAACCATACAGACTAGATGTACCCATACAGACTAGATGTAACCATACAGACTAGATGTAAACCATACAGACTAGATGTACCCATACAGACTAGATGTAACCATAGAGACTAGATGTAACTAGAGACTATATGTAACCATAGAGACTAGATGTACCCATACAGACTAGATGTAATCATAGAGACTAGATGTAACCATACAGACTAGATGTAACCATACAGACTAGATGTAACCATACAGACTAGATGTACCCATACAGGCTAGATGTAACCATACAGACTAGATGTACCCATACAGACTAGATGTAACCATACAGACTAGATGTAACCATACAGACTAGATGTAACCATACAGACTAGATGCAACCATACAGACTAGATGTAACCATAGAGACTAGATGTAACCATGCAGACTAGATGTAACCATACAGCTGTTTCAATGCTATATGTGTAATTGGCAGCAGACACCATTTCATCACACAAGGAGAATCTTTTCCATCATTACGTAGTCTGGATCTGGTCTGGG